>CM070032.1:168646123-168659022 GCA_036250615.1 Ptychadena robeensis
TATTTGTAAAAAAATTTTGGAATCATGTATGATTTTCGTTCCACTTCTCACGTGTACACCTCTTTGTATTGGTCTTTCGTGTGGAATTCCAATAAAGTTGATTCATGTTTGTGGCTGTAATGTGATAAAATGTGGAAAAGTTCAAGCCACTATAAATTAGGTGTCATTATTAAGAACACTGTAAAATGGTTGTTGTCAGTGTTTACTTGTCAGACATCAAGAAAAGAGGCCTTACTGGTCCCATAACACTGGCTAGACATAAATCCCAAAACTGTACAGATATCATAAAGCAGGAGGTCCATTTGCTGCGTCATGCCCAAGGAATCTATAGTAATCTCTGCAGGAACCATACTTGAAAATGGCTGGGTTGAAATTTATGTTATTTATATCTAATATTTATATTTAATTATATCTTTCTTCCTTGTTGGAAAGTGTAATCACTCTGTTCTGATAAAAACTAGACCGCAACAAGATAGCACAATATTAGGGAACAAAATTTTAATCTAAAGGGACTTTCCATAACTGGGAAGCATTTCAGAATTGGATTTGCCTTGATTTGGGTAGATTGACTATCATCAGTGCAACAGAACACAAACTTGAAAAAAGTTAAAAGAAGTAGGAACCCCTGTCTACCCTATGCAATTTATCACTGTGATTTGTAAGGACATTTCGGTCACCTAAACCACTGAAACACAAATTACTGAAAACTGGGTAACAAACACAAAATGATCATTGCTTTTCCCCCAAATTTGATAACAAGTGACCTTAAACTGACTGATCTACATTATTCATATTCATTGGACTGACAGGAAGTAAATCTTTGTCAGAGATGAATCTATGCTGAAGATGTGATTGTGTGAAGACAAACATGACATTTCCTTTCCTTCTTATAAACAGGTTTTGGTAGCACAAATAGTACTTTGTTTTTCCTGTTGCCATGAAGTTTGATCCCTTATGTAAAACTAGCCACTTTATAGAATTTATAGTCTTAGAAACTCTTGTCTACAGTAATTAGTAGGTGATACTAGAATATTTGCTCACATCTACAGTTCTGTTTGTCACATTTTCAAAATAGCAATATCAATCATACAAACATTGTAACATCGTGTATAGTTCACCCGAAGCCTGAAAATCAATGCTATACACTACACTATAATAATGCTACAACCAACAAAACAAGCAGCTACTGTATTTTTCACAGAAATGCATGAATCCTCTAATATATTGCTAAATTATGCAGCACATAAATCAATATGCAATCACCCATGCCATTCCAAGTATCTCTATTCCTTTAACCACAAATAGTGACTTGTATAATATTGGATTGGCTTATTTGCAGTCTGCATATTTTTTTTGTGCTGTACTATACATTTCTTGCCTTAAGATATACAGTTGAGCCTATAATGATTTATAACCCTGGCAAATTTTGACTTAAAGTTACTTTTATTCACTTTTTTAATTTACTTTTTTTTGACCGGAAGCGACATGCATGTCTCCTAAAAGATAATAAGACGATGTACAAGAGGCATTTTTGTGGAAAAAAAACATTTCTCAGCTTTTATTTACATTTGAGCAAAAAGTGTCATGTCCATAATTATTCATACCCTTCTCAATAATCAATAGAAAAGCCTTTATTGGCTATTACAGCAATCACATGCTGCCTATAATTGCAGACCAGCTCCTCGCATGTCTCCACAGGTATTTTTGCCCATTCATCTTCAGCAATGAGCTCCAAATCTTTCAGGTTGGAGGGTCTTCTTGCCATCACCCTGATCTTTAGCTCCACAGATTTTCAATTGGTTTCAAGTCAGGACTGGGCCACTGTTAATCTTGTTGTCTGCTAACCATTTCTTCATCACTTTTGCTGTGTGTTTTGGGTCATTGTCATGCTGAAATGTCCTCTGGTGCCCAAGGCCAAGTTTCTCTGCAGACCGCCTGATGTTGTTGTTGAGAATCCTAATGTATTGCTCTTTTTTCATGGTGTCCTTTACTGTGATTGGGTCCATTTGCTAAAAACCACCCCAAAGCATTAAGTTCCCACCACCATGTTTGGCAATGGGGATGGTGTTCTTTGGGTTGAAGGCTTCTCCTTTTTTACGTCGAATGAAGGAAACATCATTGTGACCAAACAATTACATTTTTGTTTCATCTGACACAGTAGACCAGAAGTCTTCTTCTTTGTCCAGATAAACATTTGCAAAGGCCAAGTGAGCTTTTGTGTGCCTTATCTGGAGAAGTGACACATCCGTGAAACCCAGCAGCAGACCAAGGTAGCCTTGGTGGTGATCCTTGGATTCTTTTTCACCTCTCTCATTATCCTCCTGGCCAGCACAGGTGTCGGTTTTGGCTTCCTCACCGAGCTCCTTTGTCTTAGCCATGACTGTCCACAAACCAACTGCAGAAAGCTGCTGTTTTTCACCTGTTGATTAAAACAGCTATTCCCAATTAATCAGGATAATTAGGATGCTTTACAACAGCTTGAACTATTTGGTTTTCCCTGGGACTGTGACAGTTTGTGAAGGGTATGAAGAAATGCTGAGAAATGCCCTTTGTACATCGTCTTATTATCTTTTGGGAGACGTCTTTGTAATTTCCCATCAAAAAATAACTTGCTGGTGGAATAAAAGTAACTTTAAGTCAAACTTTGCCAGGGGTATGAATATTTATGGGCTTGACTGTATATAGGTATATAGGAACAGCAAATAGAAATACATTTTTGATATAATTTTCCAGATTGGACAGATACGTGGCCAATAGTTTAGACACCATGATCACATCTACATTTATTTTGCATAATATACCACATAATATAAGCCATGTTTACGAATGTGAGAAACAATTATTTTACATTTTATGTCCTACAGGAAGGTTGATGTCCTCAGATGAAAATGACCAAACAGACACATGGACGTCTTACACAACTCTGAAGAGCACAGAACTTCCCTCTTCGCCAAGTACAAGGCCAACTGTATTTGCTACTTTGATTGAAAGTACAAATGACACAGGTTTCGGAGAGATTGACCCATCTGAAAGTCCACCATTAGAATTTACCACTATCCTGATATGTGCTGCTCCTGTTCTAGTTTTTGTTCTTTTATTAACACTTATTTTGTGCATTATTCGATTCAAAAGAAGGAAAAAACAAGAACAAGGTATATTTTACAGCATGTTTAAAAGTCACATTTGAATTGTCATGATAGTTCTGCTTATTGCAACTTCTTAAAGCATAAAAGATGATCATTAAATGTTAGTTTGTAAATTATTTTGTCCTACAATATCATGAGAGTGCAGGCTTTCTAATATGTTAAATGGATATTTCCTTTATTAGTTTTAGGGATGTGATCTTGGGGCCACAGTCCCACACTGCGATTTGCACTTGAAGACACCAGCTCCCATTTCTCCTTTCAATTATGCTGTGCAGTGTTCTCAACCAGGTGGATTGCACTGACATAGTGTGTAATATCAATTCAGTCGTTGGTTACTAAGGTGTTCTCTGATCTATGACAGGTTTCCATGTCCACCTTCAGTCATAAGTAGAGCCAATGTGCTTTTCCAGGAGCTTTACTTCACCCTTAAGATACCTTCAGCACTTCCTGCCTTATATAATCTTGGATGCCGCATGGCTTCACTGCTTGTTATAGTTTATAGTGTACTGCTGGGCGTGATCTGGTTTACTGATTATGTGGACTCTAAACTCTGCTTCGTACATGACCATTTTTTGTCTGCTGCTAGCCCTGACCCTGACTGGGCTTGTCTTCACTTGCCTGCCTGATTTCTCTAGATACCTTGTTTGGACTACGCTATGTGTATGACCAATGGCTCTGTCCTGACTATGCTTTTGCCTCATCCTTTGCACACATAAGACCTTGAGGCAATTAAGTGCTGGGATTGCAAAATTAGCCTCCTGAGGCTAAAGCTAGCCACACACGGTTCGATTTTGGTTCAATCGATGCTCGATTAGATTAATTTTTTCATCGATTGAATGAAAATCGAGGAATGCCCACATGGTACAATCGACGATAATTGTTCGATGAAGGCAGAAAATCGAATCGAATTTTGATCGGACATGTTGGAAAATCATCGTCGATTGCGCTAAAATCGTTTTATAATCGTCGATGTTTGTGGTGTTTCTCCTGGATCGATTAGATTAGATATACATAACATAGACACTTCAATCGGGAATTCAAACGTTTCAATACCAAAATCGACGATTTTAGTAATCTTTTGGAATCGAAATCTCACCACAATCGCAAACTCAATGTGGGGTGTATGTTGATGCGATTAAGATCGATTTTCGATTAGACGATTGAATTCCTCGATCTAATCGAGCATCGATTGAACCAAAATTGAACCATGTGTGGCTAGCTTAAGTTAGGTGGGCTAGGGCCTTACAAGTGAGCTCTCTTATCTGATACTATTATTCCTGCTAAGCAACTGGGAGAAAGTCGACCTGTATGCTAAACTACAAAGGTACCATATAGTTATTAGTCTTTGTTTGCATTCTGTTTAACTAAAGCCATATCCTTCACTGACTCTTGATGTCCAACATATTGCATGTTATAGAAATCAATGTTTTGTATTTTATAGTGCCGTTATCCTGGTAAAATACTAGTCAGATCAGTATTTCTCAGAACTTATTGTATTGGCTCAATTATGGCTAATTGTCCTTAGCCTATGCATCTTGGAGGTCTTCTCTAATGGACAAGTTTAATGTAATGACACTAAATGGGTTAATTATATATATTTTTTCTTTTGTCTGGGCTTAGCCATGTCTGAATGTGGTGCTGAGTTCACAAGGATTTCAATTTGATTAATAGGCAGGACAAGTATCTTTGCCACCTACAGCTTCATCAACCACTATTTCTGATAACTTGACTCGATTCCCAACTATTTACAAATTTGCCCCAGAGGGAAAAAGGCTCGGCACCGGCTGATGAATATAGAAGTCATTTAATCTCCCCCACAGGCTTTGTGAGGAACTCCCCCTTATAGTTAGACGTGGGACCACTTTCCATCTTAGTAGCCAGCCCAATGTTCATTGGTAACCTTCCCCTGTTTGCAACTATTTTCCAAAGAACTGTACCCTATCTCTGGGCTCAGGGACAGAAAAATACTGTCTTTATCACTTATTGCTTACTAAAGGTTTCCTTGTTTCCCTGTCTTGCAAATTAATATGTGTGAAGTAATAATATACTGCAGAGGCCCAAGTATATGCTTTTTAATAGCTGAAAAAGGGTTTTTAGATAGGGGGAAGCATTATCACTATAACCAGAGGGGGTAACATACTCCAGGTACATGCAGGAGAGCCCTTTTCTAGCCCTCTCCCTTGTATTGCAAGTTGGTCATATACACAGTCCCAGTATGCTCTTAACCTGAGGGGCCCCCTGTCTCAAGAGATAAGTCTAGAAAACCTCCGTTCATCATTTTTGGGAAAAGGGGTTGCATGCCTTTTTCTTGGGGTGTCCTTGGATACTGATAAATGAAGGGATATGAAGCCTGACTGGGTACTATTAGAGTTTTTCTTTAAAATGGAATGATTCATAAGAGCCAGAAATAATGCAGTGGATCGTGCAATAGTGATCTTTACAAAGGTGTCAGCAACATAAGGAAATCTTGTTTATAAACCTCATTGTTTTAAACAAAAATTACTTTGTTGGTACCAAACATGCAATATTTATCCAACTAACACCCTTAGGGTTAGTTTCCACTGCGTCAAAATCCCTCCGTCAGACGTACATCAGATGGAGGGATTTTGACTTGGCCCATTATATCAAATGAGCCTGTGCCAACATTCGTCGGTGCAATCCGTTGGTCTCCGTTGCGTTAAAATTAACGTAGATCACTACGTCCATTTTGACGCAACGGAGGGGTGTAATCTGTCACTGACGGATGCACTGAAGGAAAACATTTACTGTATGTCCTGACGGATGCACTGACGGATGCACTGACAGATGCATCCTTCCGTTGACGGAGGGACCTTGACGGATTGAAAAACATCATGGAAACAAGCCCTTATTCCTTTCAAGGGGTTTTAGGCTTTCTTTCCATTGCGTTGGGACCCCTCAGGTAAGTCTATTTGTTACCTGAGGGGTCCCACGCTTAGCGGGAGGTCCCAACGTAACAGATAGACTTACCTGCTCAGCGGAGACTCTGTCTTCATTGCGCCGAGCCGATCCGCCGGTGTAAGGTTGAACGTAGTCGAGTACGTTCAGTGTTTACACCAGCGGATGTGTAAAGAGACCATCCGCCGGCAGGCAAAGTCTGTGGGATACGTCGGGACCCCTGCTAAGCGTATACGCTTAGCGTAGGGGTCCCGACGTATAATGGAAACAAGCCCTAAGTAAAACAAATCTTGCATATTTTATAATAATAAAATGTATCTAAAAATAATGTGAAGAATAATGTAGTGCTTTGTTGCTCTGGATCTGTTATCTGTTGTTCCATATCTGTTATCAGATTAAAACCTAGTCCGATAAGTGAGAAGACCCTGCTTGGTCTAATATTTGTTAGATCAAGGGGCTTCTTTCAACTTAACTGAGAGTTTACATAGTTTTCTATGTGTAGAGGATACTAGAGCTCTATCTACTGGCAGGATAATAGACTGAATGATCAAATTTTCATATAGCCCTTCATAAGCCCTTTTATATGTTATGCAGTGTCAGTAAGGAAGACCTGACTTTTTCTATACTGCTGTTATGATACAACTATGCCATGTCCCTTTCCTAAGAATGTGAATGGACAGGAAGATAAAGGAGAAGCAACAGACCTACAGGGTAATTTCCCCCCTTTTCCTATCATAATAACACATGGACATCATAGCATAATGTAATTGAAGGTCAATACCCAGATAAGTTGGTAAAATATTAAGTTAGTATAATGTTTAAAAAATACCCAAACTTGTATAAAATACTTTTGTCTTCTTATAACGAATATAGTTTAATGATTATAGACATGGTAATATGTTTGTAGCAAACTTTATAAGAATTCTTTACATATATAAAAATGTTTTTTAGGACAAGCATTGTGAGATTTACTTATCAGGTAGAAACAGAACAGAAGAAGACTGTAAAATGTCAAACATTAAACAATAAACTCTCTTATCATTCTTAGTTCAATGTTTTTTTCTTCTTGTTTCTAAAGTAATGACACAAGTTAGTTAAGTTGTCTAGTTTTAGAGTGGCAAAAGCAGAAGGAAATTGCACATGAGCCACATGTGATGATCACCTATCATTGCTTATAGCAGGGGATCGGTACCACGCCTCTTGGTTGAATCAAAATAAGAGAGGGGGAAAAATGGGAAGCACAAGGTCAGTAAGGCATTAAATAAAATGTCCTTAGGTGGAGGGATTAATTGGTAGAGGCTTTTCAGGTACCTTGGGGTGTTTGTCAGTATAGACTGCAATAGTCAGCGGTATTTGATTAAAAAATACATAATTTTATTCGCAAAAAAGTTTGTTTAAAAAGTCCATGTTACTAGACAGTATCACATAGATTCAAGAAAGTAGAAGTCAAATTTAAGCTCAAAGGGAATCACAGTATTACCCCTCAGCTACACAGAGAGAGGGGGAGGGATTAGTGGATACAGTTTAATTGTACATACAGTGCGATATTTCTTTGTACATACAGTCCTGACGCGTTTCGTCCTACATACTAAGGACTTCTTCAGAGGAACAAATAGTCTGTATTCTTGTTCTATATTGCAGAGAGCATGATGTTAGATACACATTGTAAACATAAATGTATTACCAACAAAGCCTGTGTCATGACCTGAAAACACTGTGATGCATTGCTTACTTTAAAAGAGGGCGTAGTCATGCCTGGAGTTGTCCTGGATAACATTGAAATGGTCTATCCGGCATTTGTCCCCATGTCCATGGGGGGGGGGGGGAAAGGGGGAAGAAGGGGGGATCCGGTGGTTGAAGGCGTCCTTACTCAGAATGGGGAAGCATCCCAGCCTGGGAGGCACCGTGTGGAGAGGCGTCAGTTCTAAAAAGCTTTTTTAGTTTTAAAGTGGACTGACAGTACCCTCAATGGGGACTTTAAATTGGCAAAACCCAGCCCTTTGATATTTTGGATAGATTGATCTCAGATAATGAAAACTGTTAACTGTTTACATATTTATTCATAAGGTAAAACAATAAATGCCTACCTTGATTTGTCTAGTTTTAGGGCAGTTCTCAACCGTTTAGATTTGTGACCCCAGAAGCGATGTTTTGATGTCACTTTTGGCAAGAATCAGGTAAGCCAAATGTGCCCTCCCTCCTATTCTCCCAACCCTAGTGTGCAAATGATGTGCAGGGTGTGAAGTTAGGAGGGCGAGTAAAGCTCCACCCTACCTAAGTAAGAGGTCATTTCCCACCCTGCTTGTGGACATCAGCCCTGCTGATTTTTCAGTTTCAGTGAACATGGCAACCCTTGTGAAATGTCATTCAATCCCGATCCCCAGGTTGAGAACCGCTGTTTTAGGGTGTAAGCATAGCATTAGACGTTTGGTTGAACTCTGATATAAAATGTACATACAAGGATAGCAATGCAGGTATTAGAATATTTTTTTATTAATCTTGTTTTGTTTAAATATTTTTTCAACTTCCAGATGACCCACCGAAAGAAGATGTTAAAAGGTGAATATTATTTGTATATGTCCTGTGTAGACAATATTGCTTCTGTTTAAATACGCATACTGCGTATTGCGTCCTCCACCCTTTTGTATTTTACAAGACAGAACAGGAATTGTTCCTTTGCCCAGAGGTTTTGTGTCAGGTTACATTCATGCTTAGTATAGCCTCCTGGCCTCTCCCTTCTCTCTTACTTTGTTTATGGAATTCGCACCATTTACCTTTAACAAATTATTGTTTTACCCAGCATTGGATTAGTCCACATGTTCTTTTTATATGTTTGTAGGTAGACATGTCTTGTAGAGTTTACACTTAATTTCCCTATGTTTTTCCCATCAAGATTAGAGAGAAGATACTTCCTGTATTATATGTTGTAGATGCATTTTACTTATCTTATTCATCATCAGCAGACATGATATTTGAAATGATGCTAATATACTGTATTTCGTTCAGGTCTTTTTATTAATCACCTGCCTGCTGAACAGCACAGTAGACTCACAAATAGAAGGCCATTTATGACACAGTATAGACTAAAGACTATATCCTCTGGTGAATGATTGTGACATCATAATTAAATGATTATACACGCAATTATTGCACATTATTGTGTGACCAAAGCCACCTTTTGTCTTCAGAGATGTTTATGACAATGTTGGAAAGCAACTAGAAGATAGTTGTCATACCTTAACAGGAAGATAATAAATAAGTATTTGTGGTATCCAGTCCAGTAATTTTAGTGTGAACCCCAAAAAAGTGGATACAACAAAAAGAAGGATAATGCTCATTTAAAAGTTCCTCAAAATAGGGCTTTTAAGGCACAAAAAGTTCAAATGGTGCTTTTAAAAAATATTATCTTTATTTATGACAATTTTAAAATGGATAAAAAAATACATTGATGAAAAAGATGAGATATATCCATCCTTCACAAATCACAGCAAAACAGATGGATATATCTGCAGTACCCTATATACTCAAATATAAGCCAAAATTTTCAGCACCTGAAATGTGCTCAAAAAATTCAATTCGGCTTATATTCGGGTCAAAAAAAGAAAATCGCTACGTTTTGTAGGTGGACTTTATGAGTGAATTGCAAAGTCCTCAAACATGCTATCATCACCAAATTTGCTGGAGATGTAGAGAATGGTTGTGGGAACATTTTAAAAAAAATATTGCTCTAGCATATGTCGTTTTAACTAGCAAAGTCAAATTTTAACTTTTTTTGTGCAAAAAAAAAAAATCAAACGCTAAATCCATGTATAGTTGGACCTATGCGTTTTGCTCTGGTTAGGGCTTCTTCAGGGATAGGATTACTGTTGAGAGATACATGAATGCCTAACCTGAGGACTCAGACTTTTGAGGGTCCATTGGATGCCTTGAAAATGCTTTGGAATCATCACATCAATGGGCTACCAAGATGATGGTAGTCACATAGCGCAAATCCTATGTTTGCATTAATAAGGGTTCATAGCCTTCAGGGTGATCATTAGATACGCAAAACATCCTTTGGCATATCACTTTTTATATGTCTTCCGAGATTTTGTAGATTCATGAAAACAGTATGAGGTAATCTGTATGAATTATCTTCACATGTGATGTTAAAACGTTTTCTTATTATAGTTCTACTGTGTTGGTACCTTTTTCTCTGCATGATGATGCATCTATAGTTGTGAAGGTGTATAACCATTTGAATAATTTCAAGACCCATGTGAATTTCTATGAATTATTCAGAATCAACATGCTTTCTATTTGTTTTCATGTGCCAGTCCTATCTTTGAAGAAGATACTCCATCAGTGATGGAAATCGAGATGGAGGATCTTGACAAATGGATGTGCAACATAAAGAAAAATAGTACGTCTTATATTTCTGTGTCTTTTCATGTGCTCTCAGAGTGCTCCAATTTTCTCGCCTTCTACATCGATTCCCATAGATACATTATTTTCATGTTTGTCTCTTAAGGGTGTGTTTTTTTACTGCTTATCTCTCTAGAGGCCTGTAATTCTGCTTTGTCAGATAATAGGATAACATGGTGTGCTGTGGGTACTTTGCTTTTTGACAAATTGTTGCTCGCAGATCTTTAGCACTTAGCAGCTATAGTGATTCATATGCTGAATCATTCAGAAAAAAAAGTAAAAAAAAAAACCAAAACACATTTCCAAAGGATGTGTCTGGTAACTGAATGTTCATAAATCAGGTGTAATTGAAGTAAATCTATGATCTGCACAAAAATTATTAAACATTGTAAATGACACATTGTATTATATAAGTTGCTGTTGGCAGGTGAGTATTTCTGACGTCTTAATGTCTTCATGAAATTCTTCTACATCCGGGACCTACAAACCTTAGATTTTTTCAAAGATTCAACTTGTTTATTAATTACCAAACACTGATTATATGAAAATAGTTAGTAAAATTCTAATAAGTTGAAATTTCCCAAAAATTTTAGTGGATAATATTGTTAATATGGACAGCCACCTCTTGGTGCTTTATAACACTGATATATAGTGATGTAGGCGGGGAATTTGAATCGGAAAACCCGGATGTGACGTTAGTCACATCCGGGACCTGGCACCTGGAACGCATAGTTCCTGGTGTGCTAACCGGATGTGACGTCACTGACGTCACATCCGGGTTTGCGAGCCGGTTTTTCACGGAAAGACCAGGTTCTCTACCCGGTCTTGAGTGAGAAGATTCTTCCTGCGGCGGGATCTCGCTGCCTTTGATCCCACCGGAGGAAGAATAGAGGGCTCCTTCTAGCCGGCGAACAGGGCGGGTCGAACACCTGTACTTTCCGCCGGCGAGAAGGAGGGCGAACATGCTTGTTTGCGGCCGAACTGTCCGCCTTGCGGGCAGTTCAGCCATCACTACTGATATAACTTAAGGCCCCCACACACGCACCGAGTGGGAGCCGACAGAGCAGCTGAGATCAGCTCTGATGACATCATCACGCTGCTGTGCCGAGCTGACTGCATCGGGGGGCACCCTTTGTGTGCCAGCCGTTACCTTCAATGAAGAGGCCGGTCTCCATTGAAAGTAACGGCATCGGCCAGAGAATATCGGACATGTCCATTCTCTGACCGGCCAAGCTGTGGGGCGACAGGGGTCTGTCGCCCCATGTGGGACACACGCCGATTGGCGGCCGATTTTGCCGCCGACCGACAGCGTGAGCGTGCATGCCCGTCGGTCAGCGGCAAAATCGGCCGCTAATCGGTGTGTGTATGCCAGGCTTTAGATATGCTGTGGCTCTATATCGGGCCAGCTCGTCCGCAGTGCGATAATGATATTGTGTCGCGGTCAGGCTTCCTTAATCGGGAGCAAAGTCCAGCCGCGTGTGCCTGGCTTCAGCATATTTCTAATAAATTTGTAATCTATTTATTTTTTATCTACAGACAATCGCCTGTCCACACTAGAAGAGCTCAGTATAAGGTAAGCTGCGTATACTTGATGCTACCACTGGGTGGCTAAGTCCCTAGACACACATACCGGTACATTACAAATTAGATGCAGATGTCAATGAAGGATAAAAGCATTGTTCTAACACATCAGAATGTTTTTATAATTCGGGCAAAATGAAAAAGTTTGTAAACATTACCTTTTACTATTTCTTTACTTGGCTATTGTAAAGCTGTCATCATGAACCTTACCAGTTTAGTTTTATAGTTTTATGTTAGACTTTCTGTCTTTCTCAGGAGCTCTGGGTATTGTACAAATACTTCTATTGTGAACTAGAACCTTCTCTACAGAGAAGTTTTCAAATTTTTTTTTAATGTACTGCCTATATAGAGAGTTTGATATGGTACATAATTTTTTTCTCATATGACGAGAGAGAGAAGACACAAGGCTTTTGTAGATCAAACATCATGAACCATCATGAGTATTTTTGTTTTTTTATGTGACCTATACATTTTACATGCAAAGCAGGCAGCATAATACTGGATTGTCTAGTACAACATTCCCCTTTTCCATAAGTCATCACATTAGTTGCCTGATTACAGGGTTATAGTTAGTTATAAGTTTTAGGTTAATTTATAGTTAGTCAGTTAAACTAGCAATAGGGAAGGACCAGTGGAGTGCAGAATATAGGACAAAGTTTTCTTGCTGAATTTTAGGGACAGCTGCTATTTGTCTTCCATATCATAGCCCCTAAGACAAAATGCTGCTTAAAGGACACAAGACCTTTAAACTTAATCAATTTCAAACTATATAAAAATCAAACTATATGTGTACATATATATACAGTATATATGTATATATATATATATATATATATATATATATATATATAT
>CM070032.1:168661385-168695333 GCA_036250615.1 Ptychadena robeensis
GGGAAGGAGAGCAGAGCTCAGAGAACTGCGGCCATCACCGACGGCGCCAAACCACGCCCCTCAGTCAATATAATTTTTTATTGAAATTAAAGCAGCATTATATATGTGTCTATGTATGTATGTATGTATGTGTATATAATATATATATAATGTGTGTATATATATATGTATATTAGTATATATGTGTTGGTTACAGGGTGACCATTTACTTCAATCTGTTATAATAGGCTACATCAACTATTTGTTGTATCAATTTAAAGTGCAACCCAACTCCCACCCTTGTCATAGGTTCCCCTTTTAATTTGGATCTCTTATTTCTCACCTTTACATCAGAGGTCACCTTCTTGAAGTGTATTTTTACATTCATTTGATATTTACCTTTTTTTCTGAAGTCTTCAGAATATTCATGTTACATGGAAGGTCCTCTTCAAGACTATTCCAATGTTAGACTGTTAAATGCGGATGTTAAATGCAG
The DNA here is from genome assembly GCA_036250615.1 of Ptychadena robeensis. Classification (NCBI taxonomy): domain Eukaryota; kingdom Metazoa; phylum Chordata; class Amphibia; order Anura; family Ptychadenidae; genus Ptychadena; species Ptychadena robeensis. Next base: position 168,661,861 of record CM070032.1, read on the forward strand.
GTGGCTGATGTAATGCTCTCACTGCCATTCCTTCCTCAATATATTTTTGTTACATAACAATGTAGTAATTGTCCAAATATGTCCTCTACTTACATAATGCTGAGTTAAATAAACTGAGAGAATAGTTGGTGCTGGATTATAGAGCGTTCAGCTGACATTACTGGGGAGGAAAGAGAATTGCACTAAGAGCAGCATGTTTTATTTTAAAATTCCAGATATTGGGTAAAAAATGCTACATTTCATGACACACAAGGACCTTTAGTACCTGATTCGAGCCATTAGTGCTCGAATCGATCAGGGAACCAACATGTTGGTAAACCCTGTTTGATTTCCATTACTTTAATTGGGGACCGAGAGTCCCCATCCAAAGTATCAGACAGGATAGATGACGCAGAAGCTCAATATAGAGGAAGCTTAAGCGCAACATGATGACGTCATCGCGCTGTGCTGGAATGGCCCCTTGAACGGGCATCGAGCCGTGTATGTCTAGCATTAGATGGCACTTCGGATAGGTCACTTTTCAATATCTGATTTTTGATCCTTTTCTTTCTGTGGGTGGTAGGGCAATGTTCTTCCATTATTCGTGTTATAATTTCTGTTGTTACTGGTTTTAAAATTGTGGTGGGCCGCTGTTGACTCGCCGAATTGCTATTTTCAATTATTTGTTGTTTTCACGGCATAAGTGCCTGGGCAGGTAGAATTCCTCCAGTGTTTATAGATTCTATCCTACCTTTCATGTAATATGAAGCACTTGTATACTCTATAGCAGTGGTGGGGCAAATGAGTTGACATGGAGGGCCACAAGTGCGGCCCTCAGCATCATTAAAGGGCTGCACATAATACTTTCAATCTATACTGACTTGTATAGGCATTTTATAATAAAACAACGTCAGCAGGCATAGCTAGAAGAAATTTTTTTATGTTTTAAATGATAATTCAAGCATAAGGGAACATAACCTGAGAAAAGACTTTGCTGATATCTATGAGGAATGTAAACTTTTAACGATGTATAAGACCAAAAAAGAGGCAGTTTTCAGTAGAAAGTACGAAGTTGTACTTCAGCTTAAATTTGGTGTAACCCAACGCTGCTTTCTTGTCATTTGTAAATCTTTTCCCCCTATTTTCTTTGACCATTTACAGCATACTAATTCTTGTCTGACTGGTACTATTCATAGGCCCTAAAAAGTGTCTTTTGCTAGAGAATGACTGGAGGATTGGACTGAAGGAATATTTACACTTTCATCTGTTTTTACTGAAAACCTAGAGTTAGGCAAACTATTTAGCCATGGCAGGGCCGGGACAAGGTCCACCAACAACAGAGGCTGAGCTGCCCAAGTGCGCCCCCCCCCCCCCCAAATTATAGAAATAGATATAAATAAAGTGCAAAATAAACACATAATTTTAATGTTAACAAACATAATCCTGTCAACAACGCAGAATAAAAACTAGAAAAAGTGAGTGCAAAATTCCAAGTGCAAAATTCCAAGTGCAAAACAGATACAAGTTTAATTGTCGTTAGAACAGAGTGTATACCATAATTGGATTTGGAATATGACCTGTATTGTGGCTTATGTCATCACTTGTATAGGACTCATACCATCACAATAACAGATATCATAAAATGACTTGTATGGGGCACATACCATACCAGTAAGTAGCATAAATTTTAGAGCATAATCATCATGTCATTACTTGAAATCACTGTTATTGGGCTAAACTGTATATGGTCATTATGTGTGAAATAAGAAGTCCAAAATTTGACCAACACAAAGGTCACAGCATCAGCTGCACAGGGTTTAGCATATTATATCCTCATGTATACTGACAGTTGAATTAGGTCCTGTATTTGTTTGTGGGATTTTATGGGAGCATATGTATTTACCTGCTTTCTGCTCCTCTACCCACGCGTACCAGCCCGGTTTCTTGCCACAGGAAGTGGAGGAGAGGTGAGAGCCGCCTCCCTTGCTGCTGATTGGTTGACACATGTGCCAATCAGTCCAGCCAGAGGCTGACAGCTCTACTCTGCAGAAAAGAACGTCCCGCGCGAAGAAGCACATAGCGCAATTACGGGCAGAGGCAGAGCAGAGGGGATACTTGTCTTTACATGCTGATGGCACTGGCAGTAAGGGCACGAGCGGAGCGCAAGCGGGCAGCGGCTGACCGTGACATGGGCGCTCATGGACGCTGCTCAGGGGGTTAAACTTGTCCTAGTTTAACCCCCTAAACAGCGCCCAGACTGAGCAGCGCTCAGAGGCAAGAGCCTCTTCTGCCTCTGTGTCGGCCCGGCCCTGAGCCATGGTATAGTCTGTTATTAATAGTTTTCACTGCCTTACAGCTTACACTTCTCAAATTATGTTTCACTCTAATTAATTTCTGTTTAGTTTTCAATAATGTTCTCAGTAGGGTCTTAATCATTAAATTCCTCCCAAGATATTCTTTGTCCCAGTTAAAGAGTTCTATATTATATCAAATAATTTGTACATTCTTGGGTCACTACTCTTAACTTCATGAATTTAAAATAGATTTATATTTCGGCTATGGCTTAATTTGAAAACAACTGTTTTACCCACAATATTTACAGGCTTATGTATTGTAAATTTTTTCTGTTTAGAAGGTTCTTAAAGTATTATCAGATAACCCACCTTGTTGCTAGACCATACATTTCCCATAAGCGTAGTTAACATATTTTATGCATGAATATTTATTTATTTAGTCCTCCTATGTGTAGACACCCAAAAGAGCCCATTTCTACGAGCCCATATTCAAGACATCTTGAATGTAATGTCAGCAGACCCAACAGACTACCATTTAAGTCTAATAAAAACAACTATAATGGTTCTCCTTTGCTCCTTCCCCAGGTGCCACCTAAAATGTTATGTAGGCAGGTAATGGGGGAGCTGGGGAGCTAGACCAGTACAGACAAACGTCCACAGAAGTGAAGAGGGCTATGACGCGCATGCTGCTTTTTACTAGACTTTTGTCCACACACTGCAAAACAAAACCAAAAAAAATGATTGAAAAGAAAAAGGAGCAAGCATGTTAGTTCTCTTTTCTCTTTTTTTTATCAAAATTCTACAATGTCACAATGTGCCATGTTACTAAATATACTCATATCTTAATTTATTATGTCTTTTTGTTTTTTAGTGTTGAGTCCTGATGCGTGCTCAGAATGGTTCACCTATTTCACATATGAAAGCAAGATGGCCAAATCTCAGAACTGCAAAAATTTTCTTTTTTTTACATAATTTTTTAGATATTTTTCAAGAATTTTTTATTTATTTTAACATGGGAACAAAGAACCTGCTATCCAACTATTGTACAATATGTTTAAGATTAATTAGCATACACAAACTGCGTCATGTAAAAGAGGAAACAAATGGTACGCTTAGATATAGACTCCATTATATAGCATTTTTATATTTTCTGTTACAAAGTTTAAAGTTGGGGAAATGAACAATAAATCTTGTTACCAGTAATACAATTTTGTTGCCTCTTTACTAATGGCTGGAGTTTATTTGCTAATCGTTTGTCTTCATAGAACAAGCAGTATTACAGACATTACTCTCCGCTCCCAAGTCCTCTAAAGCTGGCCATATACCTTTAGATCTCTGTCAGATATTCTTTTGATCTATCAACAACTATGTAGTATAGGGTCCTCTGTAATCGAACACAGGTAGACCTAATTGTTTAGAAAGTCCCTCATATTACATAGTCTTGGTAAAACAAAAGGAGATCTAAAGGAAATCTGACAGAAATCTAAAGGTGTATGGGGACCCTAAAGCTGGGTACACACGTGTAGATATGTGCCAGATCGATGGCTGCTTTGAGCGCTGTGGGCGCCCACGGCCATCTATCTGGCCCATATCACATGATCCCATCCCTGTTTTCGAACAGGACCAATCAATCCCGCTCAAAAACAGGGATAAGGGACATGACTGTAAACCATGGTCGATGTCCGTTGCTCAGCATTGGCTGAGCTGGAGACACAGGAGTGCTGTGTCTCCAGCTCCTCCGATATTTGACAGCAGCATGATAACATCATTGTGCTGCTGCCAGGAATCTCGAACGGCTCCTATATCGAGCCGTGTGTTCCCTGCTTAAGACCCCTTCATACTCTATACTAGGAAGTGTGTTGATTAAATGCCACAAAAACTAATCACATCAAATGTGACATCAAATAAAAGTTTGTGGCCATTCAGGAGCCATATATGTGTCACCCAAGCCAAAAACTTTTTCTCAAAGATTTTAAAAAATAGGCAATACAACTCTGTACCTATAAATGGATTCGTACTGGGAATACAAATAACTAACTCTTAACTCTTTTTTGAACAAAAAGAAAAAAAAAGCAATTCTTTTTGCATGAAGTGTTAAAAATTGTGTTTAACTTGTACAAAAAAAAGCCAACTCAATCCTTCTGTGTCAGAGATACTGACATCTTACCTGGATATATCTCATTATAGTATTATGATTTGACAAATTAAGTAGAAAATGTATTTGGCTGGTTCTCTCCATCATGTCATTGACAAATGACATTCCATATACTCTAGACCTGTACAAGTCATCATTTTAAGGAATGATCTATTACTCCTTTGGGTAGACGGCATAACTTTCATTTTTACCAGGGTACTGATAATGTGTTTGTTTATGTCTACAAAACAGCACAAACTGATAAATGTATCTGTCAAGCTTACATCCATGCATCTCCTCTGATCATCATGAATAGATGACAGCCTGCTGAAAAAACAATCATTTGTCTTTTTTAGGGAGGGAAGCATAATAATATATTCCTTACAGGAAGACACTTTGCATTTTTAAAGTTTTACCAAAGTTGTCAAATTTGAAAAGGATATGTCAGGGTGACTAGCCTTAGATATTCTAGTATTTATTAACCTTCCTAGCGCTTCTGACGGCACTATCTCGTCCTGCACTTGCTTATGCAGTATTGCAGCCGACGAGATAGTGCCGTCCAGCTAAGAGCTCAGAATCCCCGGCTGCACACTCTGCTCTGCTGTCTGTGCGATCCTGATGCAAGCAGGCTGTGACACCTCTACCAGCCTAATCTGCACATGAATGTCCCAATTTGCATATAAATGTCCCGATTTGCACATGAATGTTAAATGATACATTTCATAATTTTTTTAAATGTACTTTTTTATAATAATTGTGTGTATCAAACATTATTTTAGTCAGGATATCTATTAGACCCGCGTACGGACAGATTTTTGGAAGTTACAAGCCTACAACACAAAAAAAATTCCATTAGAGTCTATGGTGCGCATCTGGTACAGAAATCTGGACCTCAGCAGTGCGCTAGGTAGGTTAATCCCCCCGAGGTCCCATTCCTGCAAGATTTTGGTGCCAATAGTAGTATGAAAATGTAAACAGACATTACAAAATAATCTTCAAAAATATTCGCCACTTTGGCAACCAAATCCCCCTCACCGCACATCCCCAGTGCCAGTCATGGGCATCTGAGTTGATATGGATGGTCACAAGTGCAGCCCTCTGCATCACTCATTTTCAATCTATACTGACTGTATATTTTTAAACGAAAAAATAATGACAACATGCATAGCTAGGAGACATTATTTTCCAGTTTTTAATAAGAAAATTTGTTTTAAATGATATTTCAAGCATTAGGGAACACTGTTGTATGGTAATGCACATTTTGTTTCATATACATTGTCAAAGGTTATCTGCCTGATAGATATAATCAAAACCATTTTTTATATTGATGGGGCACATAACCTTTGATTAGGCAGACAGTAGAGTTTCTTTGCCGTATGCATTAACATTTAGGTTTCGGAGGCCACAAGTTAAGGAATGAGGGGGGACGCCGAAAAACTTCCAAAGGGCAGCAGATTGGGCACCTGGGTCCAGCGCCATCAATGACACCAGGGATGTGAAAACATGGCCTATCAGATAATAATGGAATAGAGGTGCCCACACTGTCCCTGAACAGAGTGGGGAAGTTATAAGTGATACATAACATCCATATTTCACCTAAAGAAGGAATAAGAGGTATACAGAAACCATTGCATCTTTAAAGTAGACCTTTCACCAGCTTTTGCAAAAGGTTATCCAAAATGAAGATGCTGCTAGCCTTTCTGTAATGACACAGCCACGGCCAGGAAATGCAACATATAATGAAATGCAACAAGTAATGACAGCCAGGAAAATACATGTTCAAGCTGCGAATTGAAAACTACTACCTTCTTCAAAACCACTACATGGTGTCCCCAGTGGCCACTCATGATATTGCATTAATTAACTCCCAACAGTCTGGCAGACAGATATGGAATTTCTGATATGAAGTTAGTGAAGACGAGCTAAGTATATTTTTTATAGAATTGTAGTGGCTCAGAGGTAATAAAAAGTTATAGTTAATGTTTATAAAAAAAAACATTTGAGTATACATCTGTTTTAGGTTAGTCAATAAGACTATAGATGTAAAGATATATAAGATTTATACAGGGTATGTCTAAAAAATGCACCCCTAGCACACCCCTAGTCGGTTGTGTATTTTAGATGCATCAGACTCCATAAAAATCTATTAACAAAACATTTTGTGTCCAAGACACATTGAAACGCACGCCCAAAGTGCAATATGGATGCACCCAAAACACACATACTTTTTGACATGTAAAAAACACAGTAAAGATTTTGCCTTAAGGGTGCCAGTCGAGAACCATCTGCTCTTGAAAGACCATAGGACTAACATGGGGACAGTTGTCAGTATTTGACAAACGACTGCCTACACTTGGTGCACAGAGACTCGGCTCGTCCCTTTGAACCTAGCCTTAAAGTAGCCATACACGGGTTGACTTTTGCACAATCGCTCTTGGGGGATTTTAATATTGACATCAGTTGATTGGACCACCTTCCTTTACTTAGATTGGTGTCCCTGCTTCCTAGTACAATCGAATACCAATCAAGTGAAATTCACTTTTTCACTTCACTTTTTAATCCATATTATGTTCAATATCGATCACACCAGGTGGACAGGAATCAATTACATCAATTTTGGTCAATGGAAAGAAAATATCGACCCGTGTAAGACAACCTTAATTCTCAGTGGATATAATAGATTTTTTGTAGAGCCTATGCAAGCAGTATTGAACACTCATGGTAGTAAATACTATTTATGAGGCTGATGACATTTATACCCTCAATAATGTTTTGAGGGGGTTGAAATATTCTTTAAAAGTATGCAACAGGAAAACCAATCTTTGATCTACTAATGCAATCCATGAAACAACAGCTGTCAAGTCAGACAAGCCTCTGAGTTTATGTTAATCAGAATTGTATGTAATCCCTTGCAAGCAGATGTGTTTATTGATGTAACTGCAGCTCCAGCTCACATTTCATGCAGTTCAACTTTACAAGATTGCATGAATAGAATTCTGACATGCTATAGTATACATTATCAGATTCATTGCAAAATAAAAACTTTGTTATTGAGGCCTCTGAATCTCCAGGCTGGTAACTTAGTAAAGTGAGAGGATGCCAATTATTTGCTGTAGGCAGGAGGAAGCATCTACTGGGTCTTCTATACCAAACTGGGGGGCGCAAAGGTATTTTCCGCGGGGGGGGGGGGGGGCGCAGTCCCTCATTCTGAACCTGTGTTTCAATGGGGAAGGGGGGCTCGAAAATTTTCCTTAATAGAATAGTGTCCTAGGTTCTAATCCTGGTCTGGGTGCTATCTTTAAGGAGTTTGCATGTTCTCTCTGTGTCTGCGTGGGTTTCTTGCGGGTGCTCTAGTTTCCTCCCACACTCCAAAGACATGTCGATTCCTGAATCCTGCCTGAATTGGCTTCCCCCAAAAAGAATCTACTATGTTAGCTACACATTACTTCTAAAAACTACAAGCTACAAACTGGCCATAGACGTCTCGATTGTTCATGAGAGATTGACAGATGCATGCATAAAGTGAGTGATCAATTGAAATCACATGAAAAATCAATCGTACAGGGATCTGACATGTCTAAAGCCCCCCATACACCTTCAGATTCCTCCATACAACTTTCATGAGACCTACCAACAACTATGTAGTAAAGTGACCTCCCTGATAGAATACATAGTGATTGGAAGGTGTAGAAAGGTCCTCATATTACATGGTTTTGGTAGAAGAAAAGTTGGTTGTACAGAAGTTGCATGGTAATTGTATGTGGTGTATGGGGGACTTAATAATTTTTGTGAATCGCTAATTGAAGGGCGTTGTTAGAGACTTGTGATTGTTTCTATCGATCGACCCATGGAGGTCATATCCCACTTCCATACGTTCCAATTGCATTTTTTTTGTGTAGCCCATCTTTAGTTACGTCACTGATTGATCGGTGCACTTTTCGATTGATGTATGACTTATGATTTTAAGACTGAATCGCATGCCACGACTGTTTAAAAAAATCCATCTCAGGGAAATCAAGACATCTATGGCCAGCTTTAGACTGTGACATATGACTATGGTAGGGACATTAGATTGTGAGCTCCTGAGAGACAGCTAGTGATATGACTATATATGCTCTGTAAAGCGCTGTGTAATATGTCAGTGCTAGATCATAATATTAAATATTTATTTTCAGCGAATAAAATAAAAAGGTTTGTGTCATTTTCCCCTAGCTAAACCAACCCTGATACCATACCTCAACAAGGGGAATACCCTCAAGCCCGCAACCAGTCTGGTGTTATAGGGGTCTTCAGGTTCAGGTGAGGGGCTCATTGAGGATCCAGGGAACTGTGCTATTCAACATACTCTCTGCACAGTTATTATGTCCAGTGGCAATTTGACTCAATAAAGTACATATATTACAAACATTACCTGAAGTAACCAATTATATGAGCAAATTAGCATGCAAAGTCCTGTCATTTAGTCGTGTCATGGCTTTGGCGTGTAAAGATCAGCCAAGTTTTTGGGGATGAGGCCCCCTACCTTAATGAGGGTATTTCCTCTCATGAAACATAAAAAATGGCTAATAATGCATATGAGCACCCTCAGGCTGTAGGGGGCACAGTAAGGGCACTTAAACACTGCGATCGTCAGACAACAATTAAAAATGTAAAAGTGTAAAATCTAGCCCTACTCATCACATATAGTTTAAATTATATCTGATACTAGGTCTTTCTCCGCATAGCATTATAAAATCAAGTACAAAAGGCGCAAAATTAAGGCCAAAACTCTGAACCCAAAACAAAGCTCCTTACAGACAATAATAAGCTTAGCGGTAGCAGGATGACATGGTGTCATCCTCCCTATGATTGAACCCAGGTTGGAAACCACTGGTCTAAACAATGGCTGCATTTTACCATGAAGAAGAACACTTCAAGATAATCATTAAGTACATAATTAAAGATCTTTTACTTGTTATCATATTTCAGTTAAGTATTGGTCTCAAAATATTAAGTCTATTAAAAGTTTCCTCTCCTCTAAGAACTTGCCAGTCAAAGTTGTCTTTTAACTCTATTTTTATTATGTTTTGGACAAACTTGACTTAAAGTGATGGATTACATGGGTGGTTATTAACCACCTGGTAAACGAGCCATTATCGCAACCACCAGGAGAACGCTAGACCTGTCATATTTAAATGTCCTCGACAAACCCTCCCCCATGCCTGCACAAGTTTGCAGGCGCTCACAGACAGGAACGCTTGGCTGTTTTCCGGGCTGCTGCTGACTCACTGCAAACAATGATAAATTGCATAGCCCCATTTCCAGATGCTGGTTATATGCTTGCACTGGGCCAGTAATTTCTTGCATAGTGAAGCAAGGATACTCACCTATTGTACTCCATGTCCCTTACAATCAGAGCACCCATTATATTCTCTGTCCAAAAAAAATTAAAAACCTTACCTGTTATTAATGACTCTAGATTGTCCTGAATTGCTCTTCCCCCAGGCTGGCTTCCCCTTTTTTCAAATCTTGGGATGGGAGACATCACTGCTTTAATGACACTCCCTTTCTGGGTCTCAAGTATCCAGGACCTACTAGTAGTCATTCACAGTATGGAAACATGACAGATACAGGAAGACTGCATACCAGCCTAATCTAATGCAATTATTGTAAATGGGAACTACAAGGACTTGAGGGTAAGTATAGATTTTTATTGTGCCAGATAGTTACAAATGTAATTCAATGTTTTTTTTCTCTTTAGTACAGATTTGCTTTCAACTCTGGGCTAACTTATTTAATTACTTTTCTATTGTAGTAGGCCACCCGCCCTTCAGAAACGGGCCATTTATTATGTTTAGGGACAAGATAAAGCAATTAATCATTGAAGTGGGGTTGAGACACACTGAAAGTGTTACTAAAAGACTAGCTGTTCAGCTTTAAGAAAAACAAGTCAGCAATATCCCAATGCCTTTCAAAAGCCTGACAGTTTTTCTTGGTTAGCCACAAGGTGTAGCAAATGATATTTAACCCACATGTCAATGTCATGACTTTGGGGCAGAAGACAATACCAATGACCTCTGGTTATAGTGACAACTTGGGGAAGACTGGGAATGTTTTTAGACACATCTTGATGATTTTGCCGAAGTTGCCTTTTGCTATTTATGCTGTGACCGCTCCTCTGACTCCAGTCTTCTCTTCCTAATACAGTAAAACATGAACCGCTGGAATTCACTGAATCTCTGGGGATGCAATGGAGGTCATAGTTGTAGAATTTGATGCACTTGCTTTTGAAAGAAGAGGCGGAACGTGTCTTCCACAGACATAATTTTGCTTCAGTCTTCTTTATGTGCTGGGATTTAAAGGAAGCATTTTTTAAATTTACACTTGTGACCCCTGTCTTCAAGCGTTTGTCTAAATTTGTGGTTTATATATCTGTATTTTATTTCTTAGGGTGTTGAAGACTTTTGAAACTCAGTCCAAAATAATTAGATCCCTGGTGTATGTATAACCCATGATGCTTAACTGTGCAACTTTTTAAATGCTGCTTTCTAAAGCTACCTCTCAACCCCGGTGCTCTGACATGTACATCTGTGTGAAGTGAATTATTTATGCTACTGGTTGTGTAATTAATTTATGATTCAACATGAAGTGAAATTGGATTAAATGTAACTGTATCAGGAGTGGTTGCCATGGTAACTGCTGGTAAGTTGTCCACTGTAGAATAGTAAGGTCACATCCGGCTACAGCCAAAACTTTTTTTTAAAATAAATAGTGGTTCTGAGTTGTTTACACTATGTCAGTTTAGGAAATCTTGCATGTAACAAAAAACATTACCTTTTTTCACCATGCTACTCAAAAGCAGAGAAAGAAAATGTAACTTTTCTATTTAACTTAAAAGCTATACAGATACAGGACAGCTTTTACATCAAAAAGGGATCATTTGGATCAGGGCTTTACACTATACACCAATCCCCAACAAAAATGTATTAGCCCAAAATATGATGTATATCATCAGTGTATTCTGAGTGTTTCAGACACCACAACTACATATGGATCACTGTATTCGGTATCTAACTGCCAGCCTGCTTCCTTTCACTGCCCAGTCACAGCCTGGGGGAGGGAAAAGGCTTTGAAATGTAATTTGACTGTGGTAGATAGCTTACACATATGCAGGGGTTTGAAACAATGTGTAGCATTGGCGTTAGAGCATGGAAGGCAATTTTGCTTGAGCATTTCCTAAACACTTGTATAAGAAACAATAATGCAGCATATCCAATAATGCATATGGTGTGTACTGTGTTGCTGATACACAACACAATGGGTATAGTATGAAAGGGCTCGAGAGCTTTACATCCATCGGCTTGCATTTTCTTGAAAACAGATGAGTGAATATAATGTGAAATGTTCAATCGCTTATACTCAGCATGCTTTGTCCAACGCACCTAAAAACTGATAGATGTGACAATATAAGACACTTGCTAAGGTCTTAATAAAATAAATTCTAAGAATCTGTTTAGGATCTGGCCAGTTTGGTGCATGGTGCAGGGCAGTGGCTCACTCCATTGGGTATTCAATAATTCAATTTTAGATCATAACACAATGCAACCCCCAAACATTTTTGGTGAATTGCAAAAACGCATGCACAGTGTGCTACCGCTGTGCCTTGGTCCCCAGATCTTTTTAAGACAGCATTCACACGTATGCTTTCTGGGCTGTCAGTTGGCAGCAGCCTGCAAAGCGATGGCCCTATCCCACCCCTCACTCAGGTGCCTGTATATTGTGTGTAGACACAATATATATCTCTATATATAGATATATAAATATATCTATATATGCAGGGGTGCACATAAGTGGTACTCTGGTACTCAAAAGGGGCCAAACACTAGCTATGCGCACCTGCATTATTGTTACAAATCTCATATGCGTACTGACAACTTGGAGGCACTCCGTGTTTGGGTGGCCGCAGTTAAATGTATACAATTTATGTTACTTGGATACTAATCCAAAAAAAAAAGGTTGGACTTCAAAGGGTGTTGGAGATCTGGGGATGAAAGTCAGAGTAGATATATGTAGGGTAAAATCTGACAAGAGAAAAGCACTGTGTGTCAGCTGGAATATGACTATGAAAGGATGACGTTTGGACTGCAGGTAGTCTCGGGGGTTAGTTACTAACCCAGAAAATGTCAGGGTCACACTACTGAGTTATGAGATCTGGGGGTTCAAACGGTGTTGTACTGTTATATTTGACCCAAAGCCAGCTGGTGACCTGTGTATGGAAACAGCGAAACGGAGGATCAGGGCGGAGGAAACGCAGCGTTTTCTGGAGCCCATGCTCATTAAGGAAGGAGACCTGAGAATGTGGCTGAAAAGAAATTTTTAAAACATGACAGCATTGGATGACTTGTTAGATAAGTACAGTGTTACTGATCAATAAATTCAATATTGATGAATAAAACATTATTAAATCATAAATCGAGTATTATGGTATGTGTACCCCAAGCAGACAGGCACATGGGATGGGATGGGGCTATCAGAGATGATTCCTGAGACCTCTGTGAATATAATTTTATATACGGTGCATGCTGCCACTGTCACCCTCTAAATTTATGAAAAGAAATGGTGTAAGAGAGAACCACGGTGGAAACAGATCCTAATGACCCCATCTGTACGGACAGCATACAAGAAGGTGGTAGATACAAATACATCTATCTTAGTATAAGATCTGTCTGTGACTAGCTAATGCACAAAATATAGCATTTTAAGATGTAATAGCCACAGATACAGGGTTACAATTTATACACAATATGAATGAAGTAAAAGGTTGGACCACAAAGGGAAGGGGGTCACACAACTCTTACATCTTGCTTAATGATTAATTGTAACACAACAAAAGCATAAACAAAGCATTAATTAGAATTTGTTCTTTGGTTTGAGATGATAAAACCATAAGTGATAATGAAAATGAGAAAACACAATACACATATAACATTTTAGACTACTGTAAATATCATATTGCTTTTTTTCTGTCGCCATTTGAAAGAAAAATGTAATATGTCGTTTTCCTGCAGCATCTGCTGTATAGAGACTTGATTGTACGGTTTTATAATGATGATGAGCTCTTTCTCTCTACTACACTACCAGCATTCTGAGCTGCTACTTCCAACTACACAACTGCTTCATCCAGTTGCCACGATACCTATAAATATGAATTGGCAGGCTATAAATAGAATGTGGCAAATCACATGATCCCCGCTTGGTGTCTAGAAAGCAGATTGTAGATTGTTCTGCTTAAAATGTTCACTTGCTGGCGCTCACGGCTGTCAGCTTCACAATATCACGGTGTATAAGTGGCAATCTCTAAATCCAGAAATCTGAAAAGGGCTGATTCACAATGCATGCTTGGAAATATTAACACAATAGCAGTTGTACCTAGAACAAAGAAATGTGACCTCACCAAGCAAACCTTTACCAAAAGAAAATTAAAGCTTTCCAGCCTTCATCCAGGGACAGCAACCCCCCTAAAGAACTCACCTATCCAGCCTTCATGCAGGGACAGGTACCCCTAAAGAACTCACCTATCCAGCCTTCATGTAGGGACAGCAAGCCCTAAAGAACTCACCTATCCAGCCTTCATGCAGGGACAGGTACCCCTAAAGAACTCATCTATCCAGGCTTCATGTAGGGACAGCAACCCCTAAAGAACTCATCTATCAAGCCTTTATGCACTCTCTCCACCAATCTGCATGTGAATGTGGTGACGCTCCTCCTCTCCAGCATCACTAGATTCAGATGTGGCTGGCTGTCGGGTGCAAGTGACATCAGAGAGAGTGGACGTCACTGCTGACCTCTACACTTCCAGGAGCCCTTCTGGTCGCATCCGGACTTCACTTGGGGGGTGGAGCTTCTGGATTTTGAATTTTTTTTTAAATTAGTTTTTTACTTTTCACCTCCAATCCACCCTAATATTATAGTCTCACTATCACTATTGTGCAGAGAATCGTCTGCCCACCCTGTGTGTTCCGGCAGTTAATTATTACAAAGTAAAATTTACAGACATGTTCGTAATTCTGTAGATCGAGCTTTGCGGCCAATTTTGTGGCAGATCAATCGCCGCAAGCACAATTGGCGGTCGATCTGCAGTGAAATCGGCCGCAATTCAAACCGTCTATTGCCAGCTTATGTAATGGAAGGCAGATACGGAGGTGGTAGGTCCACTTTAAATAAAGGACAATATGAGCTTTTTATAATATGAAAAATAATATAATATCTCATATTGTATGCTGTATATTGTGAAACATCATGGTTTCACAATATGCCGCATACAATATAGCACTATTATTAAGTGGAGAAATCTAAAGCCAGGTGTATTTGTGATAGAACAAACTGCCAAGTAAATCCAAGTTTCCAAACAAAATAAAGGGGAGACCTTAGGGGGTGAGAGAAAAGGATGGAATGTTGTGGGGGAGAGAGGAAAGGAAGGAGAGGAATAAAGAGCAGGGAAATACAGTTCTAACCTAGGATGAGAGATTTTAGGACTACACACATCTTCCCTACCTGTTTCCAAGGTATTGTGATGGATTTATATCCGATGGTACTATGAAACATGTGCACAGGATTTACAAATTCAAAGGAATTGATCAAGTTTATGATCACATTATGGGGTAATAAAAAGGAATCGTTTTTATGTTGTAAACTGTGTATGCCCACCTTTACAGTATTAGGCAGATGTCCATATATCTGCCTACTAAAGTAACTGACACATGTGCATTTAGTCATCATAGCACAAATGTATTGCGATCCTGGTATATTGTTCCAACTCTCCAGGTAATCAAACTTTTTAGATACCCACCCCTTCCACAATTATTATACTCTTCTGGCTGCAGAATTCTGGATGCTCCATTGCTTGTTGCTTTCCTTTCTTCCTCAGTGCCAGTCGTGGTCATTTCTTAAGCTAGGCATAAGCTCCGATTTTAGATCTTGATATTTTCATTGGAAACCGATCGTAAGAGAATCCAAAGTAGATCCACATGGAAGGTCCGATCGGAATACAACCTAAATCACAGATTTTAGTTTTGATCACAGAACACAGGAAAAGGTCATATATAAATGTGTCACCCAATACAATTCATCCGACCAACAAACACAATGCTACGATTTTAGTTCGATCGTTGTGCAAATGTGAAAATGAACCATGTGTGCAGTATGTGATTTAAACCAAATCGATCTAAACTAATAGTTTTAGGTCGATTGAATGCTAAAATCGAACCGTGTATGTCTAGCTTTACTGTTATGCTCATTTAATGGTACTGGATTACCATTTAATTTAATACCATTAAATAAAATTGGAAATAATGTAAAGTCAATACATTTAATTTTGTGATTAAATATAATTTTCACCGTTTTTGGTAAAGGTATCTGTGAAACGCCCCGTTCTGTCTTTTTTTAGATGCACTTTTTATGTAACAGGATTGCAGGACAGCGTAGCAACTCCAAGACATGCTTATTCCCTTTACAATCCTCATTGAATCAAGATGAGAAAAAGGCCAAAAGGCAACATTTTTTGGCCTCAGAGATTGCTTTTTACTAGGTAGAACCTTTTATTACTTCTGTTAAAGATGCATTATACCAGTTGTTCCCAAACAGAATGGATTGTGTGAACCAACCTTTAGGGCTAAAGCAGCATCGTTTCATGTTTTTGTTATTCTTTATCATCCAGCATTCTTCATCCCCAATAGCTTTGTAACAAATCTGGCACTTATTTCCAACCATAAAAATATTTTACAAATATGAATAAAATATACAAATGTATTCAATATTTTAATCAATATAAATAGCGGTTATTATTAATAAAAAATTTTGGTCTGTATACAACACAATGCAGTTTTAGACAATCATGATTGCACATTGGATGGTGTAGACACATGTAGAGAAGTTCTAGTGTCCCAGAATACAGCAGATAATGCTGTCCTGTTGTCCACCACTGAAAACAAGGCTCTGGTTAGGTAGCATCTTGAGATAATACACAAATTTGTATATTTAGAGTTGGGTTTGGGAAGTGTACAAGCAAAATAAATATATCTCCAAGCTTGTGCTTTTGAAAGCATATTGTACCTTCCTGAGCTGTATTTATGACAGGTTACTAATGTACCTATACACAAAGTGTTGGTTAGAAGCACCAGCTGTCATCTTTTCAGCTCCTCGTGAACTCACAAAATAAATTTTTGGGACCTCACTGTAATTTGCCATGCTGAGCACCAATTATGGTGGGCAACTAAGTTAATATTGAGGGCCGTGAGTGCGGCCCTCAGCATCACTAAAGGGCCGCATTTAACTTTTTCAATCTATTCTGATTTGCATAAGAATTTTTAATGAATCAATGACAGCAGGCCAAGCTAGAAGGCATTGTTTTTAATTTTTAAATACACATAACTTAAATTACACTTCAAGCATAAAGCCCCCCATAGACAGGCAGACTCCTCCATACAACTTTCATGAGACCTACCAACAACTATGTAGTATAGTGACCTCCCTGATAGAATACATAGTGATTGGAAGGTGTAGAAAGGTCCTCCTATTACATGGTTTTGGTAGAAGAAAAGTTGGTTGTACAGAAGTTGCATGGAGGAGTCTGCCTGTCTATGGGGGGCTTTAGGGAACACTGTAGTTTGGTAATACACATTTTATGTTGTATACATTGTTATGTGGACCCTATTCTCAGGGTAAGTGCCGATATATATTATTAAATCATCCCATGTTTAATGGTGGAATAGTGAGAGCATAGGCACTCACCTATCTGTTGATCCCCGCCAGCACTAGAGGAGAAGGGGCAGAGAGGTGAGGATCTTGCTCAGGCGCCCTCTGAGTCGCTGATTGGCTTTTACATACGCCTATCACATAAGTTCATTTCCTCTTTTCACTCTAAGAGAATTCCGGACAAGGACTTGTCAGAAGAGGGAATGGTGAGGAGAGTTCCTATGCATTACAGTTAGGTTTCAGGGGCCGCAAGTGGAGGACTGAAGAGGGCCGCCGAAAAATGCCCAAAGGGCCGCAGGTTGGGCACCTAGGTCCTAGATCGTCTTGTGTCAATCACAAAACTGAACATTTCAAGGTGGTGGCAGCAGCAGGCAACATTGAGAGAATAGCAGCTCTTAAAACACAGTAGTATATGATTAACATCTTCCTGAGAAAATCTTGAATTGATATCCACTAAAATTAGCATTAACCAACAAGAAGCTATTTATATGCTACTTAATGAATAACGTTTCTCCTGTAGCTGGCTTTTGTACACATAAGATAATGAGAGTTGTGATATAAAATCATGGCAGGCCTACCAGAGTCCTTTTAAAAAACAGAAACAAAATACAAGACACCACTTCCGTTATCAGTGACACATAAGCCTAATCACTGCATACATTCATCCATTCACTAAACAGCAATGGCACAAGAGATTTGCTTTATTTTCTTGTTAAAAAACTCTAGCTGCTATTTTCAAGAAAATACAAAATAAAAGGTTAAGGTCCTTAATCCTCATCACTGCTACTCCATGCATCCTGAAAGGACGGGTGAATATGAGCTTGTGACCTTGATTTTTCACAATCTTCATCAGGAACGGGCTCTCGCATTGCAGGTACCCAAGCCAAAATATCGCAGTCTTTTCCTCCACTATACAGATCCTGAAACTGCGGATGAAAGACACAGCAGTCCACATCGTTGTAATGTCCTCTCAGGACACTTATCTTTTCACCAGTATATATGGTATATACCGCTATTGTACTATCAACTGGCACAAAAGCAAAGTCAGGATTACAGCCGGCTGATACCGTAAACTTCACACATTTACGGCTGTTATTTGAAACTTTTCCATAATTGACCAAAGTATTTTCCCCTGTAGCACTGTTCCATAGTCTCATTCTCTTATCTGTGCCAAGAGTCAAAAGGTGGAGCCCATCACTAGTAAAGCATAACCCATTCACTCTTCCATTATGAGCTGTATTCGCAGCTTCTGATGATGATTTTGATTTCTCTCCATTGTGTTGATCCAGCGTTATTAGGCACCCAGCAGCTTTGCGGACATCCCACAGTTTTACTTTGCTGTCAGCGCTCGCAGTTGCTAAAATAAAGTCATAACGTGGAGACCAGCAGACAGACAGTACTTCTCCTCTATGACCTTGTAATATGTGTGAACAAGACCCAGATTTCAAGTCACATAACTGGACTTTTGGATTTTTTGTACCTACTGCTATTAAGCTATGCTTGGTTGCTAATGGGGACATGTGGTGACTGTAAACATTACCATCAAACTGAAAGAATTCAGCTAACTGTAGTGAATTTGTGTCCCATATCTTCAGAGTCTTATCAAATGAGCTTGATGTAAAAATGCCAGTGTCATGAGGGTACCACTGAACAGTTTCAACACTGAATTTGTGTACATCAGGATGGCCTTTCCCAACCTTTGACAGCGCTCTGCATGTATAAGTAGATGTTTTAGTCAAATTTTCAAGGTCATAAAGCACAATAATGCCATCTGATCCACCAGATAGCATATATCTTCCTTCCACAGGTTCAATATCAAGAGTGTTGATCCCATTCTCATGCATTCGCTCAACATCCCTGTCCTTGTTTAAGTCCAAACTTAGTACTCTCCTCGTGGCTTCAGCTCGTGTGAGCCGAACAGGGTTATCTAAGCCACATAGACGTGACCATAGAAAACCAAGCATTCTTCAAAGCTCAGAAAAAAAAACATTAACGTAACTATTTTATCACTAAAACTCAAGTGCACAGGGGTAAAGAAAGGGTTTAGAATCCGGTTTTGAAAACAAGACGTTGTTCATTCCATCAGAAATTTCCTGAAAAATCCCTGAAAAAAAAAGCAATTAAACAGCGTGAAAATATAGTTTACACCGCAACTTGTTAAATCAGATACATTACATTGTTTACTACCTTCTAACCTCTATCCTCTCTATGTTGTGGCTGCAGAATGATAAAAACTTCACAAAGTATAGGAATATGCACCCACTTATTAAAGATACTATGAGTTATCCTTTTGAGAAACACTATTGGAAAGGCCCCATACAAAACTACGATAATAATCATCTGCAATAATACACTGTGTTTGTCTCTGGCAATTATCTTGGGTATATACAGCTGTTGGGTGGTATCAGGCAAGGTTGTTGATTGATCAATCAAGGATGGGTTTAACAACCAAATTGCCCTATGTCAGTTGTCTTCTATGAGGACACATTGGGGAGCTGCTTGTTCCCTTCTCCATAGAACAAGTGCTGTCTAACAGTTTTAAACTGCCAGCGTTGTTATGCTTAGATAGCTTTACTCTAAATTCTGATGTTTTTAAAACGGCAGTCTTCTTTCTTGTTGAGATAAACTGTATATGTTATACAGTCAGTTATTGCCTAAAACAATAGAGTGTTTTGGGCAAATAACTGACACGTGTACAGCTGTCTTTATGAATTGTGACAGTTACTGTTTCCTATGGGGGTTGATGCAGCAGAGAATTGTCTTGCTTGTACCCCTTCCCCTCATAGAACAGAAAGTGTGCTGTGTGTACAGTGCTCATTTATTTTCTTATCACGAAAAGTTATCACAAAAGATTGATCACAGTAGTTATCACCTACTGTGCGAGTCTTAAGCTAGCCACACATGGTTCAATATAGCTTTCAATCGAGGTTTGATTAGATTTTGCAGCTTGATCAAAAAAACCGAAACTCGATTTTAATTTAATCGATGTACACCACAAGGGGAGTATGATTATTGTTCAATTTCGACTGAAAAGTAATCCAAAATCGTCGATTGAATTCCTCTTACGATTTAGTTTCAATCGGAAGTTAAAGGGAAGTAGCCAAAAAAAATGAGCCCAAAAAAATCGAGCAAAATTTTTCAACCTGTCCGATCACTTTATAATCGACGATTTGACAAAAATCGATATATGATGGATTGATTTTTTTTACAATCGATCGTTTTTTTGATCGAAAAACGTCAATTGAATGCTAAAATCGAACCATGTGTGGCTAGCTTAAAATATCAATGAGACCACAAAGGAAAACCAGTCATGTTCTAGAAGCAAATTAGTTATACCTGTATACTTCATAATATTCAGCTACAAAGCAATATGGTCAAAATATGACCATTGCACATAACCATTGCCATAAACATTTCGATCTCTCTGTCAGATATCCTTCAGATCTACCAACAACTATGTAGTGCTGGGTCCTCTGTGAATGAACACAGGTAGACTTGCTTGTTTAGAAAGTCCCTCATATCACATGGTTTTGGTAAAACAAAAGGAAATCTAAAGGTAATCTGACAGAGAAATCTAAAGGTCTATGGGGACCCTAAAGCAGGCTACAGACGTCATCACGCTGCTGTCAGATATCGGCAGAGCCAGGCAGACAGCACTGCTCTCTTTCTGGCTCAGTCAGCAGTCTCCAGGCAAAGCATCGGACATCGACCGTATTTACGGTCATGTCCGATATGGCTGTTGTAGAGAAGAGAAACTGCAATAATGACTAAGGACAACACATTCAGTTGATTACTCTAAATGCTATAGTAAATAGAAATCTGAGATCCTGCTAATATTTACGATACACAGAAGTTCAAGCGGGACCAATCAATCCCGCTCAAAAACAGCGATGGGCGCATATTATATGGGCCAGATAGATGTTCGTGAGCGCGCACAGCGATTGAACCGGCCATCGATCTGGCCCATATCTGCAAGTCTGTACCCTGCTTAAGTCCTGGAACAATACACTACAACTTCTGTGTACGGTAAATATTAGCAGAATCTCAGATTTCTATTTACTATCGCAGGAAGAGTAATCAACTGAATGTGTTGTCCTTAGTCATTATTGCAGTTTCTCTTCTCTATCAGGTCACCGGATGGAGAAAGTATGAAAGAATTAAGAGCATCAAGAATAAACTTACTGACTTCAGAGCAGTTGTGGATAGACTGGCTCCTTTGCACATTTCATCTCTCACTCGTCTCTTTGGACTCACACATCACACATTTTTCTAAACATCATCCTAGGACTACAGCTGAGGCAAATTTTACCCAGTGGTATGCAGGCATGCATACTCATTCTGAAAATTTCTACAACAAAATAAAATAAGAAGGTTTGGGCTGTACATCCCCTTCTAGTGAGAAAATGTAAAGGCATTCCTGATCCGCCTTTCTGAAAGACTGTATTTTCTTGTTTTAGATCTTTCAGAGTGACTGTGCTGGGATCTGGAGTTCTGTCTACTTTCTTATCACAATGCTTGTTTCTGGAGTTCAGCCAATCTAAAGCTGGCCATACACATGCAGATTCAAGTGCGATCGACAAATTATCGATCACAACATAGCGAAGCAACTTTTAGATGTTTACCACCTTTGGCAATCGATCCGTGGATGATAATTTGGATGGGGATGCTAGGTCCCCATCCTAAATAATGGTGACTGAACAGGGATTTACCAACAAGTTGGATCCCTGTTCTATTTGTTGAAGCGATCGCTTGCCACGATCAATTGTTCGGGAATTGAACGTTAAATCATCCTGCGTATGGATAGCTTAACCACTAATGGTATCCCTTGTTGCTTCACTGCAAACCACCTTTTTTTGCCAATGGCAAGGACTCCTAGGAGAAATTCTACCACAAGAAAACTCAAGGAAAGGGAATTATTTTGATCCAGTGAATCAGGGAAGGTGAACTAGATCAGCTGATGAAATTCATCATGTGCTTCACCGTGTGTTCTCTAGTGGAGAACACTAACCCCTTCCTACTTGATTCATAAACGTAGATTTAAGGAGTTTTGTCATGATCATCCCCGTACTCTCTTGAGTTTAAACCCCCCTAGCCATGAAGCCAACTCATCACTACACTTCATCATGAGATCACCAGCCAGAGCCCACGTCCACACATAGCAAACACCCCACTCCTCACCGTCTGCATTGCGTATCTCATTCATAAACGTGCCTTACGCTATTCACTATCATAACACTTTCATCTCTCACCATCACCGCCAAACTTCCCGTCCCTGTTCCGTCTCCCACAGATGACCTCACTTCACGAGCGACGACGGCAGCACTGGTTGTTGCCCAGCGACTGACGTCATCCCGGCGCGCCCTCTCTCCTCCGAGCTTGTGTCTCTCCGCGAGCACCTTCCGCCGAGTGCGCGTGTGCTGGTGTGTGCGTGAGGAGCGGAGTAAGCGGAGCGTTCCCAGCCGGCGACCCCGTCAAGGTACCGAGCACTGCGCGCCACCGGCTGTGTGTGTCCTGGTGTGTCAGGGACCCCCTCTCCCCCGGTGTACTGGGGGCTTCCTCAGCAGCCGGGTATTCAGGGGGTTCCTCATACCTCATACCTCTCAGGGTGTCAGAAGGCTTGTGCTGCCGCACACCTCTCCGGGTATTTCCTCTGCTGTCATTGTTACCCGAACTAGTGTTTACTCGTCTGTCCAGAAGTACTTTATAGAGGTGTATGCGGAGGGAGTATTCATATGTATCCTGTGTGTGTAATACCCAGCAACATACATGTACGTGTCCATATACATGTACTATTGTGTGTGTGTAATACCATGTATGTGTATTCCTGCAAACTATATATACATCTCCTAGTTTGTGTGTGTGACACCCAATGTATGTATTCCTACAATATACATGCCCTAGTGTGTGTAATGCAATGTATGTGTATTCCTGTAAACTATATATACATGTGCTAGTTTGTGTGTGTGAGTGAGAGACACCCAATGTATGTATTCCTACAATATACATGTACGGGTGTATGTATCCCTGCAATCTACATATACATGCACTAGTGTGTAATGCCATGTATGTGTATTTCAGGAAACTATATATTTATATGTATATATTGTGTGCATGTAATACTATGTATATGTAGTCCTGCATATTCTATGTACTGTACATGTCCTAATTCATGTGTAACACCCAATGTATGGTATCTATTCCTGCCATATACATGTACTAGTGTGTGCAATACCATGTATGTGTATTCCTGCAAATTATATATACACACTTCATGTCCTAATGTGTATGCAACACCCAATGTACGGTATCTATTCCTGCAATACCATGTATGTGTATTCCTGCAAAGTATATGTACACACCCTAGTGTGTGTATGCAATACACAATGTATGTATTCCTGCAACCTACATATACATGTCGTAGTGTGTTCCTGCCACCTAGTTATACCTGTGTGTGTAATACCTAGTGTATGCATTTTAGTAATCTACATATACATGTCCTAGTGTGTACAGACTGTGTTGTCTAATATCCTGTGTATACTGTTTATTTATTTATTTTTACTTTATAAGATGCACTTTCCCCTCCCCAAAATCGAGTGGAAATTCTATGTCTAATGGAACAAGGCTCTTGACCCCCGCATGGAGGCCAGATAGTATGGTCAGAGTTCCTGGAGGTGGAGGCAGGGAAGCTGTCAGTGTTGCCCAGCTGACGCATGCAGCTAAGACAAACCATACTCTACAAGCACACTGCTTTGACTCTGCGCTCTCCTTTACTCCCCACATACAAAACATCGCTAGATCCTGCCACTTCCATCTCCGCAACATCTCCAAGAGACCATCAAAGTCCTTGTACATGCTCTCATCATCTCTCGTCTAAACTACTGTAACATCATCCTCTCTGGTCTCCCTCTAACAAAACTGTCACCTCTTCAGTCCATCATGAATGCTAGACACATTACCACTTCTCCTCTGCTGTTCCTCTCTACAAATCTCTACACTGGCTTCCAATTGTCCAGAGACTTGCTTTCAAATCAATCCACACCTACTGTCCTCCTTACATCTCCAACCTGGTACACAAATACACTCCTTACCACCCCTCCGATCTTCCAGTGACCTACTAATGACATCCCCACTCATAACCTCATCACATGCAAGGCTTCAAGACTTCTCTGTTGCAGCTCCTACTCTCTGGAACTCTCTCCCTCATCCCATTAGACTTGCTCCTGCTGTAAAAAAAACCTGAAAACCCTCATTACTGTGACCTACCAATCCAAACATCAGCACCCTGTCAGTCCCATCCCTCCTATCAAATATATCGTTCCCCAACCTCTTCCATTGTAAGCCTGTTTGTGCAGGGTCCTGTACTCCTCCTTTTTCATAGTCTGTATCTGTGTGTTGTCTTGTGCTGCATCTCCACTCTTATTTAATGTGCAGTTGTGCGTAATTTGTTGGCGCTATATAAATAAAAGTTTATAATAAAGCAACTTAGTTCAAAGCCACACACAGCGGAGAGTTAGTCCTTGCTGTGTGTGCCAGCTGCAGGCAGCCTCTGACAGTTTCCCCCTCACACACCTCTATATACAGCTGTATACTGGGGTGTGTCTAATGGACCACAAAATACAGTAATACCCAGTTTTTGTATTCTAGCAACCTACATATATATGTGCTAGTGTGTGTATAGTGCCTTATCTTGTGTGTGTATGTATTCCAGGAATCTAAATATACATGTCGTGGTGTGTACAGCTCCTTATCTCATATGTGTGTTCCTTGCAATATTCCTGCTTTTTGTTACCGAGCATATGTAGTGCCTTTCCTCCTGTATGTAAAAAAAATGTGTGTATTAGGAGTTGTGATACTAGTTTCCATATTATACAGCCTTTTTATTGTGTGTTTGTGTAATGTTTAGGATATTCTTTCAGTGATCGTCTGTGAAAGTTATTTATATGTTTGTTGTGAATATTAATATAATGTACTTCCCCTATTTATATTCTTTCCCTATGTAAGGTTATGTAACCTCTAGCACTTGTCGTACACTTTCTTCTGTGTTTTTTTTCTTCTTGTATATGTAAAATAGCCAGCATAACATTGTTATGATTGTTCTTTCACATATGTGTATTCTTTTTGTTAAATGTTTAGTGTGTAAATAGTTTGAACAGTCTGCATTTTTCTTACTAAAAGTTACCCCTTTTCAAGTGTGTCAGCAACACATTTTTGTGTACAATAGGTTCTAGAACCTGTCTTACCTTCCAAAGCAGTACAGCTGGGTATGTTTTGTTGGCCCTGCGTAGTTTGTAGTTGTATGTTGGTGGGCTAGTATTTATATGCTTTATTTTTTGTGTCTCTGGTTTCCATACATTTTATGGCCTTACTCAGTTAGATGAGTGACCGTTTGTCTTTTAGTTAACAGCTCTAGGTATGGTAAAGCAACATGGACAAATTATCGGTTATGGGCCATGATATGATATGGGTCATTTGTGTTTTTAGGTATAATCTGCCTTTTATAAAAGACAAGGTGCAGTTACCCATAGCAGAGGATTAGCAATTTGTATTCTGTTATTATTGCTCTGTTGCTCTGAAATGTAATAGTGCTGTTTTATTGTATATTTCTTGGCCTCTTGTCAGTTACAATAAACTGCTGTGTAACAATGTTGCCTTTGTACTACAACACGGCTTGTGATTTGCAGTAATAGTAACTGAGTAGAATGTTCATGTTGTCATAGTAAGGTGATCCAGTAATGGGTTTAGATGATTTCTGGAAGAACAAAGCTTAGAAAAAAAAAACAATGTGCAGAATTGATTTTACTATTAATGCCAAGAAAAGTCATGTTGTGGTAGCAGGAGAGTGTCAAGATGGCTTAAGCCCCCCCCCCCCCCCCCCCCCCCCCCATACACCTTACAATCTTTCCATACAATTTCTGTACAGTCATCTTTTCTTCTACCAAAACCATGTAATATGAGGACCCTTCCAATCACTATGTATTCCATCAGGAGGACACTATACTACACAGTTGTTTGTAGATTTCTAAATTTGTACAGAGAGAATGAAAGGTGTATGGTGGGCTTTAGGCAAAGACAGATGGCCATTTTGGAGCTACTTCTTTGCCACTTCTAATTCTCAGTGTACCCACATCTTTCACATCTGGTCTAGTTTCCTTTCTGCCATGCCTTAACAACCGCTGCATAGTGTATGTGTGTAGCAGCAACTGCTCATCTAAATTTATTAGTAGGTTGAAAACAGAAAGGTTGAAGGGAGTCTTTTGAAATAGGGCACCTGTTTCACCTGTAGATAACTATGCCGTCACGTCACTGTTGGCAAAATAGAATAGGTTTGCAGGTGGTATTTGGATCTCTTTAGTTACTACTAATTATTCTAAAGCACATTTTAAGTCTACCATTGTTTCTGGGTCTGGGGACAGGTGATCCAGTGATTCAGTCTGTGCCCACCATCCAATGATCCTCTTTATGACATCATTACAAGCTTCCGAACACCACTGCTAGACAGCCAATGGAGGATGTCCATGTCGTCTAAGCATCACCAATGGTTCTTAAAGAAGGACCCTCCCACTCTGGGAGAGAGAAGATGCGCCCAATGTGTTGATTGAGTGCCGATCTGAAGCTTCCCTGTACCTTATTGTTAAAACCAGAAATAACCACACCCCCTTTTACTGCCAAGGCAATGCCATGTAAGCCACCCGTGTGTGTATACATATTTTTGGGTGAAATCTATGACATCCATACCTACTGAACACATGGTTGGTGGTGAAAGGGGATCCAGCTGGATGTTATTACTCATTTTCTCATGTAGTGAAGTATTAGCTTGCAAACATGTAAAATGACCCCAGAGTTGGGCCTTGTCTACACTAAGTTGGCACATTGTTTTCAGTAGGCTTTGACATACCTTTCTTACTGCTGAGGCCACAGACACCTCACAGCTGAGGCCCCACAGTCAGTATAGCAATGATAAAAAATATTTGAGCTTTGAGATCCCTCCTAATCTGTCCTTTATGTACCCTGACACACCCCACTTTTTTATATATAAAAAAAACCAAACCATCAGATACCACTTCATGTCTTGGAGTTTTACTTCTTTTACTGTTTGGTAAAAATCCTCCACAGAAAAGTAAAATATCCTTTAATAGCAACACCAACAGAAGTTAAAGTGCTTGGACCTTGGTCCGCTTCTTTTTTCTACTTTCTCTGTCTGTTGCAGAATTTCTCTCACTTCCTCTAGAAAGCGAAGGGGGAAATATTTGTATTGGAGACGTTACGTCGCAGTAACTACTAACGTTTTTCTTTAAGCTCCTGGCGGTCCCCCATGAACAAGGTTTCTTCTTTGAAGTGCTCTGTGTTTTTAATTTTTGTTTTTGTGTTTTCTTTTCCAATGAAGATCATTGACTGAAGTTTGAAAAGGCTAAGACAAGGGCTCCACTATGTAATGAGAGCAAGCCCTACTATTTCTCTCTGTAAGGGCCACGCTACATAACGCATCTGATAACGCAGCCCCTTTAAATGAACGTGTTAGGGCACCTTGGTCATACTTTGATATGACATGTCCACTGATTATCAATGGATGTGTCATTCATCATGCCTCCGTTTCGTCAATGCTGTCATTATTGTGATGAAGACTCGGACCAATGGATCGGGGGCTCTGACGGGCTATGGAGACAATGGACTGCTTCTCCACTATATTAAGTGAAGTCAAGCCCTAAGGGCCCTTTCACACTGCACTGTGCGTGGTTGCGTTTAATGCCGATAAAGGATGTGGTAGTGGTAACCCAACCTGAAAAGAAACGCGTTTTGCTCTGCACTTGCGTCTCCCATACAAGTACATGCGCTTGCATCTCCCATACTGCATTGTGTTGTGTACCACTGCTGCAGCATGGAAAAAGCTGTAAAACACAATTCCCAATGTAGTGTAAATGGCTGCACTGGTTTCCTATTAAAGACTGTGTACCATTACCATGTCTATCACACAGCACAATGCTTTTATTGTGCATGTTTATCTATGTCTAGCAGCTTTCTGTGCTGGCATTGGGTGTGCTCAGGTATTTTTTAGGTACTGTTGAATTGGGTTTTAATATTGAAGGGTTACTAAACCCTGATGTAAAAATGTACATTTTCTTTTGTACAGGTACAGTATTTCTTTCCACATTCTGTACTTGTTTAAAAAGAAGCTGTATAATATATGTGCCAGATTCGTATTGTATGTAGTCATCACTGTGTGGCCATCTCTGGATCACTCTTTCACTCCTGCATGTCCTCTTCAGACATGTTGTGCCAGGAAAGGTGCCCTTGTATACACAGGTGTGTGTAATCCTAAACAGGAGATTTGGGGCAGCATTGTCACAGGAAAACCGAGAAAGGAACAGAAAGTAAAGTAATAGACAAGTGCTGAGCGATTCATAACAAAACAAATGCCCCATGTCTGCTAAATATTGCTTGTCGGTTGGAATGATTTTTGTTTTACATGAGTTCATCTAAAAAGTCACGATTGTATATGAGTGAGTGCTGATTCAGCTGATTTGTTGTCCTATTGCAGTGATGTGGATGCTATTTGTGGTTTGTGGCAGGAAGTCAATTGCTGCACGTTTAGAAGGTGGTTTGTCATAAAGAATGTAGTGTTACTAAGTGTGTTTAATTGTGAATCACTAGGTTTGACTTGTTTACGGATATATTATGTATGGTTTTATCTTTGCAAATGGTTGTATTGTGCTTGAAATCGTTACTGTTCTGGTACAATGCAAGGAAGCAGTTGGGTTAATGGGTGGCAGTGGTAGATAATTAGTTTGTTGTTTGTGTTTGCTATGACAGTGCTCAGTTCTGAGTTTGTATTAAAGCACACCCTCAAAACACAGAATCACACACCCTCTGAAAACACCGGCTGAAATAAACCGCATCGGCATGTCTTGCTCTCCTTAGCTTGCTGACCTGACTGACTTGTACGCATATCTCAAAAATCTATATTGTCAAAGTGATGTCACTTTTTGTGGTTAAGTAAGTGTCTTTTGTCTACAATTCACTTAGAATAAGAAAACATCCTTATTATGTGAAGTGAATATTAAATACAATAATTAAGAGAATTTTAGAAAACTGAATTTCCATGATCTGCTTTGACATCAGACAGAAAAGGTTTTTAACCCTTCAGCGTAGCAGATATTCCTCATAACCATCAAGTGTAGATGTAGCAGAATGGTCAATACCGCTTAGTGTTGTGCTTGTTATACAAGTTCACACACACTTCATTTTAGCACTAAAGCTGTTACTACAATCGCCATAAATTTCAGGGAGTACATGTGAACATTCTGTTGCATTTTATATGGATTGGGCCAAATGTTATCTAATGAGAGCAGTATATTTGGTTTCTGTTAACACATGAACTGTGCTTGAAAGCAAATACTTGTGTTAATCCATGTAATATGAGGACCTTTCTTAACTTTCCAATCACTATGTATTCCATCAGGGAATGTTATACATTTACCTGCGATTACCCTTGATTCTGTCTTAAGCTAGCCATACACGTGTCGATTCCTGAGCGATCGATCAACCATCCGATTGATTCCGGTGAAGCCACGGGCGTTGATCGATCGACCATACAAGTCTGTGCCTACCACCTTAGGCCACCGATACCTGGACGATTCTGTTACCAGTCGATCGATTCACAAATGTCAACGCCCCTTGATGTGTGCCCAATCGATCAGAAAACACCAACAGGTTGGTTCCCTGGCCGATCCGATTTGGGGGCCATGTCGATCGGGCGGGGTCGATCGGTCAAGGTGGGCTGCACCCGATTCCTCACCGATCTATCGGCGTGCACGCGCCTGGTGATCGATCGGCCAGGAATCGTGTGGGAAATCGACCTGTGTATGGCCACCTTCATACCTCTGGTGCCAATAATTGGGTCGATCGCAGGTGGAATGTGTAAAAAAAATACTTACCCGGTAAATCATTAACATTTCCGCAACCCTCCACCTCCCCTATGACATTACTCCGCAGTGGTCCCAAGGGAAACGTAGGAAAGTAGACGTCACTTCTGGCATCTAATTTCCCATGTCCCAATGCGCCCGCAGCATCTGAATTAGGTGATGTGGCCACGTGTTGCCCGATTCAGATGCGGATAGGTGGATGGACAGAGACTGGAATGAGACTTCATCTTGAAGCCTGCAGGACCGGACACTACAGGCGTGTTTTATATTTTTTTGTTTAAATCCGCTTTAAGGTTCTGTTATGAACAAGTGTTAATGGTCTTTTTTAATTTGCACACAAGCACTTTCTTAATGTGACTTCATCATAGTTACTCACAAAGGCTGGATGTGTTATTTAAAATGATCCCTGCTTTAACTGTTCATGGCAATCTAACAGGCTTACTTGATAGCCCATGCTACTGGTGATTGACTGCCCAGGCTCCAAGCAGTTGTATGTGTACTTTTTCTATAAATGCAATGGGAAATACAAAATGTTAGAATTGTAGAATTGTAGGGACAGAAGGTGGAATGTAAGCTGCTATGTGTATTTCTTTTCTGTTATGCATTACATACAGAACCGATTTACAATGAACGATGGGCAATGCATTTTTGTTTGCAGGGTCGCTAGTTCAAGCTCATTTTACACTGAAAATGTTTCAGGTTTAGTAGAACCAATAGGGGTCTTTAGATAGTTTGGTTAAGTCTGACATTTGTGTGTTATGTGAGTGTAATTTGCTTTTTCTGACGCCCAAGATTCTACTTCTACTTCTGCTCTGCCTTTTTCTTCAGCTTACCACCAGACTAGTGATGCTAGGCCCATGAAAAAAAATATGTAAAAGAATGTTTGTATTTAAAGATCATTATAACCCTCCACTATTTTGCATCTATGCATTCCATTACATGTATTTGTTTGTCAACAAACTGATATATTTGTGCTAGACTCCTTTGCTGAAATAACCATGTTTATGTGTTTATATTTAATTATAACATTGACTTTTCTTTTTTTTTAACAGATTTTCAGTGTCCAGCATGCATTGTACAAATGATCCAATGCTCATAGGATAGGTTTTCTGAATTCCACGCCTGAGAGATACACGATGAGTGGAAGCACACTTTTTCTTTAAAGACTTTTCAAGACTTATCCTAAATCAAGCTTGAAGATACAACATTGCTTTGCTGTCCAGCTGCTGGTTTTCCTTTATGAACTGTAGACTGTAAAAAAACAAAACAAAAAGCAAGTTGAGTACCATCTTCATAATGGATTTGATACTTCCTTCCTGACGTCAGGACCCCCAGAAGCTGTCTACCTTTTACTGCCAAAAACGTTTTCTGAGTATCACAATTGGTCTGCCTCCACAGGGTTGTCGACTGGAGCAGGTTGGTTTACCATTATAAACCTATATTATGTTTTTATTCACAATATACATTCATGAGATCACATTAAGTTATGACAAGGAAGAAGTTTATAATAGGATCTGATGTTTTATTGTAAATTTATTTTAGTAAGCCCTGTCCTGAAGATCTTTAAGAACAAGGTGTATGGACAGATCACTTTATCCACATATTCCTTGTCATCAATATAAAAGTATTTAAAGTTAATAAAATACATATTTGTGCAGCTTTTAAGACATGTTAATTGACATTCTAATTGTAGAAAAGGTCATGGTGCATAGGCAGATACCCTGATCAACCTGCTGCTGCTCATATGATGTCAAGTCTGTTGCTGTCCAAGATTTTGGACTGGATGACAAATACATCTCTCATCTTTTTTGTGTTTTCAGAATAGATGTTTCCATGTGTGACATTTACCCTTTAGGTATGGTATATGTGTACCACAGATGACTTCTGTCTCCTTTAAATTTATTCCTGACATCTGAGACTTAAACTGATAGTTATATCCTCCAGTTGTCTTTTCTCCCAATGGCGGAGCTAGAAAGAAACTAATATGTTACACTTTCTGATGGTTGTTGTCTGATCACAAGTTTCAATTATCAGCCACTGAGCAAATGGTTTATACTTAAATATGCTTATATTTGAGTCCAGAAAGGAAAATCGCAGCATTTCGTGGGCGCTCTTTGTAAAGCCCTTGGAATTGGTATAATCACCACATTTGTAGTTTTTGCATAAATTAGGTTAGTAGAGTGTTGAAACGTTTTAGCAATCAATGAGTATAGAGAATTTGGAGTTTAAATGGTACAGTTTATTGGCTAATCAAAGTCATTGAAAAAGCAAGATTTTGGGATGCCTCAGATCCCTTCTTCAGGCTAAATACAATTCTGGGTTGTATGTAAGACTCAAATGTATACACAAAATTACAAGGTCATAAATATTATATTGACACACTTAACTGGTTTGGGGTAATAGAGATACCTTCTGTGCAGTTTTGCCCAAACCCAGTTCAGGCAGAGTTTGTTTGCAAAACGAACTTACCTAGAGCTTGTGTCGGGTTTACTCGCCTATACTCTGTGAACCCGCCATGATTCAGAATCGCCATAGTTTCCCGAGTGACGCCAAAGGGGTGGGCGTAGACCTCCATGTTAATAGAGGAGCGATGGTTTCCCAGCCCACATTTCCGGTGTCATCAAGTGCACAGGGGATGAGTTGGGGATCACAAGCAGAGTACTGTGTGATACGGGCATACCACCAAGGAGGTTAAAATGCCCATAAACATAGATATATGGCTAACGATATTTCTGGGAGGAACCTAATTAACAAGCAGTATTGTAAATGATCAGAGATTAAACATGAATGGTTTAATTGACTGATGATAGGAGGAATCATTTTAAGTGTCTACAAACTCATCTGCCTCCCTCTTACCATAAGGACTGGGATTCCTAACACAATATATTCTACCCCTAAATTACTATATCCTTAGTAGTATCTTTTCTAATTCTATAACTGCATGGGTCTGGCTTCGGGAATGACCAAAACATTACTACCATATTTGGGATTGGAACATTTGTCACGGGACCTCAAATGCCCAAAGTAAAAAAAAAAAACATGAGATCTCTGAGCTGGAATATGCGAGACTGGTGTCAAAGCCTTTGCAGCTGAAATTTTCAGATTTAAATATCTAAGCATAGTAACAGGAATTCCAAGCCTGTAATGAAAATGTTTTGGGTTTAATGTCACTGTAAAGGGTTTACGTGTTACTTGGTTGAGAATTGTGTGGGCTTTTTAAATGCCCAACTTCAGCCTCTGTTGGGTAAGGAGGAAGGGTTAATATTTGAAGACAAGGTTTTCATGGCCGGTAAACACACTAGACCAGGGTTGTCTTACTTGCCAGCCAACCTTTATAGTTATTGAAAAAAGTGTCTACAGTTGTTGAAGGGGTTTCATTCTTATAATAAAGAAAATTTTAAACATGGAAACAAA
>CM070032.1:168707864-168718523 GCA_036250615.1 Ptychadena robeensis
GAATCTGAAACTGAGGAGTCGGAGTCGGGGAATTTATCGACCGACTCCACAGCCCTGTTCTGATCCTCCTGTGTTATTTTGCTTGCCCCTCTGATCCCCCCCCTGTCCAGAGTTACAGTACCGTATTTTCGGGGGTGCCTTATTTTCTGGGAGATGCCTTATATTTCAGCGTGAAGCAAAAATGTAAGGGTGCCTTATTTTTGGGGAAACGGGGTAGTACCGTAGATCAATATTGGATTGATAGAATGACCTGATTGGGGGAGGAGGGAACATACAAGGGGTTAAATTTGTTTAAACTTTGTGTCCAAAAATCTTTCAGAGCTGGACTTTTATCTCTATAATTTAGGTCTGTGTTGAATCTCTCCTATACTTCAATATACTGTATTTTCCCACAGGTTCCTTCTGTATAAGATATATGGTAGAATATATAATACAGACTAATTGCAGTAACATGGATTTTGTTTAGTTTACTGCCTTTTTTATTTTCTTTACCAGTTATTTCTTTGTTTTTATTGAGTGAGAGAAGATGTAACAGCTTATTAACTGGCTGCGGCTTACAATACTGAACAGGAAATAAAAAAGTCCAGTTGGTATGTCAATGTTTTTGAACTTGCTATTCTTGTGATAAACTCGACAGTGCTCCTCTCCTCCCATTTCCTTAGGTTTCCGGAATAAATACTAATCCCTATATGTGACGTTTGTTCATGAGGAAGTTCACATTCTGGAAGCCAGTAACCGTCTAGTCTGGCTTCGCAGCACATCCATTCTACTCATTATCTTCTGCTTATTGTTCTCCCTACTAGGCAAAGAATAACCGCCTCTGTGCTATCCGACCACTGCTGTGATCATCGAATTATTACACAGAATATCAGGTTCTGTCTACTTTTATGTCAACCTGACAAAACAAAATTGGAAAATGAGAGGTGGATGTTAATATGGTGATAGAAGGAACTTTAATACATCCTTAAATATAGACATCTGATGTTGTGTGCAAGCCCCAGCTTTCAGATTTAGAAGCCCTCATATCTGCAGAGCCTTTTATTTAAAATCATGCTGATTGTCCATCATATTGAGGAGGGTGTGAGAGGCAGGATGGAGTGGCTTGTCTATGAACCTTAAAGTAGCCCTTTTTTGCATTGTTTTACACTTAAACTGTGCATATGTGATTGGGTTGAATTTAAACAGTTTCTTGGAGGCTAGTAACAACGTTCATTTTAAGTCTTATATCCACCAGAGCTGAATAAAGGATAGTTAATTTACAATCTCCAAGAAAAGAATTACTTTACATTCCCAAAGAAGAAACGGAGTATAACTGAAAGCAGGACTGAACACAGACGTGTGTAGTTACAATATTCAGCTTTTATGTGTTTTCGGTAAAACTTTCCTTAAAAGTAGAAAAGCTTTCACTAATTAAAATGCAGCATGTATATGGGAATGAACCCTAAGGGCTCGTTTAGATAGTAAGCAAACGATTATCATAACCAGACCTCTTGTTGTGTTCACTGGTCGTTTTTTGGTCATTTGCTCCAGAAGTTTGAGATGGAGTAATGGATATTCATGGAGTGTGCAGATGCCCGCCCCCCAGGAGCACCTGATCATTTTCTACAATTTTGCTATCCGACAATCCAGCCTTAGTTACTTTTATATAAGGTCCGTTGAACATTTTCCCCCTACATAAATTCAGGGGAAGTGAATAAAGCTACCCTGTAGAAATGTCAGTGTTACGCCTTTAACTACAGTACCAGGTGCCTGTTCCCACGTCGTTCAACAATCGAGAGATGCCAGGGCATAAACATCCGCTGTCCGCTTGGCTGGCGGTCTCGATACCCACTGTGTGAACAAGCAGGGCAGTGAGTCATGCATATATATATGGGAATGCGCCGACATATCCGTCAAGGCATGCAATTCGCACATGGGTTATGGGCGCTTCCCTAAACGCTGTGGAAACATAGCCTCAGTCTTGCTTGCTAGTGTTTATAACTGTACTCTTGCCATTTCTGATCATTTAATGACTATATGACCTTTGTCTGCATACAACATTAATTTAATAACAAAATAAAATTTTTCTTTTTTTTACATCATTTTTAATTTTATTTTAAACATTATTATATTCAGGATGTCTATTAGACCCTTGTCCGGATATATGTTGGGAAGTTACAGGCCTACAACAAAAACAAAATTCATTAAAGTCTATGCTTTTGGTACAAATATTTGGACCTTAGCAGAGCACTAAGGAGGTTAAAGATTCATGTTTAATGTTTCTACAATGTTTTCTTGCTTAATTAGACTTTGCTTTGCATGTGAGAGTTTGCCACCGGAGATACCACTACACAGTATGTAAATGTTTACAATTTGAGGAGACCAATTACTTCAGCTTTTGTGAGCTGCCTATTTCCCTATCCCTATTTCTCTTCTCGTTCAGTCAATAACCACCTTCTAAAATTATATGGCTTTCCTATTTGTATATGCGAGTGGATGTGCAAAGTACTCTTGCCGGGAATATACTTGGTGTGTTCTTTGTGGGTTGTCCATTATTTTTTCTCCCCGGGAGTCAGGATGGGGAATTTACACAGGCTCCTAGAAACATAAAGCCAGTCAGTTTCCTACATACATCCCTGTGTCCCCAGGCCTGGTTCTTCTGGATTTAGAAGAGATTTCACCAAGATCTACCCCATAGACTGAATGTAAATATCCCTTTTCACCGGTATTGTCAGACTGGTGTTTATAAGGAACTAGGTGTACCTTTACCTATGGCTCCAGGTTTGAGGCTTTAGTAGAGTACTGTGCCAGAATAGTAACAAGCATCCTGAAAGCATTGTGTTGCCTGCGCAGCACTAGAAATTGATGTTAGTGGGATAGAAGTTGTTAGTTGAAGTGGTAAATAGGATGGAGATAATCAGAGGCGCACATCATTTTTTTTGTGAGCTCCTCGGATGAGTACCAGGAAATGGTGTTTGGTACTCACCCCATATGTATTTTGTCTCCCTCACTGTCCTCTGCATCAGCTTCCTGCATGGTAGATTCTGCTGCAGATGGGCCTCCCTGTTCCTGATTGAGTCTCTGATTAGCGGTCTCCATCCACAGGTCATCAGTTGGCTTTGAGTCACATGTAACTCTCACAGTACAACACTGTTTGAATCCCCAGATCTCATACCTCAGTAGTGCAATCCTCACATTTTCTGACTTAGTAACTAACCCCTGAGACTACCTGCAGTCTAAATGTCATCCTTTCATAGTCATATTCCAGCTGTCACACAGTGCTTTTCTCTTCTCCAACACCCTAAGAAGTCCAATCTTTTTTAAGGATTAGTAATTTACAATCCCAGTGTCACACCCCTAACTGCAACCTTTCATTCATATTTCCCTGCAGTTATCCAAGTGACATACACTGTATACATGAAACATTTAGCTGCGGCCGCCCAGACACGGAGTGCCTCCATGTTGTTAGTACACATATGAGCTGTGTAACAATAATGCAGGTACGCAGAGCTAGTTCTTGGCCCCTTCTGAGTACCAGAGTAACACTTATGTGCATGTGGAGATAACAGTTGTTTGCAGTCCAGGGCACAATAGTCATTAAATTTCTCTCTTATTGTGACTTGGGTGATATATTACAGTTTTCAGAAACCAAAGCATTCGTGTATTTTGGAGGGATCACACATTCGTCTACGTCCTTACATAACCCATACTGTTGCCGTGGCATGAGTGTTTACATCCTGTGTTGTCACTGGATATCTTGCCGATGTTCCGTGTAGCAGGAGCTCATTGTAGGGCATCTTCCCGCTGCTTTGTGTGCCTTTGCAGATGTGTTGCTCGATTGCGCAGATCTTCAAATGTATTTTCCGGGTCTGAGGCTCTTTTGTACTAGAGTAGCCTTTGAGGAAATCTCATTATATCTCAGTGAAGGATATCACAGCCTGAAATATATCTGTAATTCATTCCAGTGTCTAAAGAAGAAAAATAAGTTATTGTGATCAGGAAAAGCTGTTGAGCACTGCTGTGCTTATTTCCCTGGAGGAGAGCGTTGCTCTGTCTCACAGCTATGATGCCTGAATCTCATTTCATCTGCCAGTTTTACACACAACAAATATATGGCATTAAAGATCACACAGGTACACACTGGCTCCTCTACCTTGGTGCTTGTTTCCTTCTTATGCCACGGTCATCACTTGTTTATACATATATTTTTAATGCTTCCATGTTTTTAGTAGTATTCTCATCTGTTTAAATGATAGCGGAGATGTGTAAGCCGAGTCACATCCAGTACTTCAATGACTGGTTTCTAATTTCTTTTATCTATTATTTCTCATGCCCCGATATAATTTCTTTCTTGATGGCACATACCTCCGGTGTGTGTACCATGTATATACATCCTCTTAATCAATATTACAATAAAGTAGCTGACACACAGAATCCAGGTTATAAATAATTGATTGCCTACTTTTGCTCTTCATATTTCCTTCCTGTGCCCTAGTGCTGATTTCTTCAGGAGCACTAACTCTTCCCAACTGGCAATTTGTAATGCACATCCTTGATTAGATGTCCAAGAAATGTAATTGGTCTGTGGTAATCTGAAAATAAACCAGTATTAAGTAAACACTATTCTTTCCCCTCTACAATCTATATTGCAAATGTGCCACTCTTATATATTCCCACTATATTAGATCTTTGTGATTGAAATATATATTTGAAATTTTTGATTGGTGTAAATTCTTAAGGCATACAAAATTAGTGCAATCGCACAAATTATCCCCTCAGTTGAATTTCTTAGGGTATGTTTCTACAGCGTTGAGGGCTCCATCGACACTTGCCTTATGGCATTCCTTGACGGGGATGTCAACAGAGCCCATCCCTATACCTGCCTCCTGCAAACTGTCTCCATGGCGTTGAGCCGGTCCGCCGGCTGGAGGTTGACCTTCCAACCGGTAGACTGGCTTAACGAGGTGGAAACTGTCCAGGAGTGCACTTAGGACAGGGGATGTCGATGGATCCCTTCGTGATGTGGAAACATACCCTTAAGCTCCATTATGTGTTAAGGATGCGCTGTGTTAACAGATCCAATAAAGGTAACCCATGCATTAGGGATCAGTCAGGGATGCGTTTGTGGCGTATTCGTTTTTTTTTTTTTTTTGCGTTGGTTTTTTACCATGAACATATACTGATCAACGCATTGAACAATGCATACCATTGTGTTTTAACAAACTCAAATTGTTTTCTATGAGTGCTTCACCCACCCTTGGGTTGGCTTAGGCTGTGTTAGGCCTAGGCTCCACTGTACACTGGGATTTGCGGAGACAGCCTTGTCAAAACCCCATTGCCATCAGTGGGCGGCTCGTGCACTCCCGTTAAAATCCCTGCGTTCAACGCGGGGGTTTGAATGGACAGTGGAGCCCTAACTTAAATTTCAACGCAGTGCGCTGTGTTGATATTAATGCAATGCAAGCGGACAGATCACACCAATGGATGTGAAGACACATCCATTGACTTTTAATAGATGTGTCGACGTCAAAAGCAGGTTTTTAATGCATGTTGGAGCCTAAAGCCCCCCATACAACGTACAATCTTACCATACAATTCCTGTACAATCAACTTTTGCTCTACCAAAACCATGTAATTTGAGGATCTTTCTAAACCTTCCAATCACTATGCAGTCTATCAGGGAGGACCCGGCACTACATAGTTATTGGAAGATCTAAAGGAAACTGAGTGTTAGGAATAATGCTATTTGTATAAAAAATATATTGTCCATTGAGTTGATTTTCTAACTGCTTGATTGTAGGTGGAGTGTAGTAGTATAAATTCTCTGTTATTTTTCTTTGACTTATATCTCACATTTACATTTCCTGAACTTCTGGTATGGAGACAGTGAACATGGGCAAATTGAAACCATGGATTTCAGGGTGCCTGGGCTGTCAGCTGCCAGGAGACTGAACATGTTGAATACACAGTAAATAATGTATATGGCATCATCCAACCAAAAAGAAAATGTTTCAGGCTTTCTACCCTCTCTGTGAGATCTGCATATGGACATGCATTAAAGCAGTTGGCTGCCTTGGAGAACTCTTCATGGGCTTTGAAGTAACAATCTGCTTCACCCAACCACCAGATAGGGATGGGCGAATTATCTGGACTAGCTGACTTTCTGAGTTGATTGCAAATACCCACAACATTTTTATTATTGCCAGAATTATGGGAGATCTAGAGAATGGTTGTAGGAACAGTTAGAAAAATAATTATTTGACCATCGCTACCATACATAGAATACATATTAATGGCAAAGTTTAGAAAGGTCCTCCGCAAGAGTTGATTGTACAGAAATTAAATGGTAAGATTGTAAGGTGTATGGTGACCTTTTAGAGCCCTGGCTTGTGGCTCTATTAAATGTATAGTTTAAGTTAGTAAAATACATTGGCAGGGGCATCAAATAGACATGTCAAGTTTACATTCAAGTTTACATCAAGTTCCTCCAAGGTTGACAACACCATTAATGATATTTGATGGAAAGCCTGTATATTGTTTAAGAATTGTAAATGGTTTAATTTCTATGTTTAGGCAACCTACGCAGCAAGATTAATAAATATAGTTTGACTGCTGAAAGTGAGAATTCCAATTTTACACAAAGGCAATGAAACATGCAGATTTGTCTGTGTCTTGTACCATCATGCATTAAACCTGTTCCAATCCCCCGTAAACACCGGTATTGTCTACAGTAGTTTCTGTCACGTTATTTAGTATCCTGGAATGCCGCAGATAGACACACACAAGCCATTTTGCGAACCCTCTCGAACAGGACATGGGGACGTCATCACGCTGCACTCAAGCGTTCGTCTATAGAACTGTGAATCAATGCGCACCACTTTGCACATTGATTCGCCTTCGATTGGATTGTATGATACTTTGGGTACCATCCAAATTGCGATTAAGCAGGGAAAAAGGGACATGTCCATTCCCTGTTCAATCGATGTAAAAAAAATTCCAGAGTGGGATCGATCGCTCCATGTGGGCAGCTTTGGTCAATCGTCTGCTAAATTGACCCGTCTGTGGCCAGATTGAGTGAAGTGTTTGTAATTTTTTTTTTTGCCAGTGTGACCTATTCTTTTAGAACGGTATGTTGTTTTTTCATTATAAGTCAAACAGATGGTTTTACAGTGATATTTCCATGTGTTAATGTGTTTAATCCTTGTACTTTGGTAGACCATGGTTATACTGGTTTCCTGTATCAGCACAGAGCTAGGCAAGAGAACATCAGTCACGTCTCCAATTCATAACACTGCGTTAGCGTCATGAGCAGTTCTAATCAGCTGCTGCTTCTAAGAAGTTGGTTAACCACCTCCTTACATCCAAGTTATTTCACCTGCTTTTACTTTAAATTTTCCACACATTCGGCACTTTTCTTGAGCAGCTCCTGTAGAAGCAGCACAGGAAAGCCAAAGAGGGAAAAGCCAAGTCCTTGGCAAAAGCAGCTGAATTGCATCTGCAGATGAATGAGGATTTAAAATTCTATGCAGCAGACAGTACCTCCAGCAGGCGAGTAAAAGGTTACTGCATTATTTTGCTTGTTTGCATCCAGCGTACCAATTGCCAGAGTGCTTCAGTTCCTCGTCACCTCTGCATGCCCTGGCTGTAGTTACTCTAAAGACGGATATGAACTCCTTTTTCTTATAGCAAAAGGGCACAGCAAGGTGATGCCAGTATTTTACTGTACGCTTTAGTCATATCACAATCGCTGTTTATTTTCTCCCCTTCATTCCATTTCTCTAATGCTTAACCCACTGGAATTCTGTTATGATCCTCTTACCACATGATGCTGTATTGTATATTTTTGCTGATATACCGAGCAAACATTGTAACTGACAGTACAGAGGATGTCAACCTATCACTGTCAAAACATTAAAACAGTTATTCTTCTATTTGTTGTTGCGAAGTAGCGAA
The DNA here is from genome assembly GCA_036250615.1 of Ptychadena robeensis. Lineage (NCBI taxonomy): Eukaryota > Metazoa > Chordata > Amphibia > Anura > Ptychadenidae > Ptychadena > Ptychadena robeensis. The sequence continues at coordinate 168,715,797 of CM070032.1, forward strand.
TGTTTATCCGTATGTCCATTCTTCTATATTATCTATAAACTAAGATATTGAGAAGATATTATGATGTATAGAAGCGATTGATGCACTTACTGTACTCGCCATATCATTAACATAAATGGAAGAGCAGCTCAGCGGAGAGGCCAGGATCATGCGTGCTGTGTGTATTTGGCGCGTCCCACCTGACCACTGGAGTCAGCAAAGGTCAGCTGCTGTGACTTGCAAATCAATGAGCACGAATGGTGACGCGTTCCCTGGTTTCCGACTACGGAAGGCAATGTAAGCAGCAATTGCTTTGAGGTGCTGATCATTCTTGAACAGGGTACTTGGGGACAGCTGAAAGAGGTGTGTCCGATTCCTGTTGGCTGTGGATTAGAGAGCACCATCACTTACAGGGAAACAGGTTGGATAGGTTGCCGAGCTCTAACATCTGAACAGGACAGCTCTCATCCAAGATAATGCAGATCCAGATTCCTGCTGTGGTCACAAGTGTACATTTCTTCTTCAAGGGCTCTGAACATTCATGTTGAACAACTAAAAGACTTCAGCAAGAAATGATGCTTTAGCTTGGTCTTTGCCTCTGTACTCTTAGGATACCACTGTGGAAGGGTTTGCTAAACAACTCTGCTGACCGTCTTATCTTTCAGAAACCTGAATTCTTTTTTTTTTCTCCGTTTCTGTACATTTCCCAGCCCCCCTCCTATTGATCAGAGTTAATTTCAGCCAGGGAGCTACGTAATGAGGCAGCCAGCTAGAGGAGAGTGCATGTGGGACAATAGCGGTGCTTATTTCCTAAGGAAAGAACTCGTCTCCTGAGCAAGTCAATGTGTGGCTGTGGCTGCAGCATCATTTCTTCTTTAATGAAGAGGCTGGGCCGCTCAACCTGCTGCTCCGATTTGCTTTCTTGCAGCTATCCATCAGACCCTTTGCAGAGGCTTTCATTCGAATGCCTTAGCCAGCCAAAGGTAAAACATCTAGCTTTCGTTACTGATTAAAGTCAAAATAGATGATAAGAAGTTATGGTTTCACTAAGTAAAAGGTATTGAGAAAGGGTTGGGGTCAAGGCAGGTATCTTGACCTTGTAAAAGTGTTCCGTATCATGTGGCATTAACCAGATTCTGTATGGTTAAAAATGCACTGCAGCAATTGATTTTGTAATAGGATCTTTGATTTACCGGCAGCCCAAAGATATGCAGTAGCTTTGCTTGAAATCAATGTGTTCAGTCTAAGGAATGTTTACATTGCCATTGACCTGTCTTTTCACTCACACTTGGGCTTTTGGGATAGCTTCTGTATGCATAAAACAGACGGAGGACTTTAAACACATGTGACTTTTTAAACCCTCCTTGATATCTTATCAAACAGGATTGTTAAGTTTATAGTGTCTACCATTCTGTAGCTGAACACTTCACAAGCATGTTTATTCTGCAAATATGTTAGTTTTGGTTAATTTTATACATTTTTGATATACGTTTGCTAGCTGTTTTTTATATCCTTGTTTGACTGTAATGAAGTGCCATTTGCATGTGTTCTGTTTTTATAAATTTTGCCCAAGGTGGTTCCATCTTTTATTTGCTACAAAACCTTATTAGTCGTCCACCTGAAACCAGATAGCTGTTTTTAAACCTTTTCTAGTTACTAGATGCTAGTTGTTTGTTTCATTGGCTTGCTACAGAGGTGTGAAACTCTAATACACAGGCAGCCAAATTAAAACAAACCAAGTCCTGGGCCAACCATCCAATTCCACTGGAGGACTTTTTTGGCCCATGGGTTCAGAGTTTGACACCTCTGCACTACATACACACACTGTACACACAGAGATGGGGCACACATGGACTACATATAAGCTGTACAATGCATACACTGTGTGCAGTTCATGTCTTGTGTGTGAGGGGTGTAGTTCATTTGTGCCCTCATCTCTGTGTATACAGTGTGCGTGTAGTCCCTTCCCTGTGTCAACAGTTTGTGTACTTTTTCTTCTACCATTCCAATTATGCTACCCCTCTCCCCAGCTCTGCCTTCCCTGCAGCCCCCCTACCAGCTGCACACATCGTACCTCTGTCCTCCAACTCTAGGAGTAGAGAACTACAGATCCCAGAATTCTCTTAACTCAGTCCAAACACCCAGAAGGTTAACTCGGGCTGAGTTTCATGATGGATGGAAAAGTTAACTATGGAAAAATGTACCTGTCCGACGGATTCCACTGCTGATCGTGAGCCTTCCGGGTCTGCCCCCGATCGCGTCACCAGTGACCCAAAGGGGCGGGGGTAGGCGGTGCCATAGACCTCCATGTAGATGGAGGGATATCGTCTTTTTCCAGAATAACTCTGGCGTGACGCTGAAATTATGCACGGAGCCTCCGGACGGGTAGGAAATTGCAGCGGAGCATGTTGTGCTTCGCCGTGATTGCCAGTGGCACAAACGGGCCACAAGCATAACTCCCAGGAGGTTAAGCAGCTGGAACACACCACTGACCAGCCAGGACTCCTAGTTCTCTAGGCCTAGAGTGGGGGTGCTGCCAAGAAGGCCTCGGGCAAAATATATACCAAGTTTTTTTTTATCCTTTCCAGAATCCTTCATCTACCAGACAAGCCCTTTGTACTTTCCATGTGTTTTTAGGTCAGAGCCTATGCAAGTCCAAGTGCTTGTTTCCACTGCAGACATGACACCTCCCATTTATGTGAATGGGACAGTGTCCAGTTTCACATAAATTATAAATACATGTTGGTG
>CM070032.1:168731797-168774280 GCA_036250615.1 Ptychadena robeensis
GAACACCTCCCATGTGACTGTTATTGTTTACTTCTCTGCCCTCACAGCTCCCGTGTCCTGTATCCTCCTTCTCTTATCACACACTTTGACAGTTTAGCAACCCAAGAATGCCCAGAGACAGAGAAGGGGAGGAAGGGGGGATTTTCTGCTGACAGAGAAGCTTGCAGACTCGGCTGTGACAGTGACGTCACAGAGGACAGGCAGAGCAGAGCATTATGGGGCTGCTTTCAGAGCAGAGCATTATGGGGCTGCTTTCCCGGGAGCCCTTTCAGCTATGACAAGCGCCCGAGGCACAACATCACAGCATGGGAGGGGCTACCTCGGAAAAACTCGCCCTTACTGCTTTAAATTTTTTTTTATTTTTTTTTGGACAGTGATTGCCCTATCTATTGGCAGTCTGATGCCAATAGTGGAAAGTGACCTACAACGTGGTAGGTCCGCTTTAATTTAGAGGTGTACTCACTTTTTTTAAGAGCTTTAGCTATCAATGGCTGCGTGTTGAGTTATTTGGAGGGAATAGCAAATTGACAACCGCTTTCCACATGCTCAGTCCGTGCCAATTACATTGGACGCAATAAATAAATGCCTGTTTTTTAACACAATTAACGTGCCCGATTCACAGGAAGTGTGAAAGGTGAAAACATAGCGCCAAAGAGGGAATATTTGTCTTCTTAATATTTTATCTACCCATCACTCAGTGACCATTCTACTACTTTTATCCTTTTACTATTCAGTTATAACCTGTCTATATACTTATTTGAAGCAATTTTTTTTTTAGAGAACGCAAGTCTCAAAACAGAAGGTTTTCGTCTGGGTTCTGCTTTTGTGCACTTGTCAGTCTATTAGATAATAGTAAAAGTTTTACAGCCTAAACCTCTTTTCCAAGAAGATTGCATCTGTGAATGTGCTTGTGATTGCAGAATGTGTTATATTGCACACAGTCTGTGACACTTGCATGTGCAGCGTTAGTCCTGGCTGTAGTGCGTTTGGATTGCTTGGTATTACTAGCAGTTCTAAGTTTACATAATATACATATTGGGAGTTTTTTTTATCTCTGGTTTCTTTGTCTAGCCAGAGAATGAGCGGAGTACTACCCATAAACATAACCTAATAACACTATTAGAGCTTTACACACATATTTAATTTATTTGACTTGTTCTCCCTTCAGTACAGCCATTATGTACAGTTAATGTTCAGATATTTTCAGTGATACAAAACAGAGGTAAACAAATAAGATGTTGCATTTGTAGAGTGTACTTCGGTTTACACCTACAGATGCACTTCTTGCATGCTGCCTCCAGGCTTCTGTTTACATTGCTCTGCTCTGATGGAGCTGCTTCCACCTATCATTAGGCAGTCAGTCTTCTGTAACACAAGTGCTCCCTCTAGTGGCAGACAAGCAGTCTGCACGACTAGTCATTTCTTACTGATAAGCTCATGCACCACAAGGGGGGGACTAATGTAATATGGCATGAAGTGGACACATAATCTGTACTAGGGAGTCTGCATTACAATTCTACCTTGCGTGGTTGTTATTAATGTTAATATTCATATGTGTAGCAAATTAATTGGTTTATTCTATTTTTAGTTCATTTTAACCCGTCTTTATGCCACGATTTACCAGTGGAAGGTCAATTCTTCAAAAGGAGTGTTTCTGGTTTTCACTAGTGGTAATTAGCAGCACTAAATTGGAAGCGTTCTAGACACAATCACGTTCATTATTTCAATAAGAGTACGCTTTAAGCCATATGAAGGAGGCTTTGTCAGACGTAAGGAACAAAGACGCGCTTGAGAATTTGTCACCCAAGTCTATCTTTTAAAACCATCTAAGGCCAATGTCTAGCAATTTATATGCTGGCCAGAAGCAATCAATTAGGTATCTGTCGGGGTAGGTCATTCAACACCCCTCCGGCCTAAAGCCCACTCTTTGCTATGGAGGAGGCCAGGGCAGTGTGCCCTTTGCTTGTCCTCCCCTGCCCCTCTCCATAGAACAGAGGAGAAGTCTCAATCATTTTAATATGTGTATGTCAAGGAAATTCAAAAAGTAAAACTCCCTTCCTTATTCATTAGATGCTAAAAGGGTGTGGGAGAGAACATTTTAATGTATGTATGTTTTTATTAATTTTTTTAATAATAACATAGTACCTCTCAAAAAAAAAAAAAAAAATTTCTTGGGCCTATCCGCGCAGCTCTTTTTTTGTAGTGTGAAAGGCTGCCTCAAAAGCACAAACACCCTACCACCCTGAGCAGTAACAGTCTGCATATTGCTTCCTTGTCAATGGAGGACTCATGACATGGCTAGATTTTGTTTTTAAAATAAAAAGAAAGTAATAAAAAGGGAACGTGAAAGGATGTATTTCCATTATAAGTGAACCTGATAACTTTACAATCCTGTGCAGATGCATTGTGCACATGAGCAGGTGTCAGTTTGCATTTAGGCCCTGTCTCAATTACTACTTTGTACAATTACTAATTTTGTACTTTTACTGACTTCTAATATTTTATTCTAGTAACACTTTTTTTTTGTTTTTTTTTTGCAGAATGTGAAAGCGTTTGTCGCTTCACACAGTCTAGTGAATGTCCATGAAGTAGCAAGCTGGCTTTTGGAAATGAATCAGGAACTGCTGTCTGTGGGCAGCAAGAGGCGACGTACTGGAGGCTCTGTGCGAGGTAATGCTTCCTCCAGCCAAGCAGATGAGGAACAAATGAACAGAGTGGAAGAGGAGGATGAGCAGCAGCATTCACGGCAGCAGCAGGATGATCAGCACATAGTGTTGAATGGAGATGTGGATGGCCCTGGTAGTGTGGAGAGAAATGATTCCCACCATGAACAGTTGGAGGAAAATAATAACAGCTGCGTTATAGCAGATCAGGAGTCTGAGGACCAACCTGAGGAGAATGAGCCAGCAGAGGATGAGGAGGAGGATGAGGAACATGTTTGTGATGTCGATGAAGATGATGAAGAGGAGATGGATCAGGACAGCGATGACTTTGACCAGTCTGATGAGAGTAGTAGAGAAGATGAACGCAGAAATAGCAGCGATATCCCAAATTCCAACAGTATAATGGACATAACTCTTCACTCAAAACCCAGTCCTTTCCATACGAAAAAGGTAAGTGCTCTTTATGGTCTTTATCCCTGTGGTATGGTACATGTACACGTTTCAGGTTTTACTGCATGTCATTATTCTTGTGTAGCTCATCATGGTCAGGTAGGCGCTACAGCTATTTTATTTTATTTTTTTTAGTTGACACAAGTTTTGCTTATGTCATGTTTGTAACCGGAATCATTATCAGAATCTTATGTTTAGTTACTGAATGTTTAGTTACAAACTTTCCTTGCAGGGCCCCTTTTTCTATATAGGAATTTTCGAGTTTATTGTACAGCCACTGAACATAGTATCACCATAATTGTGGGAGATGTAGAAGGCGGGTTGAAGGAACATAAAAAAGAAAAAGTATTGCTCTAGCAAGCTGTGGGTCACGACCACAAGGGGGTGTGACAAACAGGGGTTATTGCTTTCCCTAAAAACACAAGTGGGAAATTAGCAGGAAAAGTAACGCCCCCTTCCTTCTAACTCATGAGTGACATTACTCTACCTCCTAACTTCCTACCCCACATATCTTCATCACAAGCGGAGTGGGAAAATAGGATGGGGTACATTAAAGTTATCTGACTATACCGGAAGTGATGTCTCGGAGTGTCACTTCCGGTATTTGGAACGGGGGAAATGACACTCCACAACGTTACTTTCAGGGTTGTGGTTTAATGTTTCCAATAAAAGGTGATCATCCAAAAGCAGGACATGTTGTGGCCTGACTCCTGATAGATAAGTGGTATGCGTGTTATTATAGAGTGACGATGCTGCTAGGCACACCCCATTCCGCTGTAGTACAAGCAGGGACAGACTACATGAGAGTTCCAGCTCACCTTGAATTTAGGAGTGCATATTTCTTGCCAAACCATCATGGGAAACTGCATATGATAGATTTATTGTCCATATCACTAGATTTGTGTATTTCTAAGTTTCAGGGGTACAAGAGAAAATCTGCATTTATAATATGGATTTATATATAAATTATTATATATAATATAATAATTTGTAGGCCATAGTTCTACTATAACAGAGTACCGTAATCTGATTTACCTTTTTGTGTTTTGGATTCCAATTTCTTTAAAGGCTCTGGAAATGTGTGGTTGTGTATCCTAATTATGGTATATCCCCTAGGTGCCCAACCTGCGGCCCTTCAGCAACCCGCCTCGGTCCTTCAATTGCGGCCCTCAAAACCTCACTGTTCATGCATAGGAACTCTATCCACCGATCCCCCGCTTACACGTCCGCACCCGGGATCTTCTTAGAGCATCTAAGCAAGTCCTTTGCTCCTCCTCCTCTTTGAACATCCGGGGCAAAACATGTTGGCTGGGGATCATCAGACAGGTGACTGCCTATGCTCCCACTATATAACCAATGATTGGGGCATGATTGTATATTCAGGGGTGCACATAACTTTTTTTAGTGAGCTCCTCAGATGAGTACCAAGAGATTGTGTTTGGTACTCACCCCATATGTATGTGGTCTTTCTCACTGTTTCCCTCACTGTCCTCTGCATTAGCTTCCTGCATGGTAGATTCTGCTGCAGATGGACCTTCCTGTTCCTGATTGATCCTCTGATCATTGGTCTCCATCCAAAGGTCACCAGCTCGCTTTGGGTCAAATGTAACTCTCACATTACAACACGTTTGAAGCCCCCAGATCTCATACCTCAGTAGTGCAACCCTGAAATTTTCTGGCTTCATAACTAACCCCTGAGACTACCTGCAATCTATATGTCAACCTTTTGTAGTCTTATTCCAGCTGTCACACAGTTCTTTTCTCTTGTCAGAATTTACCCTTACATATGCCTATTCTGGCTTTTGTCCCCCAGATCTCCACCTCCCTTAGAAGTCCAATCTCTTGTTTTTGGATTATTAATTTACATTCCCAATATCACACCCTTAACTGCAACCTTTCATAGTTATTAATATTTCCCTGCAGTGACATAAATTGTACACATTGTACACATGGCCGCCCAGACAAGGAGTGCCTTCAAGTTGTTAGTACGTATATGAGCTTTGTAACAATAATGCAGGTACGCATAGCTAGTTTTTGGCCCCTTTCGAGTACCAGAGTACTATTTATGTGCACACCTGGGTATAATATATAATGCAACACATGACCTAAGAATAGAAAGATTGAAAGATTTAGAAAGATTTAATGATATGTGTGACACAAAATGTGCATTACCACATGACAGTGCTCCCTAATGCTTGAAGTATCATTTAAAACAAGTTTTTGTATTTAAAATGTAAATGTCGTCTAGCTATTCTTGCTGTCATTTTTTGTTAACAAATGCTTATAGTCAGTGTGGGTTGAATGATGTGCGGCCCTTTATTAATTCCGAGTGCTTTTGTGGTCCTCCTAAATCAACTCATTTGCCCACCACTAGTATATACAGTACAACTATACCAACAAGGAGATGAAATTTGTGTCCATTGTCCAAAGTTTTGATTATTATTGCTGTCCCCAGGTGCCAACCTGCAGCCCCTTGGGCGTTCTTCGGCGGCCCCTTCAGTTCTCCCCTTGTGGACCCTTAAACCTGTAATTTAGTAGGGCATAGGAACTCACCTGTCCGCTGATCCCCCACTGACAGGTCTTCGCCTCTCCTCTTCTCCTCTAGAGTTGTCAGGGGATCAGCGGACAGGGCCTATGCTCCCACTGTTCCACCAATTAATGGTGGGTGATTGTATAATATATATTGCAAGACTTAACCTGAGAATAGGGGCATTTAACCTTTGATGATATCTATGAGGTACATAAAAATGCTTGAAGTATAATTTCAAACTATTTATTTTTTTATTTAAAAAAATGTCTTCTAGCTTTGTGGCCCTCCAAATCAACTCAGTTGCCCACCTCTGCTCTAGTCAAACTATAGACTGATGAGAAGTCAACAACAGTGGCAGGCACTAGTATTCTACAAGTGAATCCCTCTGACGTTTCAGGAAAATAAATCTCCTAGAGCTTAAGTTGAATATCGTTACTCATCAGGGTGAGAAAGCATGAAAAAATTGCTGTCTGAGTATGAGAAGGTCATGGCAGGCTGCATGCTTTGCATTCATACATGGCTTTTTTTTTAAAACCCCTTAATCTTTTGTATGGGAAGGCTTGTGTATGGGTGCCGCATAACAATGCTCTGGAAGCTATGGTGTACTTGTATTTCTTCTCTGACATTTACCTATTTTACTCTTTCCAGTAATGTGGGTGGCACGGAGTGTCTGATGGTTCTGTCAGTCCCAGCTCCGGTCTACAGTGGTTGGTGGACAATTACACAGGAGAATGCTATAGATCTCACAGGCGTGGCAGGCCTAATAATGCCATTTTCCTGAAAACATTCTGCTGGCTTTATTTAAGACTCATTCAGGACTTGTATTTGTTTATGGGGGATTTGTTGCTGTCTGACTTGTGTTTATAAATACACACCGTATAATGATCTCCTCAGAAAACGTTTAATTTGATTACCATCTTAATTATGGCTGACAGTAGCCATGAAATTATGTTAAAGACCTAATACATATGGAGATATATAAAACACACGCAGTTCTGCTATGTAGACCACTATGTGACTTCATTACCGTGTCCTTAGACTGTGTGACTGCGACCTAGACTGTAATAGGGACATTAGATTGTAAGCTATATGTCCATGTAATCTGTAAAGGGCTGCCTAATATGTTGGTGCTATAAATATACATCACATGCGCTTAAGAATTTCATTGCAACTGTGATTGATGGTCAGGCATTTCATAAACTTTTTGGGCATCCTCTTGCTTTTTTGTGGCAACAAAAGACCAAAATAAGACATTTCAAAAATTGTTACCACCTTAACGTGTCCTAAACATGTACCATGGATTTGAAGAACAGACCTTAAACAAAGTGGTTCTCAAGCTTTTTGGGCTATGTCTCCACTGCGTTGTGTGCTCAGTCGGCATCCCCTACGTTATGCACAGTGTTTAATGGGGCCCTGACGGATCCATGTGAACAAAGGATTCGCTGGGAAGGTAATGTGTATGTGCTCCGTCGGTACCCCTGCCAAACACTGCGCTTAATGTAGGGGGTCCCGACGGGTCACACAACCCAATTAAGACATAGCCTTAGATTCGTGACACCACTAACTTTGTCAGTTCCTGTATTTGGAACGGGGAAGTACCAGTGTGGAAAGTCACTTCCGCAATCCAAATTTTGGAGCATGTCACTTCCGGCTCAATCAGGTAAGTGTAATGTCCCCTCCATCCCATTGTCCTACCTGGCTTGTGCAAATGATATGCAGGGTTGAAAGGTAGGAGGGGAGAGTAACACCACAGGTTAGAAGGAAGAGTAACCCATTCTAACTTCCGTCACCCCTGTGAAATGGTCATTCGACCCCAGAGGGGGGTCCTGAACCACTGGTTCAACACTTGTACAAAATATATAATAAGCTGATTGCACAAGTATATTCACATGCTTACACTTTAGTTACAATACAGCATTCAGTCTTTGGTCAGCTAATGTACAGACGGCTCGATGTTCCCTGCAGAAGCGTGATGTCATTACGCTGCTGGTGGATATCGTCTGAGCCGGGGAGACCGCTCAGCGCTACCCAGCTCAGCCGATGCTTTGCCTGGAGACCAGCGACCAGACCAGACCACCAGTCTCTATGCAAAGCATCAGACATCGGCCGTATTAACGGTCATGTCCGATATGGCTGCTTTCGAGTGGGATTGATTGATCCCGCTCGAAAACAGCGATGGCCGCATATGATATGGGCCAGATAGATGGTCGTGAGCGTGCATGGCGCTCGAAGCGGCTATAAATCTGGCCCGTATCTACATGCCTGTACCCTGCTTTAAGGTGGGCATACAGGGCATGATTTTCAGTTCCATTGACTTAAAAATGATTGTTTTAAACCATTCATTTTGGAACACCTAATGTGATTGATTCACAACCAATCAGATACAAATCCAAGAAAACCCATCAGAAAGATCGAAATTTACGAACATGTCAGATCACCTTTTGATCGATTTTTATTTATTTATTTTTTTCCATTTTTCAAATTTTCATTTCAGCTAAAAAGGAATCTATTTTAAAACATTCAACTTAAATTTTTTTTTGAAGTCAATCGAATGAAAAAATCAAACCGTTTATGGCCACCATTAGAGCTGGACAATAAGCGTTTCATTCTTTTAATAGAGGAATGTAAATACGAAGTCATATACAAATTCTAAAGGTGTCCATTCACCTTTAGATTAGTGGCCGATTTGGCGGCAGATGGACCACTGTGCATGCTCACAGCGTTGGACATGCCGCCAAATCAGACACTAATCTAAAGCTTAATCTTGTAATTCCGGCAGAAATCGGACGCAAAATCCATCTAAGGCATTAAGTTCATGTCCGTAATTCTCATTACTTCGTATTGGTGTCCCCATCCAAAGTAATAGCCGGCACACAAAGGGAGCTCTGCAGGTCCAGCCGCGCATGTGGACATCAGCAGACAACAAAACACATCTCTTGTAGATTAAAATTCAAATCCGATAGCGAAATACTAACCCCGCACATGGAATTCATATGTTAGCTTGCCTCTGGTGAGAAAACCTCTCCCTAGACTTGTGAAGGGAGCATCAGTAAGGCAGTTATGTCTCCCTTCTCAAGTCTCCCTGTGCCTGACAGAGTGAGGGTGTTTGTCAACGTCACTTCCCTACATCCTGATGATGATGTGTGGTACAATCAAGGTTTATTTGCAATTTGCAGGTAGGCATTGTTTAATGTATGATTGGAGGGGGTCACACATTGAACGCGACCACCCTTAGCAGGATTAATCGAACAGGGAACCAACATGTTGGTAAATCCCAGTTCGATTGCCATTGACCGTGAATCGTTTACACAAAGTGGCGCACATAGATTCACTGTTCACCGCACTGCAGTTGCTACGCATCGACCCGTGTATGGGGAACTTCAGTTTGTCAATACCCCCCCCCCAACACTTCAATGCTGTTCTCAATCAGATACTGGTTATATGTGCAATTGGTAAATAACTGTTGCCGTTTCAGAGTGTGGGTATTTGTGTGTTCGGTCACTGTGGTAGAATGACATGTGTTGTCCCCTATTTATAATTCGCTGATATGTATAGCGACAACAGAAGGTAGCAGAATTTTATCGGAGGCTTTAGAGGTGTTTGGAAGCTGACTTTGAACCTCCCTAGTCACTGCTGCATTCTCCGAGCGCTTCTTCCAGCAGCTGCACACAACTCTAAAGCTCACGACGTGACTGCTCGTCCCAAGTGTTCGCAGATCGCTTCTATCGGGTGGGAACCTTAGAGTAAATGCCCAAATCTGATCTGCTGACCTGTTCATTTACTAAACCAGCACTGAGCATGGTCGGTGGCAGAGCCGGCCCTCCAGAAGTCTTTCCTGGTAGAAATCGCTGTAGTGTAATTTGTACATTCCATGTAAGCAGCTTCTTAAAGTGAACATGGAGCTTTTATGTTATAGTAAGGGATTCTTTTATATTGTGCTTCATGGGTGGATTTAATTTAAACTGATTTAAATCACTAGTCAGTTAGGATTGATTTAAATCATAGTTTTCTACATAAAGACTATTTTTTGCAGGTAAAACTTTAATATACAAGTAGATAAAGATTTTTAGAATAACTTTTCATATTAGTTTTTTCCCCAGTTTAGGTTATTCATTCATATTTGGACAACTTTTCTGTTGCACTTGGGAAGAAGAAAAATAATCATTACCTTAATAATAACATTTTAAATAGATTGCCCCTCCCTCCTCACAGTTAGTTTCACTTTCTTCTTGTGCATATCTATTCCACTCCAAACAATCCGAAAAACATTGTTTCTATTCTATTCACTGAACTTCTTAATACTGAAGGCGGTGATTCTGTATTCATAGGTTTGTAGAACAATAGGATTAGGTCTTTTTCTCAACTCTGTTCATGTTATAACATTTTTGCTGTGAAGAAGAGGCAAGAGGCATCTCTGAGTCAAATTCCGTTTTGAGAACTGCAAAAGTAATCCAAGCATCTGTGATCATATCTTGTAGGCAGAGAAACTGCCCAATAATCTTACAAAATCCTCTGGAAGAGCATGACATGTGAATGGATTAATGGAATTTACCCCAAAAATTTTACATATGCAGCCTAAGGGCTTGTTTCCATTTACGTTGGGACCCCTCCGCTAAGCATTTTGCTTGGCAGGAATCCTGACGTAGCACACAGACATTGCCTGCCGGCGGATGCTCTGTTTACACATACGCCGATGCAGAGGCTCAACGAACTCTACTACGTTGAGCCTTACATCGGCGAAGTGGCTCGGAGCAGCGAAGACTAAGTCTATGTGCTACGTCAGGACCTCTCGCCAAGCAATACGCTTAGCGAAGGGGTCCCAACGTATAATGGAAACTAATTCTACATGATTAAAAAACAAATCTTTTTTTCATGATTTAATAACCTTTGGATGGTAATAGATTTTCCTCCAAAAAGCAATTTATTTAAAAAAAATCTGATTTAAATTAAAAAACGATATTTTAGATAAAAAAGAAATGTTGTGCTCTGCCCTGGCTGGAGAAGTGAAGCTTCCTTCCACGTAGTTCTTTGTAAATGGAGGAACAGAGTCCTGTGTGCTTATATTGGTTTACAGTTATTGTTGGCTTACTCCTACCCCTTTTCATTTTTTTTTTAAGAAATATGTGATGTGATTTTTATTTTATTGTCTCTCTGGGGAAAGTAGAATCTGCCTAAAAACACACACAGTATTGAACTGCTGCTCACTGATCCTGTAGTATCAGTATACCTATCCTACTACAAGGACATGAACAGGTACAGTGGACCCTGAACTTTAATTTGTTCTTAAGGGTTGGTTGTATGACTACCCCATACACCTAAAGCTGGGTACACATGTGTAGATATGGGCCAAATTGATGGCTGCTTTGAGCTCCATGCACGCTCACGGCCATCTATCTGGCCCATATCATACAATTTACAATCACTATGTATTCTATCAGGGAGGACCCGGCACTACATAGTTGTTGGTAGATCTAAATTAAATTTGTATGGAGTGATCTAAAGGTGTATGGGGGGCTTTAATCATAATGAAAATGATCCTGGGGATGTGCTAAAAAAAAAAAAAAGAGGAACCACTTCCTCTCTATATTACCACAGGCTCACTGTGTCCACTTAGGGCCCTTTCACAATATGTTCACTGCGGCAGTGGTTGCGTTTTCTGCTGATAACAGACGTGTCCGTTACTGACCCCCCTGCATTTTGTCATACAATGTGTACCTTGTTATTCCCATATAATGTGTGCCTTGCGTTGACCCTAACCGTGCTGCAGTTATGTCCTGTAGCGCAGCTAGTAGACGAGCCTTGAAAGCACTGGCTATTCCTTATGATGACAACCAGTTGTTTAAACCCATTAATTCAACACATTGGCCAAATATTGTTTACAAACCAGATTGTCATCTTGCTTTTTTGGTTGACTTATTTTTTTTTTGGTTTGATCCCACATGACCCTGTTTACTGCTCCTAGTTATGCCAACTGTGTTTTCTTTAGACATTGGCCTTTGCTATCTCAGAGAAGCACAACATCTTTCCTAGAGAAATGTTAATCTAGGAACATGCAATGTGGCATCCATGGAATGTTTAACCTACCTGTTGTGCTTTGCCATTCTTCGCATAGTCCAGTGGAAAGGTGCTAGCGCAGCGCAAGCAGCTAATGAGCAGCCACATTCTTCTGGGAACAACTGTCAGCTTTAGTCTTTCCTCTTGTATCTTCAGCAGCTGTTCACATTTACAGAGCCACCACACTGATCCTTGGAACGGTCACCAAATGTAGGCATTTCAGGTATGTCCCAAAATGCCAGAGTCTAACCAAAAACCCCATAGCTAAAATGACTCTGCCCTTTATACAGAAGTACAGATACTGTATGGCTTCAGTACTGGAGAGTTACATTCATCATCCATACTGCATTTAATTTGTAAAAAGGATAAAGAAGTGTAAAAAAGGGTGTTCTGGCATAATGATCCAATGTAAACCAGTAAAAGGCTCCCCAACAACTCTAAATTTATTTATTGATACTTACCAACCATTAGATTGCTGTTGTGTTTTCTAAGTTTATTGCTAACCAGCTGATCAAGGGAGAATATGTGCATCTGGGAGAATATACGTGGGAGAATATCTACGGATGAAGACCCTAGTCACCCTTTGATTGTAGTACTGTCAGTCTTTAGAGAGGGTAAAGATTTTATAGATTTGTATTGCCTTTACAAAAGTGACTTCCCATCCTAAATCCCTCTACACATTAAAACAGTTACAACTATTTAATTTTTCCTTTTGAGATTTGGACTGTGTGAATAAAAGCTGATCATTGTAAGCCGCTGTCACAATGACCGTTTTATTTTTATTTTGTGCATTCTGCTTAGGAAGCCGAGAGTGAAAGAACTGGCTGACAAAATGAGCAGGTGATACAACTATAAAAGGGTCTCAGATTAATAGCCACTGAAGCCTTGCTTTAACGGTTTAAAAAGCTTAAGTATAAAAAGGGTCAATGAATAAATACAGATAGAATTATAAATAGTCAGCCTTAATAGCCTTAAAAGATGAGCACTATGGTGCATCCTAGTTGTGATAACTTATTGGAGTAATAGCTGTGTTTTCTAATTGTCCCAGCAGAGGGCAGCAGAGGATCGAACACCCATCGGCTATTCATTTTTCTGTCTATTTCAAGTTGGAATTGTATTTAATGTCAGTCCGTGACCTATCAATGTGTCCACAGCAAGGGCATCATTAAATAACTTCAGTTTAAAAAAATAAATAAATAAATGAATAACCTTGAAAAGTTTTGGTGCACTATATGTCTTATGTAAACCTAAAATGTAAATTCAACTGTGTTTTGTGTTGTCACGCCATTTATAGGAAAATTTAAAAAAAATAAAGAAAAGAAAAATACCACCAAAAGAACTGTATTTCAGGTTTTAGTGTAAATTAAAATTTGACAATTTTCTGAAATGCAGGAGCACCTGTGGAATGTAAACTTTGCAGCACGAGTAGGGAAGGGGCAGACAGCATTATACTGTACTGTAATTGCTCCTTTCCTGCTATGGGAGGGACTGGCAGCTGGCTGAATGACAGGAGCAGTCTGCTCCTCATTTGGAGTTTATAATTCCCTGCTATACTCGGATAGCATGCACTTCACCAGGGCTCACATAGGTCAGAACTCCACAGGGACAACTTGAAAGACAGAGAGTGAAGGCCTTGGGATTTTAAGAGCCAGTTTGGGCTCCTCTGTAAAGGAAGCCATCCGATGGTGAATATGAGCGTTTCTGTAAGTTAGTGTCATCAAGAAAGAGTCACTCAAGGATGTCCAAGTCTGGTAAAGCTTCCCTAAATTATGATTTGGCCCCCATTGATCTTACAAGCACAAAAGAAACACTGCCACATCAAACCGTGATGAAGACTTTTTGTATCAGCATCATAGCTCATGGCCTGCCTTTTTGCCGCAGACGGGTGAGTATAGGCATTTATTTTGGAAAATGTTTAACCACAACTATATTTTGATGATCAGCGAAGTATTTTTTCCTTTTCTCAGATATCAATTTCCCAGCAGTACCGGGATTATTATAAATGATCACAATTATTATAAATGTCACAGATGTTCCTGGATACTGTTAGCCAATTCTTTAGTCTTTGCTAGACCACAGCTAGGTTTGTCTTGCATTATTATGCTTAATGAAAGCATTTCCCAAGCTTACTAAGCACCCTGGTTAACCACTTTCCAGCTCACATCAATAAAAATAGCAAGTCGCTATGCAACGCTCGAGATATAGTTTAAATATAGATAATCCGTTGCACTTCGTCTGTGTCTTTGTACTGTCAATTTCAATATTCTGAAAGGTTACTACGCGCTCTCCTAAAACTTTACAAAGTAGTGTGTGTACAAGTTCTCCATTTTGTTTATGAAGTTAGCGGTATATTATATTTTCTGCTACTGTATTACAACCTATTTCGATATTTTCCCCCTACATATGATTTTGTAAGATGTATGTGATATATTGGGGTATGATTATCAAAACAGTAAATTTTTGGTAGCTTATCAGACTTTATTTTTAGTTTTTTTCATTCAAGTGAAGGAAAGAGCATATATGTGCATGTTTAAAAAGTATTCCTACCACATCTGGCTTCTGATATTGAATTTCATTGTTATTAGAGTGCTCACAGTTGCTGCACAATGTTAAAACTAAGTGCGCAGTTTCTATTTGGCCCCACAATTGCACAAAACTTAAACTGTTGTACTTGAAATGCATGTATATGTCTCCCAATTAGTCTGGTTTACATTGTTTAGTTCTTACATATATAATACGTAATAAGAAACATTGTGGTTGGGTTGGCCTTAATAGAGTTCAGTCAGTATGCTATTTATAAAGCGTTACATGGATCAGTGGTGGCTGAATTCATGAACTATTCTGGATTAAGTAGTGTCATTTAGGATCCATTAGGAACAAATTAATGCTTTAAATGCCATATGTTTGGTTGTTCGTTTTTTTTTTTTTTTTTCTGCAAGTAGTTATTAAAATATATACACTTTGTCCACCAATTTGCTATTGCTTCTAACATGTTGCACGTTAGGCTTAGTTAAAACTGCCACAGGCCCAGGGTGGAGAGAGCATGTGAAAACTCAGGTTTATTGCTGCAGTGATCACATACATCTATATGTATTTGTAGCTTCCCTTCCCATTTAATTGCTGCAGAACTTTGTAATTTTTTTGGGCAGATACTCCTTGAAAGGGTTATGGTATGGTCCTTTATTTCTAAAATAGGTCATTACTTATACCACATGTGCTTATGTTTCCTCCGTTTTAAATGTTTTTGGATATTTGTTTTTTTATAGATTGAGATTTTACTAAAGTAAAGTTCTAGCCAAAGCGATTTGTTTTGAAAGGAGTTATTTTCATTTTGAATTTATACAGTTGGGTTGTATTTATTGGTTCCTGTATTACCACTGGAGAGATTCCCAACTATTTGCTCTCCCGCTGACACAGCAACTATAGACATCTCAGTAGTGGATGAGAAGATTACTTACAACTGTACATAGTTTTGAACCTAAGTCTGTGTTAAGCTAGCCATGCATGCATGCTTGATCAATCCTGAAGTTTATCGGTTGAAATATCATCAGTGGAACCTTGGTCGTACCAGCACACAGTGTGATTGTTACAAAACCAATCGATTTCTTGCCAAAGCCCTGTGCGCATACTCCATAGTGCCAGCGGATACAAATCAATGGCTATACCTAAAGAAAAACATCCGATCACTGCTCGATTGATTTCATGTTGGATTTCCATCACTTTTGGTTGATTAAGTAAAAAAGGAATCTATTGTTAAACAATTGTTTAAGTCAATCAAACGGAATAATCGAACTGTGTAATGGCCACCCTAATGAATGCCCATCTGTTTCTGGCATTTACTAGCCAAGCAGAATAAAGTGTTGGGAACATTTTATATACTTTTGCTAGTTTTGCTTCAATGTTTAAATTGTGTTAGGTGTTTTTTTTGCTACTAATCCTGACTTTTTCTTTTTTGCTTATTCAGTATAGAAAGTCATCAACTCGTGAAAATGCCCGAGTACTTCTATGGCCTATCTAAAATAATGTTATTACATGTTTACATTCTTTTTTATCATATATATTTTTAAAAGGAAAAATGTCAAATGAATGAAGATGGCTTTCATTTAATATATTCTCAGTGGTTGCCTTCTGTAGCTGGTCAGTGATGGCTGGGAAATGAGTGATAAATCGTTTATAATATCTCACAGTAATTGTATGATCTGAAAGGCTTGTAATATGGAGCTACCTTAATACACAATTTGCAAATGAAGCTTATTAACTTTCACCATTGTCATTTCCATTAGGAGTCTTAAATTAGAGGTCGTACTGAAACATTTAGAAAATGTCTGGAGCGTGATCATGAGGAGTAAAAATATTTCCGTTATGGGATCTGTCTGTTCAGCTCTTGTACATCTTGTGTATTAGTTATATTGAGCGTCTATCAAGCTGATGACTATACATGGACATAGGGCACCGGGCCTGCCAATTCCATTTTGTACGTCATTTCAATGAAGCACACAGGTTCTATTCTAGACATTGCAAGTAATGGTAACATGATATTTGTTATATAAAAGCCTCTTCATTTGCTGTGAAGACATACTCCATGAAGACATTTACCTTTACAAAAAAAATGTACGCGATATAAACAGTTAAGTATTAGGTGTGTTGTCTCAACTTCTTGAGGTTATGGCATACTCGCCCTCTAGGGACCTAATTAAGTGGATTGTTAATTAATCCTGTTGGTTTGCCATTTGGTGCATTTCTAAATGGTCTACGCCTTTTTTTTTTAGGATACATTTTTTTAATATATGACACCTATATTTAAAATAATGAAATCTCCATGTATATCATGCAGAGCTGGCGATACACTATGTAAGCTGGAATAGCTAAATAGCTGAAACTGCCACTAGGAGAAGAGAGCTTGGGGCTGTATATGTTTTACCCTGCAACCAAAAGATTACTTTGGTGATGGGTAACACCCTTTTTGTGGAGGTTTTGCATATTCAATCATATTGTTTCCCTATTTATGAATATTATTTATTGACATGTATCACCATTTACAGATCTTCCTGTCGCTGACAGCAATGCCATTAATGATGTGTTAGGCTTTGTCTCCATTGCGTTGGGACCCCTCCACTAAGCGTACACACTTAGCGGGAGGTCCCAACGTAGCAGATAGACATTACCTGCTCGGCGGAGACTCAGTCTTCATTGCGCCGAGCCGCCGGTGTAAGGCTGAACGTAGCCGAGTATGTTCAGCCTTTACACCGGTGAATGTGTAAACAGACCATCCGCCGCCAGGCAATGTCTGTGGGATACGTCAGGACCCTTGCTAAGCGTAGGGGTCCTGACGTATAATGGAAAAAAGCCCTTACTGTGAAAGTGCAGTTGAGGAGTATGCTTCTAAATTTTCAGAATGCATTCCAACCTATTAGATATTTTCCCCCCACAAACCCTTTTGTTTGCTATGACATATGTATACACATTAGTAAAATGTCTAACAAGTCCAAGTTCAACAGAGGGCATGAATCCCATTCTATACGGTCACATATAATATATAATATATACAAACTGGCAGAACCAATTAAATGAAGGTTCTCATTCATCTAGGTCATAGTATAACTGGGTAAGTAAGTCAAAGCAAATGGACTTTCTCAAGTTTTCTGGAAGTTTTTGCTATTATTTCCATTGACGTTCTACATAGACCAAACCAGTCCAAAAGAATGAGGAAAACTGAAGTCCTGTTTCCCTGGCTTACTACTAGGAACTAGATACATGAATATATCACATACTAAGATACCAGTTCACTAAACCGATCTGTAAATAAATACATTTATTAATAACTGGGATACATGACAAACAAACTGTTCTAATGTTAATGGAACATAGGATATTTAGAGCTCTAATTCCACTGCATGGGTGACCTTGCATTTTTGGTGCTTTTTTTTTTTTACCGCTTTCATTGCTAGTCAGTTGATGTGTTTTACAATGCGTTAAAAAAAGAAAACCATGTGGCGAAAATGCATGGTAACAGAGCTTACTATTGTCAGCTAGGCCTGAATGATGAGGTTTTCCTTCCTAGGAGATTGATATGTTGGCAGATATTGGTCCTTGCAACAAACAAGATATTAATGGGCCTAAAAAGCACTTCACAAATATCCATCTGTGGAATGAGCAGTGGTAGTGGAAGTATACACCCTACTCAACGATTCAAGAAACTGTATTTTGGTTTAAAGGATTATCTTGTAGCTTTTTTTTTATTTCATTTTTTATATGAACTAGCTTATTGGCTATAAAGAGAATTTGTAAGATTTTATCAACATGCAAATCCCAGGTTCATTCAAACCGAAAGATGTGGACAGTGCCTTAGAATTCAGTCACAGAACAAATGTCCGCATTTGAAGACTTCACATCTATTCCAGTTCTAGTAACAATTCATCATTTTGGATTTCTTTCGCTTTGTTTTTCCAGTGGCGATTGTTTAAGGATAATTGCTTAAATCTTCCTACTGAAGCCACAGTAATAAAGTATTGACAATAGATTCTAACCCTCAGCCACCCTGTCCAAAAAAACTAATGGATAATAACAAGTTTTCATATCAGTAAATATCAGTAAATATAATTCCTTCAACCACGTTTCCATTATGTGTATATGGTGTCACAAAGTTTTATAAGAGAGAAAGAAAGCTATACTAAACATTTTAAAAGTCTCTAAAGTGTGTGGAGTTTTGGGTGTGCATCTTCCAACCCTCAGGTTACAGCCAGGAGGTGGATTTACCAGCTTATTTGCCTGATAACGTTTTCCTCTCTGGGACTTTGTGTCTAAAAATTATCAATTGTTCTATGCTCTGTGGGGAGTTCTATGTTCTGGTTTGTTTTATTGACTATTGATTCATTTGAATAGTGCAGAAAAGTAGTTGCATGCTTGACTGCAAATCTTGGAGACACTTGGTCACCATACTTATCACAATCTTACTTAATAGCCTTGGTGCAATACTTTTTTTTTTTTTTTAAACAATATAATATAAGGATTTCTTATTTATGCAATCAATTTGTATACAACCAGGGAGGTACCTGCTCTGCATGGTTGTTGCAGATGGATTGAAAGTTGTGTGGTGATCTTTAAGGGAAGGCAAATGGAGAGCATTTTGGCTGCTATGTATGTCGTCAAAGTTATCTACTTGGCATAATCATGTTGCAGTTACCAGAATTGTGTAATCACTTTCTCTTGACTTTCTGACAGTGCAATCATCATTCCCATAATTCACATTAGCCCTTCAGCCCCTTAAATGTTTTGCATTATCAACATAACCTTTTGTTAAGCTAACGATGCCTGTAAATGATCGTACAGCTTAAGTGCCATATAAATCAGATGCTGTTTAAAGCAACCTAGCGTGTTGTGATTGCTATTTTATACAACTCCTTCTGGAATCGAATACCTTCTTTATTAATACAAGGCAGAAATGAAACTGCAGTATAGTCTATTATTTCAAAATGATATCTCCAGAGATATAACAAAGGTTTTTATAAACTAATAGGGATCTGCATTGTTATAGCTCGAAGCACCGCAAGTACAAAGTTTGAGAAGGTACTTTTATCACAAAAGAGCATATTTATATGAAAAATACTAGAGCAAGTCAAAGGTACTCAGTTCACTTGGTACCCAACTAATTTTTTTTTTACAACTAACTCCGCACCAAATCCATCTATGATTACATCTGGGCCAAAACGCATTGAGGGGTTATTGGTGGTACGGAGAAATGGAAACCTATGGAACAGCGTGGTGCCTCATCCCCTACCTTGCCTTACTTTGATATGTTAACAATAAGGACTTTTTATGCTTACTTACATGCACCTGTGTGGTGTGCATGGTGTATCTTAGTGTTATGGGGGACACAGGACATTAAAGGACTGTGAATTCTGTTCAGGTCCTTTGCTTCTGATTATGTATTTGTATTTATTCTCTGATACATGTGGTATCTATAATAAAGTTTTCTTGAAGAAAAACATTTTTCCTTCCTATTTCTACTGCTCCAGACGACGTTAAGTCCACTGGGTTGGCCACCCTAACAGTTCTTGATCTTGTTGAGTAGTGTATATGTATTATAGTTTGTTAAATTCCTTTGGCATTTAGGGGGGAAGTAGCCACACTACCTACCTACCTATATTTCCTGAACTCCTTCTTTTTCTCTGTTTGTAAACTTTTTTTTTGTTTTGTTTTCAAACAGAACAGTGCGACTTTATTGGAAATTATGGCTATCCCACAAACTATGTTATCTTGGTGCATTGATGATGTGTGTTAGACATAGAAGGCTCACTTTAGGTAATTGACATACTATACACTTTGGTCAGTGGTGTCACACTTAAACACACAGTGGGCCTAAAGTAAAGCCTCAGGCCAACCTTGATATTTGTTTAAAAAATAATATCTACAGTTGTGGAAGTTTTTACTTCTCATTTCGTATGGAAGCAAATGTGAGTTTTGTTTTAACATTGAATCTGGAACAAGTAAAGCTGTATACTCTAATCCATGCCACACCAAACATCAAGTACAATCTGTGGCAATCATTTCTTAAATAAAATGTAATAAACAATTCCATTGGCCAAATATAATTACATTGGGGGCCAGATTTGTGAGCATACATCAATAACACTAGCTCTGAGAAAGAAACAGACCTCTACAACAAACACAAGATGGCGCTATTGCATTTCCCATTAAACCATTGAGTTTTCTATAGCAGGTGCTGGAGAACTTTTCATCTTATTACATGTACATACCTATTGGGAAACATATTCTAAATTGTCTAGTTTATCTTTTTTAAACTAATTAAGTGAACTTAAATAATGATGTGTTTAAAAGAAAAGAGAAAAGCAAACACACGCCTAAAATAAAATTTATACTTTTAGTTTGGTTACTTAGAATAAGAAAGTAATTGTCAAATGTCTTTGCATTTTAATGTTTTAGGAGACATTCTTACAGGGCTGTATAATTTTTTGCTGAAGGCAGAGTTGGATTGATATCCATTAATCTCCTTGAATTGGATTTCACTACATTATTGCTAAGCTGTCTGCTACTTGAGCAATCAAGAGGTTGATCAATTAAATTAAATTCAGAATGGCTCACTCAGCAAGTCTTGCAAAGTTTCATTCATTTTCAAACTTTACAAACTGGCAGTGGTGTCAATGTCATGTAGAGCATGAAATATCTGTGTTAAAAGACCCCAAATGGACTTTGGATGGTAAGCCTTTGTTTCTTCCTGTGTACAAATGGCACTTGTTTGCCTGTAAAAATGTCTACTACGGAAAGTACTTGTAATAAAAGGGAAAGGGTTTTTTAGACCATGCAGATTCCCTTTGTAGCTCACTGACCTTTTTTTTTTTTTTTTAAAGAATGCGCTGCATTAACGGATCCAATAAACCCAACAGATTCATCAACGCATTGAACATTGCATAATATTGCGTTTGCGTTTATGGTTTTAATGTCAACGGCGTGCTCTGCGTTGATTAGACGCAGCGGAACTGACGGATTGAATGTGTAGACTTCCATTGAGTTACAATGGATGCGTCCACATCCCTGCCCAGGGTTTTAACGCATAGTGGCCTTAATGGTGAACTTTTTTTCATTTGGCCCCTTTGGTTGTGAAAATATACCATTGATAGCATTTTGTATTTGTTTAATAATTCAAAAGATATCTTTAGATCTAATAAAGTTTTGTGTTTTCTGCCTGTGTTTTTTTTAATTGGGATGTCTATAGTTTTGTTTAATAGACTATGATCTGGACAGTAGGAGAAGGGTCCTCCTTGAGGTCCAGTTTCTGCTGTTGGTCACTCCAGTAAACAAAGGCAGTAGACATTGGCAGTTGTTTGACGGTTGGTACTTTACCAGATAATCCTGTAAGAAACATTGTTGAAATAGTAATAGATTTCCAACTGTCATTTTCAATCATTGGAAAAATAATAAATACAGCTCCCTCTTTTTTTTATATAGCGTTTTACCTCCAAAACATATATTTCCTGTAAAAGTTTAGAATTAAGGATATTTCTTAAGGTTTCATGCCTAAATACCCAAATAAGTATTTTTTTCTACCCAGTTGACAACTGTGGAGCAGACATGTTGTGTCTGCAGATCAATGTTTGATGCAGAGACCTTGGCAGGCAGTTGCTAACCATCCATGTGGACCGTTTTAAACTCGAATTGAAAAAAAGACATACATTAAACAGACAGAATACTCACCTGTCACCAGTTCAGATGCTGGAAAACTGCTACACAAAAAAACCTACACTATACTCACTTCATTTGCTTGCAGTTCTCATGCCTGCATCTTAGCTCCTGGAGACCTGCAGACTACCGCCCTCACTGCCCCCTCACTCCTCCCCCCTTCACTCCCCCTCCTGTCTCTTCTCTATCAGAGCTGCAGAGACTCGTAGTGGGGGGTGTGAAGAGGTGGATCAGCTGCTGACGATTTCCTGCCTGGGAGAGATGTCCCAGACACCACTTCGGCTGCCTAGGCGCGATGTAATGCAGTGGGAGGGGAGAACTAACCAGCTCCCCTCCAGCTGTCAGAATAAGATTTTTTTTTTTTTACAATTAAGGATGTTGTCAATATCGGCTGAGCTGCAGCTGAAAATGCTGAGTGACCTCCCAGGTGGTAGGTCCCCTTTAACCTCAATTTATTGGTCTGTATTATAGTGAGACATTTGTATCTCTACCTGTATTATCAACAATATCATGGCTCACATCTACTTTCTTGACTGAGCAGTGGTTTATTTATGCTCTTTCTGCTTAGAAAAGGAACAGATTTAGTCTTCTGTTTCCTGGGGGATCCCCTTTTCTGTGGCAATAGTCAAAGCAGAGAGACACAGTCCTCCTTATCTATTACCATCTTACCATTCTAGGGAGTAATCACTAGTACAGTAATAAACGGGAGAAGGAAGATGGGATAGCCATTTGTTTTACCTTTTCTTCAACTGTCCCTTGTCCCATTTCTGACTTGCCGTACCATACTTTGCCCTATGTATCTTGGTACACCCTTGTGGGTCTAGGTATAGGACTTGGTTCTCTTTCTGTTATGGTCACCTTTAGACATTGATTCCTATTCAGCAGTTATCTCATGAGATTTGAGATCGCAAGGAGCACTGTCCATTATGTGGAAAGGCATAGCTATGCATTTTGGTAGGGGATGCTGGATGTTTCTTATCGAGAAGTTCTTGAGAACACCTTCTTTTCTGCCTAATGTGGCACAAATCTTGTTCCAGCAACCCTGTTTCCCCTATGATAAGCCACCCCCATCAAATAAGTCACCCCCCGATTTTTGCCCAAAATGTTAAAATAAGACACCCACGATCCCTGCCCGAGTCTCCGATTTGCGTGGTACAATGGGGTAACTGTGTGACTCAGTCAGGGCTTGCTGCAGTGCAGGAGGAAAAAGTGAGTCAGTGAAGGAGAAGGGGACAATAATTGGCACAGAGTAATCAAAGGGGACAATGATTGGCAAAGAGTGCTCAGAAGGGGACAATGGATGACACAGAGTGATCAGAATAAGACATCCCACTGAAAATAAGACCTAGGGCATATTTTGGCGTCTCAAAAAAAAATAAGACCGTGCCTTATCATCGGGGAAACACAGTAGTAGTCACAGGCACAGGGCTTCTTACACTTCAACTATTCATCTATAGTTGATATGAATATCCTGCTTTCTTTTAGGAGGAGTTCCAGACGATGGATGCTTAGGCACTATAAGAATTTTCTAGTAGCATTCATATACCATCCCCATTTGAGTTCACATACCATTTAATATTTGTTTTACAGATGTCACAATTTGGCCAGTACAATTTATAATAGGATGCATTTATCGTATATAGTTTGAATCCAAGAGCCTTTCTGACCATTTCTTTTGCTTTACTGCTTCCCAGATTCTAATTGCATGTCGTGTCTTGAATCAAACCCTCTTTCCTTCTTACATCAAAAAAGTGGCTTTTCAAGCATGTCCAGAGTGACCTACATCTGTGTGTGTACTTGTCATTGCTGTATTGTAAACAACAAATCTCTCACACTTCTGTGAGCTTGTCTGATGATCTCTGATTGCTTTCAAGATGATCTATTAATGAATAATGAAATGCAGGCATATGGTGAATTTCAATTTACTAGTAGAAATTCAGCTTTGCAATCAACCTGTCAGACACGTACTGTGTTGTATGATATGTAGTGACTCACTGTTCCTGTTTAATGACGACGCTAAAGCATGTGAACCCAGTAAGATATGAATTTCCAATAAAGCCATATGTAAAGCGTAACAAGTCTGAAATGTGTTTCTTTACATTTTATGATTTATTTGGAAGAGTCACATTATACAAATATCACATTAAATAGAAAAGTACCATATTTCATGTTGGCAATTTATAAAGAGTGTTTCATGATGTATGTTCCTAGTATTGATCAGCTACCTAGGAAATGACAATGGCTTTAAAGCTGGCCATACACATGTCGGATTCCATGGCCAATTGATCACTCACCCAATTGATTCCGGCGATCTCAGCGGGAATGGGAGCTGCAATCAATCAGCCACTTAAGAGGATCCGATCGCTGCATACCACCTTGTCCGAGTGATCGCGTCCAATTGATCGGAGGCTCAGAATTGGATCCGACAGAGAACCAACATGTTGGATCCAATTCTGAGCCCCCGATCAATTGGACGCGATCACTCGGACAAGGTGGTATGCAGCGATCGGATCCTCTTAAGTGGCTGATTGATTGCAACTCCCATTCCCGCTGAGATCGCCGGAATCAATTGGGTGAGTGATCAATTGGCCATGGAATCCGACACGTGTATGGCTAGCTTAAGACAAATGTACAACCAGTCCTGTGATGTACACACATTTTTCATACTACTCCGGTATCATCATTTTTTTTATGTATCTTAGAAAGGTTTTCAAATGGTAATTGTGCCTAAGCATTATTACACAGTGACCCTTTATGTTTCTGTACATGCAGCCCCTCTGCATGTACAGAAGTATAAGGTTCTCCAATCCAAACTTCATTTTCTATACAGGATGCCCGGCTCTGAAGTAGACATAGTTCTTATTGTTCACTATGACAGCCTGATATGCATTTGAGTTTGTGCATTAACATTCGTTTACCATTCACAGGAGGACTACAGTGAGGAGGACTAAAGGCCTTATGCTGACCATATACGGGTCAATTAAATGTTTAATTCCCAAACGATCATTTGCGAATCGAATCGAATGCTGCCCACCTTGAGAGATTGATCCCGCACCATATAAAAATTGATCGAACAGGCATCCGTCTTTATCCGTCTGTCTGTAAATCCCTGTTTGATGGGAACAGAGGGTGCTTATCCAAAGTATCAGCCAGGGATCGATTGCCAAAGGTGGTGCACATCTTTTTGGTGAACAATCGCTTGGCGATTAGTTGTGTCACCACTTGACCGATTGTTCATAGATTGCAAGGGAATCGACCCGTGTATGGCCAGCTTTAGTAGTATATATAGATCAGGATTGAAGATTTTAGGAGAGCTTTCACTATTATTTGTTGCATTTTTCTCCAGACAGTAGCTGTTGTGTTAGCACGATCATTGTGCTGAGCACCTGCTGATTATATCTGAGAGAAGTTTATGGAGTCTGAACCTAATCCCCAACCCCCCATACACCATACCATACAATTTCTGTACAATCTACCAAAACCCTGTAATATGAGGAGCTTTCTAATGCTTGCAATCACTATGTATTCTATCAGGCAGGTTCCAGCATACATAGTTGTTGGTAGATCTAAATTGTATGGAGTGATCTAAACATGTATGTACGGCTTTAGTCTTCTATCACTGAAATTTGTAAAGCGCAATATCCTTAAAGAAATTTAATGAGTGTAAGCTTCCAAAAATAAGAAATAAATAAAGGTTATGCACAGAAGTAATGCACAGATTTTAATTATGATAGATAATCATTAGGATTCCATCCATGTTAGCAGGGAGTAAGCATTTTTGTAGTTTTACATTGTGGCCACTAGAGGTCATCTGTATATTTCCTAATAGAATGGAGACCCTGTGGTATGGCAACCTATCACCAGAGCTTGTACTGTGTGATCTTCTCTGGGATAGAACATCTCCATGGGTTAAAGTAGTTTGAAATAGAGTTTCTGCTCTCTTGGTTATTGTTGTTACAGCAGCATTGAAAATCCAGCTTTCCTTTTACCTTCTGTGTAAAGCTCAGCTGTAGGCAAAATGTTTACTTTTCAGTTTTCAATAAAGGAGAGGAAATCCCCAGATTTAAGATAGTGTAGTAAGTTACTAGAGAGAATTTTTATTTCTCGTCCCTTGAACATGGTGCAAGTTGTAAGAGAGATGGAAGGTTTCTGAAGGGTATATAAACTCAACAGACACTGGATGTCAATAAGCTATGATAGTTGACAATAATGCAAAACACACGCACACAAAAAAAGGGAGCACGGAACAAGGGTTATTTAAGATGACTTTAACCACTTCCAGATCTGAATGTAGCGTTCCCAATTTAGGAAGCTTTGACCCTTTACTGGAGCTGGGCTTCACTTCAGAAGTATAGTGGGGGTCTGCATAGGTTTGTAAGCTTTGAATATTCCTGAGCTCAAAAATCTTATAAATGTATCCCAGCATGAATAAATGTGGCATGGGTAACATCAGGGGCAAGCCTGGGCTAGACAGAATTTCTGCTATCTTCAACTTCAGCCTTTCATTCTCTCAGTAGCATAAACACTTTATTGGCTGTGCTAAGCTAATTTAGAAATGGACTTCTGATGTTTCATCAGACTACTTGACCCCTACATATAAACACTTTTTGGTTATAAATTCAGGCACTACTTGGAGAGTGACAGTGGCAGCTACAACTTAACTGGAAAATAAAGTTCTGATATACCCAGAGTCCGTAAATTAGGAGCCATGATAACAATGCTCTCCTAATGGGGGAAATGGTCACAAAGGTATAACCATTTATGGTGATGGACAACATCATGACCTGTATAACCAGCCTTTGTGGTTACTGTAGTTTTGGTTAATTGTTATAGCAAGGCGCAAGAAGTAAATCAACTCTTTACTATTGAGCCTGTAATGTGGTTGGTTTTCCAGGAAAGTGGATAGGCGCACAGTGAGAATTGTGTCCACCTTTACAACCAACCTCTCCTTAATTCGTATTTGTGTAATGTGTTGCTTAAGTCAAACTACATTTGACTAATCCCCATTAAAGCTGAGCACGCGTGGGTCGATACCCATTCGATGGACAAGCGATGAATTGGGACATCTATAAAATGGGTATCACACAACGGATATAGCATTTTGATATTTTGGATGGGGACCCTGGTCAAACACTGGGCGATCAAATGGGGATTTACCAAGATGTTGGTTCCCTGTTCAACTGACATTTGTTCGAGGGGCATCAATCCTTAATTACTGTCCCTGTTATTTATTAATTTAGATCGGATCTATTGTTTGGGCCATTTACAAATAAGTATTTGTACAATATAAAATTGTAATTGGAAAAACTTTCTGTCTAGTATTGGCCTTCACGTTGTGTCGGTTAGATGACTGGCATGTGGGTCATGACCTCCAGAAAGGGAAGAGAAATATTTTCTTCTTGGTTAATCTTCTCTGTACACGGCTATGAGGATTGATGGAGAGCATGTATTGCTCTAAGCCATTGAGTGCTTCCTCTTTCTGTTAGCAGTGAATACAATGCCTTGTGTTTTGCAAGAGTTTAGATTTCCCACTGTTGGTGGACCCCTTACTATCCAGCATGTGTGGTGGTCATCCTTGTTTTTATTTTTTATCTCCTCTAGACATAATGTTGTGGTGTGATTATGAATAATGCACAGTGTTCAGATTTTATATATATTTCCGCATACAGTTTTATGTATCTCCATGAATGTGTTGAACTGATGCTTCTGCTGGCTTACTACAAATGCACTGTGTTATGCTGCTGTTGCTTCTGCTTAACATCATGATGCATATAGTTTTAGTAGTTTAATACTTTATAATATCAATCACTAAACACAAAGTGGTGTGTATGTCCGTGTAATATATTATTGACTTAAATGGTATGTGTATATAAACAGATCTCTCACACAGATCAGTGGACCTCTACATGTCCGTGCTTGCATCATCTTCTGCAGGGACCCTCCACAGTGGTTGTCGGGGAATCACCCAACTGTGTAGAAAGTGAAAAAAAAAATCATTATTTCATTTAAACGTTGTAACAGTGCTTGTGTTTAGTCTGTTGACCCTTGCTTTAAGAATACAGGCAACGTTTTTATTTGTGGCTGAAATCATGACTTAAATATATAGTTGGATCTTCAGTAATTGGGCCACTAATGTAAAATGTAGAAAGAACACCACTTCGCCAACAACATACTCCATAATGAAAATAAACTTTGTGACTGATATATGAGCTGCTAGTGAATACAATTTCTTTTGCGTTGGTCATAACTTTGTCTTCTAGCTCCCCACAGTAGCTTGTCTTTTTACATCTGTCTAAGAAGAACTGAAGTAATCTAGCCAGAATGACTTTACGACTATGTGCCAGAAGCGTGGAAACTGTGACCATCTGCTCCCATAGTGTTATGTTGTTGCTCCTGCATATAAAATAGACAGTGTTTGATCTACTAATGGCCCTTTATTTAATACCATTACATATGGTGTTTAATACAGTCTCTAAGACGCAAGTACTTTGGTGCTGTAATGGTTTTATAGAGGCAGTTCTCGAGAATCGGTAGAAGAGCAGGTTATTAGAATGAAGTCCTTGAGATGAACCAGTGGCACTTCACAGTTGAACATGAGATCTGTTAATTACATGGAAAACATTGGGTGTAAGTGAATAAAGTGTTATCCAGGTTCCATTATACTACTTAGATATAGTGTGAAAGTTTTTCTGCAGCTACTGACTGGTGTAATAGAGGATGAAGTTGAATGTGAGGATTTTCCTTGAATGTTTTCTCCACTCTCATGTAGAGCAATGGCTTGTTAGTAGTCGAGTTGTTATTTGTTACACTGTTGTATAATTTTCCATTGGGTTCCCTTTGTCCCTAATTCCTCCGAGCTCTGATCTGTATTTCTGCAGTATCTGGAGCACTCAGGGTCATTTCTGCTCATTATACTCCTCGAGCTGTATTGTGAATGGAGAGAAGCGCTCTATAGGCTGTTCTTGTGTAAAATTATAGATATTTGCAGGTCATCTTTTGGTTATGAGTTCTTGGCTATATTACATAGTTGGGTGATGCTGAAATGAGACCACCAGTGTGAACATTGTTACAGACGTACCGTAAGTTTGGCCCAGTATGTTCCCAGGAGTCAGGACAACCTTGTATACATGTTTGGAGAGAAACTTTGTTTTTTCTTTTGTTTGCCTATTTTCCGCTAGCCCGCTAAATCATGTCAGATTGATTTTTGAAAAAAAGAGGCAATACATGCTAGAGTCCATTTACTCTACACAGATTTTCAAGCACTTCCTGTTGTGTGTATAGTAAAGAACGTGAGGAGAGCCCTGATATTTATAAACCACCTCCTAATCTATAGTTCTGGTCCCCCTTTTTTTTCCTCTTTAAACTAAAGAGCTATCCACATCCGGTGGATGTGAGGAGCAGCCTTACATATGGCTAGCTTTCTAGCCATGCAATATTAAACATGGGGAAAAAAGTAGACTTTCTGGTCTCTTTATGTATGATTGATCAGGGAATCCATTCATAGAGAGGTCTCCAGTGTTAGCCGAAAGCTCCTGTAACAATGTTGAACAGAGAACTGAGCAGCCTGTGTCTATGAATATTCCCAGTGAGATGACTTTGTGATAGAAAATAAGGTATACTTTCACAGTACAGGTTTCCTCTTAATTCATTGAGCAATGGGTTTTTTTCTAAAAAAAAAAAAAAAAAAAAAACACCCCCCAAAAAGACCAATATATGGTTGGTTCAGTTGGAGAGGAATGCATATGACAGAGAAGACTTTGCTCCCTAATTAAAAAAAAATAGACCTGGTTGACCAACTACAAGGGGTTAATTTTAAGCTACTGAACTATCTTGTTTTAGTGAAGGCTTCATTCTGCCAGAGGGCCAGTAATCAGATATTTGTTTCTCCAGACTGAAACTGCCCATGGGCTACTGTATTAGTTTACAAGTCTAATGGTCTGAACATGAATACACATCATTGAAGTGTTTTTAAAAATGTTTGGCAGTTTCTATGTTTGTGTAAAATAGATGTTTTTGACTTACTGATCATATTATGGTTCTTTCTAAACTTTACCCTTTTGTGTACTTTTTTTAAGGGTTATTGTACCTTGATGTAAAAAGTACTGTTGAAAATAAAACTCAATGGGAGGAGGGCATATTGAGTAATGTATCAATAAGAGGTATCAATTAAATGAACGGCCTCATCCCTATATACACAAAATAACTAGAAATTAAGGAAAAACGTAATTAACTGGGGTTCTATACACACAGCAACAGCTACTTGTACACTTTTATTGGCAGTGCTAAGAGGGATCACTAAATGCAGTAGCAGTCTGTGCTGGTAGAGAACATTATATCCTGTAGCAGATCTATCCAACATTTATGAACAGTTTTAGCAAACTCTTTCTATAAACCTTAAATATTTTATTGGAAAGATTATTTCACACTTATTTTAGTGTTGATGTACATTTGTGGAAGGGGCCATGCGATCTAAGGTTATGCTGACTTAATAGATAGAAAAAAACTGAGCTGCAAATAAATGATTTGTTATGAAAGTTTATTGTAGATTGTAGATACCGGAATATTACTTTTCCCGTCCCACTGAAAATAAAGTCTTATCCTGATAGCTTTTTCTTTTCCCCGTCAAGATTCTTCTAGTCTCCGGATGAAAACGGCAATAACGTATGGGCTGCCCACAATGATTTGGCGACACGTGTGAAATGTTGGCGGTCTTGTCCCTTTTTTTTTACCAGCGAGGGCTCATTTTTATCATTAGTAAAACAGACTTCACAGCTGCGCTACATGTTTCAGCTCCCTTCCAATATATTGGCTCCTGTCTCAGGACTCCTACTCTCAAATGTGTGCAGCTCTTGTGCTTCCCCAAGCCCAGTCACACTCCACACGCTGCTTTTTTTTGCCAACCCGAATGTCATAAGGTCTTTCACATGTGTGAAACTGCAGCTTGCAAGGTAGTCCTCGGACAGGGAGCGCTCAAAACAAACAATCAGTCCTCTAATTCTTACTAGAAGGCATTTTGTGGCTCGGTGTATCATGATGCAGAATACAGTCACGGTTGCCAAAGTAACTAATAAATCTGGCAAAACTCCTAGGCTCCTCATTTCTATTTATAATTCTGCATTCTGTGCACTGGGCTCTGTGGTTCCTTGCCATACAAGATACTACATCTGAATTCCTGTTTACTACCTTTACAAATCAGCCTTTTTATTCCTGACGGCTGCCGCTAAATGCGTTTTAATGTTTGTGTACCTTAACGTTTCAGAGCCATTAGCGTGGTACATGATCTATGTAGCTCATTTGCAATCATAGAAAATTCTGGCCATTTGCATCAAACGCTACATGGAAAACCTTTAGCAGTTTTGTATCATTTGTGAACTGCTCAAGTTGTTTTCATCAGGTTAGTTCAGTTTACAAATCAACAAAGGATCAGCCATTTTAATTTTTTTTTTTTTTTTTTTTTTTTTTGCTGTCCTCCACTTTTACATTTATGCAGTTGTTTGTCAGCAGCAGCCTGGGAAACGACTGGAATCCTGTCTACTAGCGCTTGCACAGACAGGAGAGCCCAGTCATTTCCCAGGCTGCTGTAGCCATTTAGATAATGCCCCACTGACAAAAGTTGGGCAAAAGCCTGAAAACTGACCAGCGGAAGCCTTATGTCGCGTTAAAAATCACCAGTGCTAACATTAGCAGCCATTGTACTCATTATCTCCGGTGTATAGAGATTAGATACGTTTATACATTTTTCATATTAAGCTTGAAAGCCCTTTTCAGGAAAACCTGGCTGTAAATGATCCGTTCCACTTATCTGCAACTTCCCATGGTCCAATGTATACCATGTACCATATACACATGGGTCATTTACCACAACATACTAGATGTGGGGTGTCTTTCAGTACAACATCAAATACACCAGAAGCTATCTTTCTGTGAACTGGATGACATTGGATGCACTTTTTGCCCATCTACGACAATTCAAATGGCTGTTTCCAAGTGTTGTCTAATGGTGTGAGGGAGTGAGGTAAAGGTGGGAAGTTCTGCCATCCTTATCATGGAGAAAATGATCTGTTCCGGTATCAATTACATTGTTGGTATCCTTGTAAAAGGTATTGTAATCGTGTAACTGGTGCTTATTGTACAATGCAATATATGACAAGTGTCTTGTACAAGAGATAAACCTACAAATTAAAGTAGCATTTTCTCGATTGACTGACTGATATCTTCTGATGGACAAATCTCTCTACTCACCCCTTATGAGTTATGCCTAAATGCCATAATCTAGAACTTCATGAAATATGTACATTAGGTGGCATTTTATAACTCTTTACTTTAAACATCTATTTGTCACTTTGCTTTCTTCATTGTTTTTCTTTTTACTGAGAAGTTATTGGTAAGTGTTGTGTGGGCATGTTGCCTTCTGTGACTAAAAGGTGAAAACTTTTTTTTTTTTTTTTTTTAACAATCTTGTTGCTAATGAAAATATTGCAAATGACCTGTGTACTATTGATTATCGTGCTTTGCTCTCAGACTTCTATTTCCTCAAGGAAACTGGCTTTTACTTTCGGCCTTTTGAGATTGTATTGTAGGAGACTTGTCACTGAGTCACACATTTTATTCAGCCCCCATACCCTCCCACAGGTTTTATCAAGAAATATAAAGCAGCTGAGGCCAGCTTCTCATTAGAAAAAAACGAGTTGTGCAGCAATTGTCAGAAATACAAGTCACTGCGACCTTGAAAATGTGGTCAATGAGACCTGCTTTGAGGCTTAAATCTGCTGCCTTTTCTATAGCTTTTTATCCTTAGAAAAAACAGCATGTTGGTGAATTTATGCAGCTACTTCTAAATAGCCATTTATAAACTGAAATTATCTTAAACCTATGGGTTAAAATAAATATACTAAGACACATAATTCCGTAGTTCTAAACCCTGAAAACCTGGTCAATGACAAGTAGTGTCCATTTTCAGTGACTGGCCATTCTGAATGCAAATAGTGCCCACTTTCAGTGACTGGCCATTCTGACTGCAAATAGTGCCCACTTTCAGTGACTGGCCATTCTGACTGCAAATAGTGCCCACTTTCAGTGACTGGCTATTCTGAATGCAAAAAGTGTCCACTTCAGTGACTGGTCATTCTGACTGCAAGTGGTGCGCACTTTCAGTGACTGGCCATTCTGTCAGAAAATAGTGCCCTCTTTAGTGACTGGCCATTCTGACTGCAAATGGTGCCCACTTTCAGTGACTGGCCTTTCTAAATGCAAATAGTACCCACTATCAATGACTGGCCATTCCATGACCTAGTCATAGATGCCCATAGTTCATTGATGCATTTGGATTTCTGTGTGGAAAGTCTAATCTATGGAGGCCCTACCTTGCACCACTTGAGTGCCTAAAGTATCTGTTGGCAAAGACTTGGGGGCTGAGGGTCAACTTTTGGCTAGCTCCCGCAGCAGCCCGGGAAACTATCTGTGATGAGCGTGACCTTTTTCATAACAACTGTGATCGGTCTCTTAGTCTGAAAACTGACTGGCAAACGTTTTATATTGCGGCCACCGGCCGCTTGTGCTTATTTCTCTTTTACTGAGCCCTTAGCAGTTTTCTGAAGTACACCCTTCAATGGGTCAGCTGTTCTTACTGCAGGGGGCCATATATAACATTAGGCTGGTGGTGTAATGTTGCTGATAAATGTTTGTATATGATGCCTAGAACGTTGTATTATTGCACATATCTGTTTGAATGCTGTCAGTAAAAGCACAAAGTCTGCACTTGATAACTTGTAAATGTAGTGGTGGAGTTACTCCTCTTGCCCTATGCTATGTTCATTTTAGGAAATGTCACTCAGTGATAACTGAACTGGGCCTGTTGTGGCAAGAGCTGCTCTTTTCTTTCAGATCCTTAACTTGAGATCATGACTGCATAAAAGAGGAAACCTACATAGAGTAACATACAGGGACTCCAGAGAGCTGACAGACAGAGCACCATCGTGACTCTACTAATAATAGGTTTCCTTTTAAGAGAAAGAAGTTAAGTAGTTCACGACCTGCTGGCTCCAACTTACAAAGATGAAATGCGTCTGATGTTATCATTTTGATTCAGAAAAATTCTGCTCACAACATTTCCAGACCCTCTATATTGTATATGTTATGTCTGTTAAGACTAGATGGTAGATACCAGTGCTAGATGTATCTACCATACCAGTAAAATAAACAATTTACTCAACCCCAAGTAATGGATGATGAGGACAATTCTTATCAATATTTTGATACAGGTTCT
Source organism: Ptychadena robeensis (assembly GCA_036250615.1). NCBI lineage: Eukaryota > Metazoa > Chordata > Amphibia > Anura > Ptychadenidae > Ptychadena > Ptychadena robeensis. The sequence goes on from CM070032.1 coordinate 168,765,957, forward strand.
GTCATATAAATTGTGTGGGTGTCTGAAAGCTGAACCAGATAATAAAACTCAGTGTCCTTTTTTAATCACCTGGTGCAGGGTAACAGAAGGAATAAATACATTATATACTCACTATTATTCTGCTGTGCCTGCTATCTTAAGACAGTGGACTATGGGATCACTAAACCTGGCCATACAAGGGTCCGTTTTGTTTCAAGTCAAACAGTGGGAAAACAAATCCATTTGACTGAACATTATTGATATAAAACAAGTATAAAATGGAAACAGCCACCATCAGTCAGGTTGGAAAATGAATGACAAGAATCTTTATTGTTGCATGCGACCATACATTGGGCTTAATCATTTCCATGGAGATCCATATTGTGTCATATGATCAGATAACAAATGTCTATCCTCCATGTTAAACTGATAGTTATTATTTAAATTGCACTAGTCGAATTGAATCAGTAAATCTATTTCGTAGTACTGGATGTACTTGACTAGTGGTTGTGCTAACATTTCCCCATTCTTAAACTGGCCATACACAGGTTGATTTTATTTCTCATTTGAGCAGTAGGTTTGATAATTTGAAGGTCGATTCCTCTTTCTGAATTGGACAAATCGATTGAATACAAAATAGTTCAGCTTTTCAGAATTTTTTTTTTAATTTGCATTTTTATTATTTGATTTTTTTCTTAGTAAAAAAAAAAAAAAGATAAAATTGATATTGCTCATTCACATTTAAGATAATAGTTCTTTGAGGCGATCTTTTATAGTCATCTTGGCCAAATATCTTTACAGTTGTTGGGCATGGTGGCTGACTGTTCCTTCATGATGGATCTGTCAACAACCATTCTACCTGACATGGCCTTCTATGGAAGAGGTTGGCCTCCTTGCTCCTCAAAAGGATCATTTCAACTACCTTCAACTAAAATGGAAAATGTGTGCATAATTCTGACAGCCCACCAACATTGGGCATATGCTGTATATACTCATGTATAAACCGAGGTACCCAATTTGACCAAATCTGGGAAAACGGAACATAAGTTGTGACCCCATTTCAGTGGTATAGTTATTATTGTGTATGATGATGTAAGTGTGCAGACTCTAATCTTTTATATAGACGTCTTGTAGGCATGCCTGGGGAGGACTTGTACACTTAAGAGTTTTTCCCCCTCCTTTTTGGAAGTACAGAGGAAATAAGTTTCACCACCTCTCAATTCATCAGTTATGGCTCATAACAGACTCGTTAGTGCGAAGATGACTTGCTTACGTTGTAACATCTGCCTTGACATGCATATTCTTGTCATTTGTGTTTTATGTACATTGTTTTTGTGTTCTGTCATGCTGCATTCATTCACTCAGCCAGTTTTGCTGTGCTCTATTACTCTGCAGTAGACTGAGGTCTTAGGCTTTAGGGGCTGATTTATTGCTGTAGTGTGAGATATGTTATGTCAATAATATGTCAATGTTGCAGTGCAGCCTTTAACTTTTTCACTGCAGTTCTCGACATTGCAGAATGACCTGAACAGTCAAGGGCTAGGATATCTATGCCTACATATAGAAGTAACCGTTCCGAAACCTGAATCATTTCACATATAAGTGGATGAGACCCTGTGATTGTCTAAGCCCTATAACCCCCTCCCTTCAAAAAGCTTACATAGAGCCGTAGGTTACTTAAAGATTTTCGAAATGCGCAAAAAAAAAAAAAAAAGCAAACCCCCCAAAAATGTACCTGTCCCAGTGGCACACAGTTGCTCCAAAAAGGGGCAAAAATATAACAAGCACCCCTGTTTCTGTACAGGTTTATCGCATATCTGTTTGTACACTATATGTTCAGACACAAGTTTCAAAGCAGCCAACAGCTTTTCTACCCTTATGGGCATTAGCAACTTTAGCAAATAAATGGGATCAGTCAGTGGTTGTCATTAACTGCACCCCACCACCCCTATAAATTTCCTTTTTGGACATTCACAAGGAAGTCAAATATATGGGCAGATGAGAGTGATGACCCCATGGCCATTTCATGTCTGTCTGTGACTTTTGTATTTTGAGTTATTACATGTAATTTGTTGTTTTTTATTTAGGGCACAAACCATCACGCATATTTTGTTCTATTATTTGGTCATGTGATGTTCTGTGTTTGCATATACTCTGGGACAGAAATGGAATGAAATCATGCTTATTTCCAGAATGGCTGTGGATGCTTTACTTAATATATGCACACCCACTTAACACCACATATGGTGGCAGTGTCATCATATTGACCTAAGTAACATCTGGTATGTGTGCCAGATTAAATGGGAAGCATTTCAAGGAGGGGGAGAGGGGAACGAAGCAATAATTGATGCATCTGACGGCGAATGTCTGCTTCATTTTTCTAATCCTGGACGAGAACAAGCAATAATTGTGCTTTGACAAAAAAGCACTTTCTGCACCATTTTCCCTGAGCACATCGTATTGGAAGTAATGTGAAATATTTCACCCACGTAAATGCTCATCTTCCACTTACAGCCCTAGTTTTACAAGTAAACATTTCTCGGAAACTTCTTCAGGTATATCTTAAAGCCAACTGCACATTACAATGACAGACATCATAGAGTATTCAGTGCGGGGCACTTTGGTCATGGATCATTACAGAAGAGTCCTTGAATTGCACTCGATAAAACTAGCAGCCTGACAGATTCATATTTTCAGGGTTACTCCACAATTTCTCTATCTTTAGTAATGGTCAGTGTTCAAACTAGCCTACAGTGTAATCATAACAATGTATAAGGTTATACTGGTTCAGTACTGTATATGCTTTTGTAGAATATAGGCTGTATATTTATGGATGTGTATGGCTTCAGTAGTAGTAGGTTACATCACATTTCATACCTTATATCTATTATATTCAATTATATCATTTTGTCTCATAAGACATGTTGTGCTATTCAGCCGTAAGCCATGCCAGAAAGTAATGATATGTATCTTAGCTTGTGGCTTTTAGATACAGATTGTCATGGGTGAGGACAGGGCTCCACTTAGTTTTGCAGAAATTAGGCAAAATTATAGTGGCTGCTTCTTCCTTACACATCCCATTAATTTTGAATGGTTTTTACCATCACAGCAGTGTGATGGGTGAAGGGGTGTTTTAGGTCCTGGGTTTGTTTTCCTTGGTTTAAATTTGTCATCTGCCGCTATGACCAACCTACTTTTTTTGCTTTTATTTTAGTGAGATATTGATTTGTGTGTTTTTTGACATAAGAATAAAGGAAAACCAGAAAAAAAAGATTTAATAAGTTTTCACATCAATTGGGTTAATGCAATGAATTCAATATTCAATTCAGCCAGTAGGTATCACTAGCAGCTGTAGACTCTAAGCACAACGTCATTCTCCACACTGATCGGCAGAAGAAGGGGGACCAACAGCTGGAATCTCTGCTTTCCTCTGCCGATCTGGCTGTTACTGTGTCTGTGGGAGCTGCAGAGTGATTGCAGTTTCCATGGGCAGGAGAAATGCCAGTTCATCTATCTCTCTCTTCATTGTTTATGCCATCAGAGCTCTGAGCTCTGCTGGCATAGGCAATTATACAGTACAGATGGGAGAGCCGGACACTGGCCGGCATCTCACATGTGACCGCTCCTCCAGATCTTCCCAGTTAATCTCTGTTCCGGGACAGCTGGCGGGAAGCACTCTGCCACGGGGGTCGCATATCTGAGAAAACAAGAAGACGCAGGCACTTTTTCCCCCAATTTTGGGAGTGAAAAAGTGCGTCTTATGGTCCGACAAATAAAGAACATTACAAAAAAACGGCTATAGAAAGATTTTCATGCAATTCAGATGCCCATAGTTTTGTTTCAGGAGGCTGGAGAAAAGGCAGTAGTGAATAGGAAAGGCATTTTTAGATTACAGTATTTTTCACACCATAAGACCGGGGGGGGGGGGGGGGGGGGGGGGGGTGTAATGTCTGCATCTTATGCATGAGTAGTTTAGCTTCTTAATTCAAGTAAAACTAATGCTTAAAGTCACTAAGCTCTTAAAATATTTCAAGAAAATCAGAAACTGTTTTACATTTGTTGTACATGTTTGTTGTGGTTTAAATACAGTACAAAGGAAATGGACAAGAATAGTTATTAGAGATGTGAGTGGGTCTTCCCAGAAAATTGTTATTCACGTACACATACAGCTTTCTTCGACCTATAGACAGGCTGAGGCCATAAAATGAATGAAGCCAGAGGGCAGATAAGTCATCAAGGGGCAAGTGTAGACTGGCTCCTTTATTGTTTTCTCAGATAGACGTACAACTTGTGTATACTGCTTACCATTCACACAATGACATGGTGTCTGCTTTGTAACCTGAAAGCATCAGATGTTGAAGAATTAGGAGTGCTTACATTTTCCAGACAGTTCCCAGCTACCAGAAGAGCTCTGGGGCCAATTAGGAACCAGTCCAGAACCTTAATAGAAAGATTACAAAATCACCAGGAAATGTTTTGTAGCAGGCTGTGGTGCATTGTGTTTTCAAGGCAGGGATGTCATTAAATTACCGTCTCCAACTTTGAATGTAGTATGTTTGAATATTAGTATGCACTAACTTAACACATGTGGAACTATATAGGTTTATGTGTTATCTGCTTTTATACATTCAATGGAGATAGAGGATTTTACTTGTTTGTTGGGTATTTAGCATATACTATTCCCAACATTAAAAAACATCTCATAAATAAATATACATTAAATGTTCACTACTTACTAAATAGCTTTCTTTCTCTGTATTTTTGTCCTACAAGTATTTAAGTAAAACTGATGCTTGGTATTTTAGATTGTCGTCAATGGTAATTAGGCTCATTATTTATTAATTCAAAACTTTGCTTAACTCCCAGATTATATTTTCGTCTTTTTGTAGTTAATATTGGCAGTTCAGCACTTTTGTGTACAGGATTGTGCTTCAATGCAAGTATTGCTGTTATCACTTCAAAGAGGAACTGAAATATATGAAATCATGTGTTTGTTTCTTTGACTTGACTAAATATTGTGGTAAACACATGTACTAGTGGGGTTAGTCTTCTACTCACATCAGTGATTATATAAAGCTGGCCATACACCTTCAGATTTCTCTGTCAGATTTCCTTCAGATCAGATTTAGTTTTACCAAAACCATGTAGTATGAGGACCTTTCTACACCTTCTAATCACTATGTATTCTATCAGGGAGGACACTATACTACATGGTTGTTGGTAGATCTGATCTGATCTGAAGGAAATCTGACAGAGAAATCTGAAGGTGTATGGCCAGCTTAAATGTTGCTGGAATACTACTTCTTTTGCTGGGACTGATGTTCTCATTGCATAAACTTACTGGTCCTTCAATGTAAAGACTCATCAGCTAGGTCTACTGGTACCTGCCCGAGTAAAACTGAAGCTGACTCTACTTTGGAGTGATAAGAAACCCCATGTCATAGCCAGTCATATGCTTAGATTGCAAGATCAAAGCCAGGCTGCAATCAGTGTATTTAAAATAAACACCACTTCCAAAATGCTTATTAAATTACAGATTGCAAATTAATAAACATTTTCTTGTGCAACCTCCCCCCCCCCCCTCCCTCTTTACAGTGTAGCTAGTAAGCTGGGCCATATATGGGTCGATATAGCGTTCCCAAAGGTGGTGCACATCTATTCGCCAACTAGTTGTTCAGCGATTAGTTGTGTCACCACGTTAAAATCAATTGCACAGGGATCGACCCATGTATGGCTAGCTTTAGTATTTGTGAACACTTACTAGGTTATTGTTCATATCAAAGCACGGTTTCATTGGTATTCTGTAATTTTCCCCATTTGTACTGTAGATCATTTCTGCCATTTGATAGATGTTCAGAGATGGCAGTAAAATGCAGCCAAGCTTTGCCTTATCCTAAAATCTGTATTCAAGGATGAAATAAACATGTAATAGTCTCTACGATATGCTTGACAAACTGTTTATAATGACTGGGAAGGGCATGAAATCTGTGAAGGTGAAGCAGGGGTGTAACACCATTAGGTTGCATCATAGGTTTCCTATCGACAGTGGTATGGAAAATGTCTTGCATTTTTATCATTTTAATAAATTCACTGCTCTACAGTAGTTAAAAATAGTAACAGGAGTTACAATATACCAACAAGTTTGTTGAACTCACCCACCCTCAGCACCACATTGGGATGCTTGATACATGTGTTCAAACTTTTAGTGTATTTGTGTATCTGTGTGTAGAAGCATTTCAATCTTTTAAAATAAATATTTGATTTAATACTGTTTTTGTGATAGTTTTTGGTAAATGTTCTGTTTGATGTTCTATTATAACCCATAGCAAGCAGTCTATATTTTTTTATTTTAAGTATAAACTTATGGACAGGCCAAGGAAATCTTTTTTGACTTTTTTATATTTATACTGGAACCTTTTAAATGCAGAACAATAAAATTCTGAGCGCACTGGAACAGTTCCTCACAAAGTATGGATTCAGTGAATTTTCTTTGTTCTAACTCTGTGATTCCTAAACAATGAGTCCGAAACTAAATTGGGTTGCAGTAACATTCGCAGTAGGGCCCCATATGGTTATGACCGCTATTTGTAACCCTGTTCAACAGATTTTTACAAAATAATTTTTAGGGAGTGGGGGTCTATTAGAATATCAGAATTGAATGAAGTATACCTGGCCATCGTATGTGATGAAAGACTGTTCTGGTTTTGTAAGACCCTTGTGCTAAAGAAGTAATCTGGAAGGTTTGCTTTGCATGAATTAAAGGCGTTCTGCCCATTTCACCCCAGCTTTCTTACTGGGCATCATTTTTCAGCTGCTGGCGCTCATTATCATACAGCTGCCTAGTAGAATAGAGAGGGTAGCAGGCGAAAGCTGCACTGTCTGCAAGTATAAGAAGCTGTCTTACAAATGGGGCACTGGCAGATGGGACATGTATACGAGCTGCTTTTCTCCCCCTCTTTCCCGATAACAGACTGCATTAAAAATCATTATAAAAAAAGTCTTAGGTCAACCCCCTGGATTCAAAGCTGAAGAGGGACTCAGAACTTTGAAGCCATTTATAGAATATTAATTACCATAGGACAGGATCATTGTCCAGGCATTTGAGGTCAGCACATCAACACAGTGCCTGCACTTGCTGCTGTAGCTTTTGTACCAAGTCATCTATAACAATGCCATTAAGGTTAAGCATATTTAGAAAACCAAAATGTCACCTTAATGGACATGAAGTACGTAGCCTTTTGCTGTATGGCAGATAGAGTACAGAGAATAAATGTAATGGATGAAAACTGAGGCCCAGAATGTTAAATCATAGCGGTGACCTATGAGGATGGGTCTTTTTTTTGTTACAATATAGCTCTATGGTACCATTACCTATTATATGGCATATATGGAGTTATCATCTTGTTGACAAAGTCTCTTATTTCATAATTTATCATTAAATGTAAAGCTGTTTTACTTAACATATGTGCTCATATTTGAAAGTTGTATATCTGGTTTATATTATATTATTTAAGGTTGAAAATTTTGATTAAGAAATCTTTCAAATTGTCTGGCTTCCCTCTATAGCTCTCTCATAAAATATTGCAGCGTTTCCTGCCTTTGAAGATCCAGAGTTCATTGATGTTTTATGGCATAGCTGGAATAGTATGCAGAATATTTCACTAGAGGAAGCACGCCTTCCGACAATTCCATAGTGGCAATGTTTAAGTATGAGGTTGACAGCACTTAAAACTAGCATTTTGTTATGCTTCTCTAATCACACATTTGCTGTCTGTGAAAGCCCATTGGACTAGCTTGTGTCTTCCCTACTAGAATCATGTGTAAATGTTAAAGGGGGTAATGTGGTTTTTTTAATTCATAAAATCCAGGAGTTTTTTTTATAGACTTGCCACAAAAAATTTTCTTTACACACATGTAAAGGTACCCATACACGTTGCGATTTTTCACGGACCAATGCGATATTTGATTTCGACTCTCGATTTTAGCTTTTTTTTTTTAAAACTATTTTTAAAAGTCGGTCGGATGCACGATTTTTCTGCCTCCGATTAGTCGTCGACCGACCAATCGCCGGTTGGATTGGGAATCTTTTAAAAGTCTCTTTTAAATGTGACCGACCGAAAATTACGGGCATTATCATGCGGGACCAGACTGACTTTTCAAACTATTTTTCTAAAAACAGCATCAGTTAGGCTATATTTGCATGTTACGAATCCCGAACGATCGACCTACCCGACCGGATCGGTCAGAAGGGCTAAAATCGCACGAAAAATTGCGACGTGTATGGGTACCTTAAAGCGGACCTACCACATTGTAGGTGACTTTGCACTATCAGCATCAGGCTGCCA
>CM070032.1:168789043-168800005 GCA_036250615.1 Ptychadena robeensis
CCCCCCCCAAACTTATGATGTGCCTTTCTTTAATTGCCTAAAAATAATCCCCAGACACCAAAAGCACATATACTGCAATTTATTTGGTTATGGACTTGTATTTAAGGAGCAAATTAGCTGGCCATACATTTTAATGTATACCTTTTTAATATATATATACACCTTATTTTTTCTTACTATAATAAAAAAAAAACAATGCAACAGGTGTTCAGAGTCTGGTTATTACATGTGTAGTACGGCAGAGGGACAATCTAAGCTAACCAGTATACTGCGTGTAGGAGGAAATGTGATGCTGTTGTATCTTTATTGTGATATCTTGTCATTTCTTGTATACTGTGTTACAAATCATTAAAGTATTAAGCAAAGGCTTTTGTTTTATTGTTTGATTATTTTAGGTTGTACATGGTTTGTGGGCTATGTTAGTGTTATTTGTTTCACCCTTGTGATACATTAACTTGGGCAAGTAATCTAGATGTTCTTCCTCTTGGAATATTGAAATGCTATTTATATTTTGATACTTTTAAACATGTCCCGTGTACAATATTCCTTTCTTTCATGGATGTAAGGCAAACGGTTTTATGCCTTGTTTTTCTCTCTTTTTATTTTCAGATGAAGAGAAAGTTGGACCATGGATCCGAGGTCCGCTCTTTCTCTTTGGGAAAGAAACCCTGCAAAGGCTCAGAGTACACAAGGTAATTACATTTAGTAATAGCTTTGCTCATGTATTTGGTCCAGTGTGTGCGCATCGTGTCCCACAAGCTGCTTCTCTAATTTGAACAGAGCTTTGCTTTTATTGCTGCTCCAGAGGGTAACGTCTAGTTGTGAATAATAGCAGATCAATTGGTGGCTTAAAGTTTACGAGATTACAGCCAAGTAGATGTGTTGGCTGAGAAAACGGCCCACCAAAGCTTTTAGAAGCTGTGTTTAGGTTAGAAGTTGTGAGCTAATGGAAATAGTGATTCTTCTGTTATTATTATCTTTGTGCTAGGTGTCTGCACAGAACAAGGAGTGAGGATTAGAAAGACACCATGCAGAAAATGCAACTCCTCATAAAACCTAAAGACGTTTAGCTAGTGATTACATTAATTGGAAATTGCCTGCAGTGGGTGGATTTCTTTGCGAAGATCATGCTGCATGCAGAGATTTGACCAGTGACAGGCAAGCTAGTGCTAAATGATGGCTCGTATAGTGTTATCCCTGCAGTTGCCTTCATCTGGCACTCATTTCATACTTGGCAGGTTCCTACTTACCTGTCTGTCTTTCAGATTTTCCAGCCAAGACATTTATGCATTTTCTCGCCAGTAAATTCTATTTGGCGTAAATATAAAGGTGCTGATTTGCATACCAGAGTCCAGAGCTGCACCTAACGCCAGGGAAGGAATACTGAGCTAGTCTTTCATGCTTTATTTCCCCTCTGCCCGCTTCCCACTGTCACTGCCACTTTGCACAGTTGTCCTCCACAGTCACACTTAATCACTTCACTCGGAAATTTGCATGACCTTACAGTTCCCTGCGGTGGCAAGTCCAAACAGTCACTTAACCCATAACATGCTGCGTAACAGTACCAATGGCAACTGTGTGTTCAGTGTTTAAAGTTGATTCATGTATTCACTGTTCATATAGCGTCTGCTGTGTTTTTTTCTTCTGTGAAATGCTACGTCATCTGCAGCTTGAAGCCTTGTTTACGTCGTGTTGCCAGCTGACGCCCCAAAGAAGCGATCAGTTTAGCATAATTCATTAAAGTCTTCATGGTCACATTGGAACCAGAAGCCTTCTAAAAATCTTTAACCCCAGAGTGGGTCTCCCCTTGTATAAGGTATCCAGACTCATGCACCCATTATTGTAGAACAATCATGGTGTATAAGGGGGAGTTAGAATTTCGTATCCATCTAATGCTCCTAACAAAAAGGTGACCGTTGCATAGGCTTCAACATATGAAGAGAAGAGGAGACTGACCATGAATTGTTTTCATACAATCAAATAAGACCCTTCCCTTTTATGCTGAATCCAGTTTGTGTAAAAACACTTTGTATGTTTACATATAAATCTAATGTTGCGCGGCCGCTGTGTGTGAAATCGATGATGAAATGGATTGCAGAAAAAAACAACAACTTAGAAGCAATATACAAAATGCCAGTCACCAGATGAATCTGCTTTTCTTTTAACTCTTTCCCGTGTTGCAGCATATCTGACGACATGCTTTGTAAGCAATAGGGCATAGTGGTGAATTAGTAAAGGGGGTAGAGTACATGCCCATTGGGAATGTTCACTATAAATGTACATGCCTGAGAAATTGATTACATGCTTGAGAGGCGTGACATCCTCGCCAAGTGACTTGAGTTTGAGTGACAAGGCAGCAAGTAAATAAAGTGTGTGTAAATTAGACAAGGTTAATACTGGTTTCTGAATGAGACTGTAAGGAGAACGTTTGCTGGGAGAACATATGTCTGCAGTCATTTAAATATATACGAAACTATCATTATTATCATCATTATTGCTATCCTCATTGGGCTATCAGTGACACTTGTCGTGCTTACAGTGAATGGGCATGATCATGTTGGTTTAACATTGATTTGTGGTTGATTTCCTATGCTCCCACAATCCAAGAACCTAGGAATGGGTTAAATATCTTGCTCCTCAATTGACTGTATCCTCTGCCAATCTTCATGTGTTTTCTGCACACAACCCACATTTGCTGATAAGTTAATGACTTTTATGCAAATTGGCAATAGTTTTCACTTTACTACCTCGGGTAGGAATGTTTGTGTATAGGATATCTGAAACTGGGTTTGATGTGAATTAATTAAATCAGGATTGTTCAACTTAAGGTCCAGGAGTTGCAGATATTTTACAGTTTCTCTGATGGCATCATGTAAAGTAAGGCGTGGTTTACAGAGTCTGAATAATTAACTCTGTTATTACCAAAATTCAGCCTTTGTTTGCTGTGGTGACCAACCCTTGATTATATGTTTTCTGTAAATGTGGCACATTTTAATTTTCACCCCCGCCTAGCAGATCTCTATAGTTTTTCACAAACAAATATTGTTTTCAAAGCAATTATTTAAAAAAAAAACTTATGAAAAAAGGTGTGCCATATCAAAAGTGCCCATTAATAATGAAGTACCTCAGCCAAGCATGAAAGATAGATGCTTCATAGGTTGTAACTTTGAAAACATGTTTTAAATGAGGGATACTTGTTAAATTCAATAAAATTCTAAGTAAAAAGAATAGTTTAATACTGTTTGGTTTTTTTGTCTGCAGTACTACAGGTCTTGTGCCATGTTCAGCAACACCTACAACATTTGGGGATCTACGGGCAGCAAATGGACAAGGTCAGCAGAGACGTAGAATTACATCAGTACAACCTCCTACAGGCCTGCAAGAATGGCTGAAAATGTTCCAGGTACTTTTTCAATACGTTTTCTGTTAATATTCTGTTGTTAATCTTCTATGAGATAAAGAGAGATAATCAGTTATTGGATATCTACATATTCAGTCCAAAGTATTAAGCTGGCCATACACCTTTAGATCTCTCTATCAGATATCCTTCAGATCTACCAACACCTATGTACTATAGGGCCCTCTGCAATTGAACACAGGTAGACCTGATGGTTTAAGAAGTACCTCATAGTACATGGTTTGGTAAAACAAAAGGAGATCTAAAGGAAATCTTTATGGAGACCCTAATGGCTCTAAACTGTCTTATTTAGATTCTGCCAGCACCCTCCATTGTCTTTGTTAGTGTTGTAGGATGACAACACTGTTCATGCAGTCATCATTTAACAGGCATTTTAATAGGACCTTCAACCAGTGAATGTTGAGTGGAAGTATCTACAAAAAAGGCTGTATGTGATCACAAATATGAAGATAAAAACTGAATGTGAAAATGAAGTGCTTATAATATTGGTGGTACAATAAAGTGGCTTTATATATGAGTGGTTTTGCTAAAGCTGTGCAAGTCTGGTTTCAAGCATCTTGAGAGGTATACTAGAAGTATTCTGCATTCTGTAGTTTGTTTTCTTTGCAAAGTATATATGAAGTTGAGGTTTGAATGGTGTCTGTGAGTATCACAGAACCACAATATGTGGATCAGAACCGCAGTATGTGTTGTTTTGCCCTTAAGATGACTGACTAGTCAGGTTTCATGCCATATAATACTCACAAGTAGTATAAAAGAGCCATCTTTGTATCTTCTGGTTACTTGCAGAGATGATAATGTGAATTTCAGAGGGAAGCAGAGTGTTCTCTGTATGTTGGCATTATTCATATGTAGCAGTGTATCTGAAACCATATCTTTCTATGAATGCATTTGCCTGTGGGTGCCACAGTCTTCCATATTAGGTTCAGACTGACAATTCAAATTTTGCTTTGTTACCTTTTATCATATGTTACAGTTCTGCCAGCCATACACATGTCTTTTCATCTGATTGATTGTGTAATTGAAATTTGGACTTCCCACTGACAATAAATGAATTGTGCCACCACAGTGTATTTTCAGTGTGTCGGTATATTTGATTCCTTTTGTGAAAAAAAAATAAAGTTCACTTGTTGGTTTTATAGATAAACTTCTGTTGGCAGTCACCACAATCCAATTATATTGAAATTGATGAAAAAAAGAATTTTTTTTTTTACAAATGGCTTCTTTAAATAATACTTTATTGCAATCACTTTTGTTGTTCAAATTCTGAAAAAGGAATCTAATTTATAAACAATCCAAGTGACTGTATACTATCTGTTTGATCTAACATCAGCCTGTGGATGGCCACCTAAACTCCTTAGCATTGTTTACAATTGGCCAAAATCCTCTTTTAATGTGTTGTGTATAGAAAAAATCTGATTCATCAATCTCATGCCCATATATATCCATTATTCTGTGGCCATGTCTATTTTATGTTGGTTTAAAAGTATTTGCTGCATTGTGGAGCAGAAGAAGACATTCACACGGGCATCTGGAAACGCATTCAGACACCTGAAAAAGCACTGAAGACACTACATAAGGCGTTCCTCGACGCTTTTCAGGCATCTGCCTAATATGGATACCATGGAGGCATTTATAAACGTTCCCCAAGTTCCTGTACATGTGTTTGGAGGAGCCCAAACATAGGGGTGGATGGGTGCTTTCTTGAAATCACTTGTGTGAATGTTCCTGAAGACTGCGATCTGCTATGTCAAAAGCAATGCAGGCATTCCAGGGTTTCCTTGTCTGCATGAAGGTTCAATGTAGTCAAGCAGAAACAATAAAAATAGATTATATAAAGTACTGTACTAAAAAAAAAGGCTGTTGGTTGCCTATGTTAGGTTGTTCCTATATTTTAGAGTTGGAATATCTTTAAAATAAAGCTAAAATTTAGAGAACGATAGATTTCTGGTTGTCTTTTCAGGTTAGTGCATTAATTTGCATTTTAAATTCACATTCTGGGTATTCTCTATAGTATGCCTTGATTGCTGCAGGAAGTGTATGGAAAACATCATACATATTCAGATTGAATGACACAATATGTTTTATAGTATTATTACAGGTTAAGCCCCCCCATACACTTTCCGATTATTCTCCTCCTCTCCCGACCCGATTTTCGTCCGATCCTGTCACCCCACGCCCGTCACCCAAAAACTATTTTTCACCTAAAATGGTTATGGTCGGTCGCTGGCAGAAAAACTCGGAATTCGAATTATCACCTATCCATCCTCCCTAACCCTATTTATTAACATCAACCGACCACAATTACTGACAGTCGCGAAGTGGTCCTACCGATTTTTTTTTCGGCCGTTTTGAGAACTCGTGATCGGTCTGTACATAATTCCGATCTGATATTCCCCGACCCGCTCGTCTGTTCGGGCAATTCTTACGAAAATCGTAACGTGTATGGGGGCTTTACCATTTACCCTGTGGTGCATTCTCTGTCTTCATGGTCTTGCCATGTTCAGAATTGAGCCAACTAAGCAACATTCTAAAACTAAATGAAAGCAAATTTTTTGTATTTTTGACTGATAGTGTACAAACAGAAGAAGGTCACTGCAAAACTGCCAACTACTGGGAAAATATTGGTCCTAGTCCTGACTAGGCATGGCCTGAAATAAAAGAATCATGATGGTTTGTTTTTTCCCCATTACCTCGTTTTAATGGTACCCCTGTATGAGGCCTGTTGGTCAGAATCATTTACATGTATACAAAGATCAAGAGGGGGGGAAATAGAATAACACAATTATGAATCTGACATTTTAACCATCATCCACTGCTTTATATAATGGATAGTTTAAAACAGGAAAATATGCTCTTATTTCTTTGCTTTGTTCTGTTGGCTGTTATATCTAAGGTTTAATGATAAAGTAGCTAGCAAAGCACCAAATAGACCACACTCTTTAACCTCCCTAGTGGTTAGTTTGGGTCCGCTGTTTGGTTTCGTCCTAACCGCTACTGGTGTTTGGTTTCGTCCTAACCGCTACTGGAGCGGGGATCGGGAAAACCCCTGGAAAAACTGCATTTAGACATGTTAACGGAGGGGTGTTGGTAACCCAACCCACAACACCAGCATCATTGATGACGCAGCGACATGGACATAGGGGGGGAATTTAAGCAGAGTACTATGTAAAACGGCAAGGTGTGGACTGCAGACTATGGAGGTTAAATGTATTTCCCTAAACTGTTAGAGCCGTTTAAATTCTAAGAAGACAAATCACCAATGAAAATCACAAATGTAAACTATTTTGTATCGATGAGTTAAGCTGGGCATAGACAGTCCAATTCCTGCACGATCCGATGCCGTGTGCGCTCCCGCATCCCTTAAGGATCGGGTCGTGCAGGAATTGAATGCAGCAACCAACGAGGATTGGGCTTAAATCAGCCGCCCTGTCGAATCGCACAGTTATCCGACAGAGCGTAAATTTTAACCCGATCCCAATAGTCAAACCAATTTTTCAATTAATACTTGACCACAATGGTCACTCAAAAATGTAATGATTTGTATCATCGATATTTAAACATACGGTTTAAAATGCCTATCTGCAATCTATCAAATGAGTGGTACATTAAACACTTGTAGTCAAGTGCAAGGATCGATTTGTGTGTACATGGAGAGAGCGAGAGAAATTAGCATAGTGTTTGCCTAGCACGATGATGTGATTCTGTAATCAGTCTGCAGAAGCAATCAGACATTTGGTGCTGAAGATTGCCAAACGCTGAATATCTGCTACCTGGGTGAGGACATCAGTACTGAACATCTAGTGCTTGAAGGCAGAAGCAGAGATAAGTCAGCCATCCACGTCACAGGGGAGTTTTCCAGTCATGTTACCATTAAGAACATGTTCTTTTATCTATGATAATTGTTTCCCTCCTGGGAAAATAAGAGGCTTTCATGAGTGAAAAAGCAAATGGGAAGCTATGATGGAGATGAATGCTTTGAGTTTTCAAGCCCCAACATGTTATCTTCAAGGAGGGGTGTTCAGGTAATTATCCTAAGCATCCGGGCTATGTGCCAGGTGTTCTACCACTTTTCACCATAAGACTAGTATTTTATTTGTTTAAATTGTCATCAACAGTTACTCTGTATAAAGAGCCTTGACTTATCATTCTCCCCCAGCCTCTCCCCCTCTAGCTATAATTACTAGTTTCCATTCATTCAGGTCATTTGGTGGAGTTGTGGTATGCAAATTTACATTAAAGAAGATAATCAAGCCCTGCATTTGGGGATTATTGGGCATTCATGTTCTAAACAAGGCTGCGTTCCCATGAAAAATACAGTAACAGAAAAAAACTTTCTTTTGTTTAACTGCTTATTGAGAGCAGAGTATCTCCACGCTGTCAAATCTTAACTATAGCTCTGCAGTTTGAATACTGTAACGTCTTCTGACAAGGAAAATCCGCTATAAATAGACAATAGGATGTATTCCTTTCTGTGTTGTAATGTGTGTAACGGTTATTCACTCTGGTAACTAAATCTCCAAATTCTGGCTTATTTAAAGAGTGATACTTCTTTGTAAAATATATCATGGTCGATAAAAACTCACAAACCAAAGAACAAGAGGGTGTGCAGCCCTTTGTAGGTTCTGTGGCACTGAATGGGGATCTGTACTGAGGATTTCATCTTCTCCTAAATTATATAACTTACCTGGCTGTCATACTTATCCACTGGCATCAAGAGGCACTGGGTTGGAAGTAGTGTAGGCTCCTAAATTTCACATGGCTTACCTTTTGTAGTTCCAGTATAGCAGGGCTAAAATATTAAAGGAGAAACAGTACAATGACAGGCTCTTGGTCCAGCCCCTCTGTTAAATTAAGAACCAATTGTGGCCCACAAGTGAAAAAGTTTGTCCACCCCATATCTATTGGGATGTTCTTGCGCAATTCAGATGAGGTCATTCATCGATCTGGAAGAAAAGAACCTGGAGGAGCCATTTAAATAAAGCATAGACGAAGTATGTGGCTGCTTCAACTTTTTTTTAGCTGAACTAAGCTAAATGCTCAGAAACTTGCTCCAGCCTCTTGACTATGAAGGACCTTATGACTGGTCAGAATAGCTTTATTAAAACTGTCCCTTTTTGTTTTTGCATTTTTAACCTCTTTATGACCCATAATTAATTTACCCGATCAGGCTATGTTTTATGTTGAGCCACAAATTTTTTAGCTTCATCTTGTATTCCTTTTGAAATGTCCTATTTGACCATGAACTGTCCTTTTGTGCCCTGAATGTGTCTGAACAACAATTAGTGTTCAGCTTTGTTCTTAACCTATTGAAAACTTTGAGCCAGAAAGAAGACGTTATTTTGCATAACAAATGAATACTCTTTGAAAAGCCAAGTTAGGTAGAACGTTTTCAGATCAGTAATGTTCATGTGCATTCTCTCTTGCATGTCAGTTTGTCACTAAGTACCGTGTGTTCTTTGAGTACATATGTTCTCTCTGTTGTGATCTTCAGCAAAAAAAAAAATATATTTTTTAATATATATAAATATATATATTTTCTTTTTGCCAACCTAAATAGTATTAACATGTACATTTCTGAATAAGAGGCCCTTTCACACTAGCTGCAGCGTGGCTGGCAATAACACAAGATATACAGGTACCACAAACAATCCTGCTGCACACAGCTTTGCAGTTGCATGGTAAGCCTCTCTCATACACATGTATGGGAGACTCATACACAGTGTAAAATGTGGGGATTTTATCAGTAATTGAGACTACTGGCTAATGAAGTGTGAAAGGGCCCTAACAAAAATGTTTTTATCTTATTGTAAAGTTCTCATTGGCCGTTGGAAGTCACATGGTCACTACTCCCAAAAGGGGATTACCTTTCTCATAATGGCTGCCAAAAGAGTTTGAGGATTTGAACTGTGTGGTGGCAGTTTCACCCCTGAGAATTTGCTACAGTAGCAGGAAAAAGGAAAGTAAAGGGAAGTGAGAGAGTCTACCATGAGGGACAATGGGGAGAGGTCCTGATCTGTTATGTTTGTTATTTGGACTTTTATATGCGAGTGTAGCGGCCATTCTGTTCTTACATTAATAGTGGACCGACCAGTGAGAAGCTCCTGTTTTTAGAACATTCTATAGAATCTTGGTTTAGATATTAAGTTGACCATAAAACCAGATGAAAGTAATTTAGGTTGGGAAGCATTTCTCTTATTTCCCATAAGGCCTCCTGGCAGGTTATGAAGGGAATTCCCTCAAACATAACACAAACATACAAAATATGCTACTTAAAATCAACTATTTTTAGATTTGTAAAATGTGTCTTAGTAATTACTGATTAAAAAAAAAAAAAAAGCAGTAAACTTAGGAAATACAAACTCTTGTAAATGAGTGTTTTTGGAAGGCAGAATGTATAAGTGAAGACCAAAGCCCTTTGAGTCCTCCTTTATAATAAGACTCTAAATGGTTTTCATTATATAAGCTTTACTTATTACAAAACCAATAAAAGGCTTCCAAGAGGCTCCTATTTATTCTTCTTTATTGTTCTGGCTTTATGAAGCAATACTTCAGGGATCCAGTGACAATAAATTGGCCTCTGGTGCAATCTATTGACTTCCAATGTTTATTATTATGTTTGTTTGTTTTTAAATTTCACAATTGAAAGCCTTCAAAAGCCAGAAAATTCCATTTCATTGGGTATAACGGTTTTCTTCTTGAATATATGTTTCCCATTTTTTACCATTACATGTAATATTTGCAGTGTGTGGATGTCTGAGCTCCGCATACTATGATCAGGATGACAGTTACTCATACTATTGAATCTAGCTGAATGTAAATACCCCCAGAGCGCTGACCATATGTTCTATGATTATCACTCATCCAAATCAAGCCCACGTTGAGAGGGACCATACTTTGCATCCAGTTTTTTTTTGTTTTGTTTGTTAGATGTTAAATTGTGTGTACTTAAATCATTACTACCCCATAAATATGTTAAAGCTATATTTCATGATCATTTCAGTTACTGTAATGCTGAGCAGTGTGGTTCTTGAAAGAAGAATAAATAATGTACATTTAAACCTGTGACCTAGCCTGACACCCACTGTTTACATTACTTTAGATACATTTAGATAGTGTTCCTATTTAATGTAGCCCTTGTAGTTCAAATTTTCCATTCAATCGACTTAAAAACTCAAGTATTTGAAAATGAATTTCCTTTAACCTGAATCTATAGACCAAAAGTGATGGAAATGATAGATAAATTCTATTGAGCAGCGATATCGTTAAATTTTAGTCAATCATACAAAAATCTGATGGGTTTTCTCAGTAATTTGATGGATTTGTATAAGATTGTGCTATGGAGGAATCTTCACAGGGCATAGGAAAGGAACCAACTGGTTTTCAATTGATCACACTGTGTGCTAGTACTACCCTGTTTCCCCGAAAATAAGACATAATTATTTTCTCCCAAACATGTGCTACATCTTATTCTCAGGGGATGTCTTCTATTTCCTTGAAGAATACGGTACACATTTATTGAACAATTTTGATCCCCCCCCCCC
>CM070032.1:168800105-168816513 GCA_036250615.1 Ptychadena robeensis
AGGCAGGAATGTACGGGTGCCTTATTGGGGGGGGGCACCTTATTTTTGGGGAATTGATCGATGCTAGACTGACCATATTTAAATTGCACAAGTTGATCTTAATCAAGCAAAAATGTCTGCTAACCCTATACCCCAAGGCCAAATAACTTACTGTTAACCCACACAAACACTGTTCTCTTGGCCAAGTTTTAAACTTTGTTAAAGGTTAAAAAATACTTGATCTGTAGGGGTTGTATTTTTCCTTCACTGCTGACGTAGTTTGCAAATCTAGTTTATTTTGTACAATCTTTAGAGGTTCCTTCTTGTAGGCCAGAGATGGGCCTTTGTTCTGTGGGCATGGGGGTAACCTTGTCTGACCTGAATAGACACAATGGGACTATTGTGGGCAGCTGGGTGGCTGTGTGTTAAGGGATGCCCTCCCAACAACAGGGCCATATATTTAACTACTTGACACTGCATGGATTCTGTATGGTCTCCCTCATGCTATGGTGTTCTTAAACAACAAAAATATCAAATACAAACCTTCTGTAACATAGGGATTTAAAAAAAATAATTGTATTTATTTTTAATATGGTTTCGGAATTGTTTGACCAATGGTGCATTTGAACATGCAGCACAATGAACTTAAGCAAAAAATGAATACCTTTTAGCAGGTAAATAAAATAGAATAAGACCTGGTCTGTGTATTCAGAACGTATTAATGCATGTTAGTTCAACAGTGGCTCATTTATGGCAAAAAAGTGTGTGATAATCGTGTAATATATTTTTATCTAATGAGTTCCCTCATTTTTGTTTCCTAGAGCTGGAGTGGACCAGAGAAGCTGCTGGCCTTGGATGAACTAATAGACAGTTGTGAACCAACTCAAGTAAAGCATATGATGCAAGTTATCGAGCCCCAGTTTCAGCGGGACTTTATTTCTTTACTGCCTAAAGAGGTGAGATTTGCTAGCTGTTAGAGAGCACAGCTAGTTGTATAAACACAAGCCGCCCTCATCTGCCACCTTTAACTGCTGCTAAGCTAATTACGATATTCAGCAAAGTCACTTGTGCTGTGTTAATTGGTGCTTAAGAGCGATGCAAGCCGACACATCTTTGTGACTTAGTGCATTAATTCCATGATTAATGTGCACTTATGAGTGAAAGCAGTTTGACAATCATGACAAGTCCTAAGTCTTCTTCCAAGTTACAATGAGCATTTTTTTTTCTTGACACAGGTTTTACCACTGCCAAGCATTTGTTTTACTATTTCTCAATCAATGTATGTTTGCAGTCTAAGAACCAGAACACTGGGCCCATTTATTTGTGTTTGTAACATGCTTCCTAGTGAGTGGTGCAATGGAGATCAGAGTATCCTGTCATAACCTCTCCCCATGCAGAAAGCATTGATCCACACTGCATTGCAGGCTCCTCTTACAGCAGTACAATACATATACACACAGGTTTTATATGAGGTGTTTTAGCTAAGTTGCTTTTTACCAAAAGAATTAATATTGTAAACAGGGGTATAATGTGTATTTTCTAATCCTGTGCTATCCATACAGCAAAACATTTTGATGTATTTGAATTTCATTAGCAAGAGACTGGTGGTGGGAATGCCAAGCTTTATGGGTAGACTATAGAATTATATTGGCCACTTAAAGTGAATGTGGTCTGCGTTTTTATGTGATTAAAGTTTATTAAATAAAAAAATGCTTTTGGGATAGTAATCTGATATACAGATGTCTAATTCATGAACTGTGTTGTTGTGTAGACCTGCTTTTAGTCATGTACCCATATAAAAGCTTAACCACAGTAATGGGGTTGCCCCCACTCTTTGATATACAGCTATACATGTACAAAAATAAAACAAAATATATATATATATATATATATATATATCTATATATCTATAGATCGATAGATATTGAGCAGCTGAAAATGTTTAAACCAGATGTTACCTGCATCTCCATGAGCTGTAAGAACTATTATGTGAAGATTACTGTCTGGTTATCCATTTAAATGCAACTTGGAGCATTTATGCCATGAGTCTGATACATGAGCAAGTATTTTGTTTTATTTCTAACTTTAAGCAGTTTATTTTTATTTTTTTAAAACTGATTTTCAAATACAGAAACATTTATAGTTCTCCTATCACAGACCCAATACGATTGGTTTGTTATCCATGTAAGCAGTTAAATAAATAAAATAAAAAATCTATCTCATAATATTTACTCTTATTTACCTTCTCTTTTGATGATAGCAGTAACTATCTAAGCCAGTTTTCATAGTAGAACACCTTCCACCACAATTGGTCTGTCCATTTGTGTTTTTAATTTTATTTTGGTAATTTTCAGTGATTTTTAAATCTCCTGGTTTGATGAAGGGGATGTTTAAGAGGATATTCTGTCAATAGTTTAATTTAATCCTTTGGAGGATTGTGTCTTTAGAGAACTACACTTAGAAATAAGTAATTTCCTCCCTGATTTGATGTGTCTCATTTACCAGAGCCAGCTGTTAGTTGCAATCTGGCACTACACCATACTGCAATACAGAATGTGGTGTGTATCCAATGTGGAGACAGTTAAACAACAGAGTTGAAACAATAAGGGACAAAGCCAGGGCAGTGTTTGAAGAGGCTAGATCGCATTTGGCTCTGTAAGAGTGATCGTTTTTTTTTCTCTAATTATGCGGTTGTAAATAAAATAAGACATGTCTAGTTTATAACACCTTATATTTCCAACAACTGATTTGCAATTGAAATGACTTGTACAAATGTTTCCTGTTATTATCAGTATCACCGCTATGGTAATGCTGTGAAATGTGCTGAAAAATCCGTATTTTAATGTGAGCTTCCAAACTGGAGTCAGACATTGAGCAGATGTTAAGAGGGAGCTAAAATGCAGGTGTATCAGTTAAGCAAATGGAGGAAAATTAAAGGGGACCTGTGTTATGCAGAATTGCATGTGCCATGCATAGGGAGGTGGGGGATTTTTCATAATAATGATTTGTCACAGTCCAGCATATTTCAGTAATGTTAAGAATGAAGTCAGTATATTTTTTTTATACAACCACCTGGTCTAGTGACATAGAATGTAGGTCTCCCCTAAAATGTGGCATAGTATTTTTTTTTCCTGTTGGGCTCTGTTTTGCTATAACATGGCAGTGGTTTAAGCTAGCTTTCTCTTCTGGGAGCTGTTGTGATGTATGACTGTGGGATATATGCAAAAGCTAATGTAGCAGTAGTTATGGGTTCCATGATGAAGCATAAATGTAAAGGACATTCTTCCTTGAACAATGCAGAAGTAAGCTAACCATTGTCCAACTAACGACAAATATGAGGGCTCTCTGAGATAATGAGCAATATAGAAAACATTTTTCTTTTTTTTAAAACTCTCACCACCAATATAGGTAGTGACAACTTTTCTGTGTCAATGTAAGGATAATCACTTTACTACTTACCTAGAATGTAAGGGGACTTTTTTTTTATTGACCAACAATAAAGGGGGCCCTGTACATTGGTTTGTTCTGGTTGTCAAATATGCTTGCTACAACAACTTCTTATTTTACTTAAGATTTGTAGTTGATATAGAAGATAGTTGGGCATACATGGCTTGATTACTTAATAGATTCAAGTACAATTGAGTGCCAGGCATGTTCACCCAGCTCGATTGTGCTTGATTCTTTAAAACATTTGAGCCATCCAGCCTTCTTTCGAGCAGGATCAATTGATCCCACTAGAAGGAGCTTGGTCAAACGGTTTCAACATGTTGGAAAACCCTGTTTGATTTCTATTACTTTGGATGGGGTCCCCATCCATGATATCGGACAGGCTGGTAGCCGCAGATCGGGCCAGCTGGTGCACAGTGCTGTAATGTCATCGCGTTGCAGTTGGGCTTCCTAGATCTGGAGGAGAGTTGAGCTGTGTATGCCCAGCTTTACTGTAATATGAACTGTAGATACAAAATTAACAAGGGTTTCCTTTAGAACATAATAATTATTCAGGTAGGAAATGGTTGAGAAAGGCTACTTAAGACACTTATGTGTTTTTGATGGTAGTTGGAAATGACTCAGAAACACAAAAATATATGCAGCAACTAAGCGTGCACACATGTTTTTGTGCATTAGTACACATGTTTGTATAATTTGTGTCAGTTAGAAAGTGGTTGCATGGTAAATGAGCTATTTAGGCTTGTGCATATAGAGCGTTATCTTTTTATTGATTGGAAGTGCTCGCATTCATTTAGCTTTGTCTTTTCTAGTTGGCGTTGTATGTCCTGTCCTTTCTCGAACCTAAAGATCTCCTTCAAGCAGCACAGACATGTCGGTACTGGCGAATTCTGGCCGAAGACAACCTTTTATGGAGAGAAAAATGTAAAGAAGATGGCAAGTGTCTACATACATTTCACATTGCATTGCATTTCATGGTTTCAATTGGTTTCTTATTTCCTTACACATGTACTTTATTTTTTTTTATTCAAGGTATTGATGAGCCTTTACATATAAAGAGAAGGAAAGTGCTCAAACCTGGTTTCACGCACAGTCCATGGAAAAGTGCTTATATTAGGCAGCACCGAATTGACACCAACTGGCGACGAGGCGAACTTAAGTCCCCAAAGGTGAAATTTTCCCCTTCAATTTTTTTAGCATTATGTTTTTAAAAAAATTATTAGTCTGTAGTCCAGCCTTAGAGCGAACTCAGAATCTAGATATTTTTCTAACATCTAATTTTTTCCAGTTCTAGTAACTGAAAATGTGTATTGCATGCCTCAGCTTTTTTTAAGGTGTTTTAGGTGTGATAAACTATTCTCTACAATACAAATAGTCCATATTAAACATGATAAAATAAATATTCTAAGGTTCACATAGCCATCCTTTTGGCTTCATTTATACGGTTGCTTTCTGGACTGCTGTCAGGTGCTCCTGGGGGAGGTGGCTGAACTCCCCCATTTACCCTTTGGGACGAGCAACCACAAACCACCCGGGGAATGCTTCATGTCGGGAAATTGCTGCAATCTGCGTTTAACGGGCGGTCGACAACTGCCCATGTAAATTAGCCCTTAAATAGTTGCATCAGGTTTTTGCAAGAGTTCTATCTTTGGTACTAACCCAGCTTTATCATCTTTTTTTAGGTCCTAAAAGGTCACGATGATCATGTGATTACCTGCCTCCAGTTTTGTGGTAACAGAATAGTTAGTGGTTCTGATGACAACACCTTAAAAGTTTGGTCAGCAGTTACTGGAAAGGTATTCCCACAAAGTTATAAGTTGTCTGCCTTGGTAATTCGTTATTTCTTTACCAATGTATTGTATTTTTGCCAGGGAAATGCATGAATGCACCTGTTAAATGAGTTCAGTTGCAGCCATGTCTGGTCATTTTATGGTGACTCGACTCTGCTTCCTGTGCTGTTGTCCTGCTACAGTCATAAATAACTAGCACAATCTGGCTCACCGTGCCTGGCCAACTGTTGTTTTTCAGCAGTAGGTAAGAATCTCTGGCATAGACATTTTTGGATATATTTTATTTTCCTTCATGTTTGCCAGATTTTTTTTGGGATACATGAATTTGAAACGTTTTGTAAGGATCAGACACAATGTGGTACTACAGTGTTTCTGCTCCATTTTGCAATCTGCTATGACGGGAGGGATTACAAGCGATGTTGCAGCATTTTATTTGTAGCATGCGCCAGCTGGTTAACTGGGTCATCTGGCCTGCAAATTCCAGTAGTGCTGAAATATTTGGCATTGCGTGATAAGCAATAGGGGCCAATTTATTGTAAGCCAGTCACTGTAATTGTAACATTTCTGTTATTGTTTCAAAGTAATACAATAATTTACGTTTTAACCTTTTGTATGTAACTCTGAAGGCTTTGTACTTAAGGGTAAGTTTCCACGTACGTTGGGACCCTCTCCGCTAAGCGTATACGCAGCAGATAGACATTGCCTGCACAGCAGATGGTCTGTCTACACATCCGCCGGTGCAAAGAATCAACGTATGCGACTACGTTGATCCTTGCAGCAGCGGAGCTGCTCGGCGCCATGAAGACAGATCCTCCCCCGAGCAGGTAAGTTCATCTGCTACGTTGGCGTCCCCACTAAGCGTATACGCTTAGTGGAGAGGGTCCCGACGTATGTGGAAACAAGCTCTAATTCTTAATGTAGCCACACACATTAAATTTTGCTTTTGCGTTTTAAATTTAGTCTAATATTGATCAATTGTGTCATTGATTTCCATCTCATTTGGTTGATCGATTCTGGTAAAAAATCTATTGATTTTTAAATATTCAACTGAAACGTTTGATTTTTTTCTTAAGTTGATCAAATGAAAAATTCATCTAGGTATGCCCTCTCCCTTGTTTGCAATTAAATTTGAGGTATAGAAACTACCATTTCTAACTGTATATACAAGTAGGCATTAAAAAAATCAACAATTTAATTATAATGATAAAAAGATGGTACAGTACATATTTGTTGACACGACGCATATTTGACGTGTGTGTGTGTGTGTGTGTGTATATATATATATATATATATATATATATATATATAATCTCAAGAAAAGAGTGATCAATATCCACAGGATGTATTCATGCATATTTGTATATACTGTTTTCAACCTGACTTGTAAGTCCCTTAAAGTCCCCTTGCCTCTGGTAATGCAGGGTAAAGTGTTCCTGGGCTTGAAGGTTCTTCCTACCTTCTGGGTGTTTTTTTTTTCTTTTATATTTGGGATGTTGGCTTCACTACCACTGTGAAAGAGTAGTGCTTTTTGCACATAGTATAGGATATCTAACAAGGTTTACCAACATGTTGTGCACAGATTTTTGCACAATAGCGTGTCGTGAACACACAAGTTGTACAAAAAATGCAAAAATCGAGCTGTGTATTCCTACCTTTAGACTTGGCAGACTTTAAATGATTATAGTACAAATGTTAGTCACGTGAGGACCACTCCCAGGCGGTTCCACAGTTTTATTTTCAATTGCAGTGTGAATTTGAGAATACATAAGGAGACTTGGGAAAAAAATTATATATGATTAAGATTGTTTTAAAAATATCTTAGTGAGTCATGAATCCTAGATATAAATAAGTCTGCTGGATAGTAAGTCGCTGGGCAACAGGTTTGTGTCACAGCTGTAACATGTAAGTAGGCTGGTTTGACTTGGGATCAGTACCAAATATTATGCTAAGTGGGTGTTAAAGACGAATGGGTTTAATAATACCATGGAGAAACAATGGCTTAATTGTAATGCTCTGATAGATTACCTAACGAGATCAAGTGTAGGTGACACACCCAGATTTGCATGCATGACTGTATTTGCGACAGCATAGCATTTAATGCTCTGTTATTCTTCATGATATTTTATAAGAATTAACGTACAAATCTGGTCTTGCTGCTTTTCATGCCAGTCTTAAAAAAAGAATTTCCGATTTGATATGTCTTTTAAATCTGGTCTGTGTATATTTTATTACATTTATTAGTTAGCAAGACTAAATGAGAATGTGTTTTGAATATTCCCAGAATTCCACAGGTCTTCCATTTTGAGTCTTTGAAGGGGAATGTATAGGATTACTAAGTAGACCTCATTTAATTAATGACGGTTGTGTCTCTTTACAGTGTCTAAGAACTCTGGTTGGACATACGGGTGGTGTTTGGTCTTCTCAGATGAGAGATAACATCATTATCAGTGGATCCACAGACAGGACGTTAAAAGTATGGAATGCAGAGACTGGGGAATGTATACACACACTCTATGGACATACCTCCACTGTGCGATGCATGCATCTACATGAAAAAAGGTTTGTTATCTCAATGTCTCATCTTCCAATATCGTTTTCTGTCTTTTGTAAGATAGAAGTTACATTTTTGAGTGACACCTGCTTTAATATCTTTACCTTTCTCTCTGATTTATTATCTGTTACAACAAAATGAGAATGAATGAGATAAATCCGTATTTATCTAATTCTTTCTCTTGCCTTCATATATTCTTCACTGTGTCATCTCTTCTACAGGGTAGTGAGCGGGTCACGGGATGCCACCCTTCGAGTCTGGGATATTGAAACGGGCCAGTGCTTGCATGTTTTAATGGGACATGTAGCGGCTGTCCGCTGCGTTCAATATGATGGACGGAGGGTAGTCAGCGGAGCTTACGATTTCATGGTGAAAGTCTGGGATCCAGAGACCGAAACCTGTTTACACACACTGCAAGGCCACACAAATAGAGTCTATTCTCTGCAGGTAAGAAAAATGTATTTACTGAACAACATCTGCATTGGTGTTCTATGTCTTCATCAGAACAGTAATTGTAGTCTGCTATGCATGCTTGGTTATAAATGCATGTAGGTCAAATGCCATCCCGATTTTGTATTTACTTTGCTCAGAGCTCATTACAATGTGCCCTTAACGTCAGCCTCGGTGCTCTTCTTATCCTGTCTGTAGAAATGCCCTCTGGTTATGAGGCGGTTGGATTTCTTGCCATGATTGGCTGTGCCATTGTAGGTCACCAATTAGTTGCATATTTCTATCTGAATATCGTTAAGATAGTTACGTCTAACCTAATTTAATTTTGTATTCTATCTAGTCAGGCCAGTGTCCATCTTTTCTGCACCATGAGTCATTCTAGCATGACAAATCTCTCTGCAAGCAAGGAAGAGAATGTTTAGATATAATCAGATATATGGCTCAGTCTGCCATTTGATTTTCTGAGCAGATAGAACATGCTCTATGCTAAAAAGAGAAGTAAACGCTAATGTGTGGCTGGCGTTGCCAGTTTCTTCTGGGCTATGAAGGTTTTACAGGGTCAGCTTATATCTCCAGAACGGCATCTCCAATAATACTTTTGAAAAGAAGCCGGCCATACAGTCCACAATGCTCCAGTGCAGATTAAAGTTACTAATCTTTGTTGTAACCAGTTTATGGAATTTCTGTGCTGTACTAGTCATGCTTGATTGAGGATTTAGGAACACCAGGTACAACCATTGGACCTTTCCTGTACCTTTCACACTGGCCCTGCGTCTGTAATGTACAAAGTACGGTGTTACCACAAACCACCCTGCAACAAGCACTTCTCATACACTTGTATGGGAACAGTAAGTGCAGCGCAATGTGCAAACGCAGTATGTTATTACCAATAATGGAGATTGGTAGCGTTACCGCTGGCACGTCCATTACTGGTTAAAAAAAAATAAAAATAAATGCAGCACGCATGAAACACACACCAATCATGCAGATATGCATCATATAATCGCTTCGTCAGGTTTCACTGATTGTCTGGCAGTGGTAGAGGTGGACGTGTTTACTGTGAGGGAGAAAACGGACAATGGGTGCAGTTCTTACACAGAGATTCCAGTGCCACTGGCTACACCTGAGCTGTGAACCCCCCCTTTTGGAAACCACTGTTATATGTAATAATGTTTTCTGAATTAGATTTTATTGTTATACTCGCAGGGATTTAATTGTTTGTTTGTTTTTTTCCCCCCAATCGCAGTTTGATGGCATCCATGTAGTCAGTGGATCTTTGGATACCTCAATTAGAGTCTGGGATGTGGAGACTGGAAATTGTATCCACACGTTAACTGGTCATCAGTCATTAACTAGTGGAATGGAACTTAAGGATAACATTCTTGTCTCTGGAAATGCAGATTCTACTGTTAAAATATGGGACATTAAAACAGGACAGTGTTTACAAACATTGCAAGGTATGTATCAAAGTTCCATTGCTACCCGTGTTTGTTTTAGCATCCTGCCAAATGTTATACGTACCCTCTTCTTCCAAAATCCAAATACACCACAGCTGGAGGTCCATATGTCTTCCCGATGGACTATTCTTCTGACGCCATATTTGTTTTTATGGTGTGTTATGTTTACCAACACTGGATGGCCTCTCCATGGGAGAGATTAGGGCGTCCAACCCCTTTAGTGTAGTTTGTTGCCTTGTCCTTATGATCATGTGATAGAACAAAACCAGGAGCAAAAGTAAAGCTGTTCTAACTAAGATTCTTTGTTTTATTTTGCTGAGGAACAGCAGAATTAATTGAATGTTACTATAATTAACACCACAACTTGGGCTGTGGTGATGTCTGCTCCTAATAATTTCCTTTACTGGTGCACAAAAGATAGTAAACATGGCCTGCTGCAGAAATGTTTTTGTTGTATAAAGCATTGCTTTGTGTAACTTGTGTACATATGGCTGAAAAATAAAAGGGCTATTGTCTCCTCTTCCTCTGTGCTCCTATTCTTAGTTCCTTGCTAAGGAAATGCCCACTATTCTGCTGATTTGATTTATTTGACTAGACAGCCAGTACTGCCTTGCAGTCCAATTAAATCAGTCAGTCTTGTAAGGTGCAAGTAACCCCCTGGATACTGGCAAGGACAGACTGTTGTGACATTTCCAGAGCCCTCTTTGTGCTGCCTAATATATTATTATGGTTGTATTATGGCGTGGAGATTTATTTTCCAGTTTTATGTTATTATATGGCATTCTATTTTATTGAGACCATAAACAGATATTTTTAAGTTTTGACATTTTAAAATCAGAGTGAATCTGAAATGTGCTTTTTTGCATAGGGTGATCTGCTGTGGGTTCATGCACAGCATTAAAACTACTCTAACGCTTAGTATATCATTACATCTGTAAGAGGATGAATATATTAAACAGTGGGCAGTTACTTTTTGAATTGTATATAGAAATGTTTTATTATAACCATAAAAATAGAAATCATAAAAGTATATGTATGCGTGATTATTTTGGAATTATCCTGTATACATTGGTTAGTACCTACCTAACGTTTCCTAATGACGGGAAACCAATAATAGTCTCTCAGGTGCCAAGGGAGCTGTATACATGGTCCCTTTAGTTGGGACATAGTTGGGACACTATGGAGAACTTTTTGCACAGCCGAGTCAATAGGTTACGTGTAAAAAATCAGATTGTTCAGGGCTCTGTGAAGCCATTGTGACTGTTGCAGTCCATTATCAGCCTGTGTGGTCTGTGTGTCTGCATTGGCCATTTGAGGGTTTGTGCTTCAAAATGTTATCCCTCAACCGGAAGAAACATGGGTCTCTGCATAAGGTTATTTCTTTACCAAGCTTATGAGATTCAAGATGCTTTGTAAACATTTGAGGTGTAAAGGTGTATTCACACGTGCAGGAATCTCCTTCCCACTGCTGTGTGCTGCGCTGGGGAGCTCATATGTTATCCGTATGGGAGAGAAGTTGCTGCGGTGGTTTCCAACTGCACTCTTGAATTTTTGTTTTGTTTTCTTTTGCCTTTGATGTTTTAGTAATTGCCATGACCTGCTATTTAATGTAGATTAAATCCCAGGGTATGTTTTTGACTGACAAATATCTTGTGCTTTTTTAATTTTCTAGGTCCCAACAAACATCAAAGTGCTGTGACCTGTTTACAGTTTAACAAGAACTTTGTAATAACCAGCTCAGATGATGGGACTGTAAAACTGTGGGACTTGAAAACGGGTGAATTTATTCGGAACCTGGTCACGTTGGAAAGCGGTGGAAGTGGAGGCGTTGTTTGGCGAATTCGAGCCTCCAATACAAAGCTTGTGTGCGCTGTTGGAAGTAGAAATGGGACTGAAGAGACTAAGCTGCTGGTGCTGGACTTTGATGTGGACATGAAGTGAAGGCTGGGGAAATTAATTTGTCCAAATTTATAGACTATGTAACAGCCTCTTTTTATTTTTGGCCTCCCACTTCTTACCTAGTCCTTCCCTCCAAAAATATCCATTGGCCTCTGTCAACAGGATCTCAGCTTTGGGCAACATGACCTACATATTGCGGATGAGAAGACATCTTGTCACCGAAAGACTTGACGTTTTGATGTGGACTACCTTTTTCTTTTGTGAAAAGGAGGACTCTCAAAATAAACCAGGTGCAATTATTTCTGAAAAACGTCTCCCAATTTGTTCACAAGGCAGCAACCAGTAGTCTATATCAGATTCGCTGAACTGTCCTTAAAACCAGATGTTAAACTCAAAGCTTCACAAATCGCTGGTTGAATTTGCAAGAGAGCAGTTGCAACAAAGTCATTTTCTCTTTTTTGGAAATGCTGAAAAAATTATTACTGTGAATTGTTTTTGTACAGTTTTGTCACTTTTTTTTGCCGACTATTGCCAATGTCAGTCAATCACAGTATTAGCCTCTGTTTCTCTTTACTGTTGCTTCCATCTTCACTATTCAATGCATATGTTGCTCTGGGGTGGCAAGCTTGTCTTTATGTTCTCAGACGGATATAAATCTTGATGCTGGTGCTAGCAGTAGGTCTTTATAAATGGGATTGTTGTCCCACAGCTGTACTGTATTCCCAGTGGCCAAACATATTTATGCTGCTAAATGAAAGGAGAAAAAAAAGCAAATTTTTTTTATTATTATTTTACTGCTGTGACGTTTTAGTCCCAGACTGAATTCCAAATTTCTTCTAGTTTGGATAAAGAAAAAAAAAGACTTTTTGCCACTGAAATTTGTATCCATGGTGCCTCTAAGAGGCCGTAAGTGGGACAGTTTCAGACGATTAAAGAGTGAAGTTTGCTTGCAAAAAGAAAAATAATGAGATATGAGTGTGTGCAAAGCTTATTTTCTTGTTTTTGAGCAAAAATGTAAACACATTCCTTGGAACAAAGCTGTTTTAGCTGGTTCTGTTGGAAACGTTTCGTTGTGAGGCTGTAGTGAATGTAACAAAAATGCATTACAACTGACAAAACAATGTTTTAAAAACAAAACAACCAAGAAAACAATTTGCTGTTTAGGCTCAACTAATGACAGTATTCGAGGGGTAGACAGCTGTTACAGTTATATAGGGCATGTGGATGAGTGAAGCAAAGACAAATGGAGATTTTTCTTTTTTTTTTTTTTTTGTGGTGCAAGCTTCACGTGCAAATAATACAAAGACCATACAATTGTCAAATAATTTGCCTCATGTTCCAAGAGTCACAACTCAAGCTGAACTGTGAAAAGTGGTTTAACACTGTATCCTATGCGATCTTTTGGATTTGTTTCTTAGACTTTTTTTTTTCCTCCTCATCCTATACTTTTGTTTTATTATTTATAGTCTGGTTTTAAAATAATCAGATTCCATTTTGTTCATTTTACAGTTCTGTAACAACCTGATGTGATGGAGGAAAACATTGTTTAAAGGGATTGTGTCTATGGTTTGATTCACTTAGAAATTTTATTTTCTTATAACTTAAGTGCAATAAAATGTGTTTTTTCATGTTACGCATTTTAATTTGTGTTGTTTTTTTCCTTTTATTTGCTTCATTTAATGTGTCTAAGAAATATAATACAACATCTTGTATAAGGCTTTGTTTCCATTGCGTTGGGACCCCTCCGCTAAGCATACACGCTTAGCGGGAGGTCCCAACGTAACAGATAGACTTACCTGCTCGGCGGAGACTCTGTCTTCATTGCGCTGAGCCGATCCGCCGGTGTCAGGCTGAACGTAGTCGAGTACGTTCAGCCTTTACACCGGCGGATGTGTAAACAGACCATCCGCCTGCAGGCAAAGTCTGTGGGATACGTCGGGTCCCGACGTATAATGGAAACAAGTCCTTATTCTTTCCCATATTAGTGAACATTAGCGCAGTGTGTACCCAAAGCATGCTCTGTGTATTATGCAATGCACACATAAGCAGTAATACCAACGTCTGCATTGCTGCTGAACAAACCTGTATTTATGAATGGGAAAGGTCCCTTGAAAGGAAAATACCTTAACCTCCTTGGCGGTTAGTCCAACTCGGACTAGAAAAACATGCAAAAAAGGGTAACCCATAGGGTCAGGCTCGGCTGAAAATGTAAACAAAGGTCTCTTGACTGTTCTTTGGCGTCCCCATTGAAGTCATCTTCTTGTTCTTGTCCCCTATCTGTCTTCAAGCCATCAGGGGAGGGGTGTGAAATAAAGTTTAAAAAAGTATTCAAAACACTGTACTGCTTAAGGGCTTGTTTCCACTTAAGGGATTGTCTGCAGTCACACGCGATTTTATCAATCTCGCCCATTCATTTGAATGAGGCCAGCTCCACATCGGCCGCGGATGTGATGGGGCCCGTGATCTGATACGCGGCTTACCTGAATGGGTGCGGTTTGAAATCATGTCCCACTGAATTGCGTCACGATTTTTAAATATCCCCATTCTATATGGGAGCGATCGGGCACATTCCTGTCTGCCCCAATCACCTCCAGAAAAATGCTTCCAAAAATGCACCCAAGCGCATGAAAAATGGCTAGCAGTCATCACACCGCAAATAGAGTCGTGGGTGATCGCCTAAGTGGGAACATGCCCTATGGTACAAAAGAAAGCACTTCCATGACCTGCCCAGGAGGTTTAATATAATATTGTTTATTTTGACCTGAGTATAAGTAAGTATTGGGCTATAGTTATTTTGTGGCAATTATTATTTTTGTGTGTTTTATAATGCAGCCAGATAAAGTAATTGAGATTTCCTATACAGGAGCAGCAGATTAACTGATAAGAAAGTACTAGCTTTGCTTTTTTCCTCCATGTTTGCTACTTCTAAATAGGCAGTTGTTTTACTAAATGCAGCAATATCCAGGAATAGAGGAGACGCCAAGCTGCCTGCAATTTCTGTGTTTCAGTCATGTTCAATGAATTCCAATAGGCGCATCAGCGTGTATATGCACCGTAACATCAATTCCTGCATTTGATGTGCTTCAAAAGTGGGCATTTTAATGCAGTGGAGAGATGTTGCTATTTTGTATCACATTTTCGTAATTTACTATATTACTGAGAATAGTAAGTTGCCATATCATATAACTAGAAATTAAAGGATTAAAAACTGTAATGGTATTATGTAAGGAAAGAACGAAGCACAAATTTAGGACCGCATAACTGTGCCTAGGGCTCTTTCATCCCATCTTTCTTTTGCAGTTTTGTGTTAGTTGGGCGTTGTATGTTAAGGCATTAAAGCACACTGAACAGGAACACACTACCGGCATGCTTTGATTTGGGTTGGAAATTGCATCATAACACACCTACCTGCGTTGTGAAAGGTAAGGGTGTCCATACATGGCTCGATTTTTTTAATAGATTCTAACACAATCGAGCAACATGCGCATTCACGACACTCTATTGTGCTCTAATCTATTAAAATATTGAGCTGTGTATGCCTTGAAAAAGGTCAGTTGAAACGGGAAAGGACATGTCCATAAATCCCGGTTGATCTGACAAGCAGCGCAGAGAGCAGGACATTGGTATCCATTCTAGCCATTTATGCCTTTCACCCATTGAAAAAATTGTCACATTAAAACTACAAGAGACCCCAAATTGTTGGCCAATAATATCCTATATGAGTGAAGAATAGGGCAGGATG
Organism: Ptychadena robeensis; assembly: GCA_036250615.1. Lineage (NCBI taxonomy): Eukaryota > Metazoa > Chordata > Amphibia > Anura > Ptychadenidae > Ptychadena > Ptychadena robeensis. Next base: position 168,815,421 of record CM070032.1, read on the forward strand.
CTGTAAACTTTGCAATTACCATAGCTTTATTACCAGAAGAGATGATGCAGCAACATCATTTTTTGGTGCTAATGCCAAATAAAGAATGAGGATAAGTTTTTCGACAGAAAATAGCTACATTTATCATATTCAGTGTTTGATATTTTGATATTGCTGCTTTCCATTGAAGTTTAGAACATCAGGGAATGACACTATTCTATTTATTTTGTACCTACAAGCCCCACCATTTGAATTTGAAAACAGACTATTAAGTTGTGAGAACATTAGACAATGCTGAGACTTGGGCATTTTAGCACTGCTGGATGGAAGGGCAGTAGGGAATGCTGATACTTGAAGTTCCCCAGCACACATGGTATCTTTTGGGTGTTCTTGGAAGACATACCGTGTTTTTGGACTATAAGACACACCGGTATTTACAGCAGGAAAAGCAGAAAAAAAAGTGAAATGTTCTGTTTGGGGGAAAAAAAAATCCCCGGCAGTACCCAATTTCAGTCACAAAAATGGTGTCACTAGAGAGCACACTGAACAAATAAGCCACTATTTTTGTAAGCACATGGGGGGTTTAACCCTACTATTTTTTGTTGCGATGAACAAAGATTCCGTGTATTTGTGCTGCTTTAATCCCATTTACAGTTGTCAATCAGGATATATAGATGTCACTCGTCAGTCAGTACTGATACTACACTCTTGTATACTGTCAAGTTAGCTTGGGATTTCATATGGGAGATCATGTGGCTGACATATGCCAATTGTTTTACTGAAGACGTCAAAGCTGTTTATGTGAATCTTTACTTTAGTGTTTTTATTCTTTTATCGCTACCAAAACAAAAGGTATTTTATAAGTACTGTATTTTCTGGCGTATAAGACTACTTTTAAACCCAGGGAAATCTTCTCAAAAGTCGGGGGTCGTCTTATACGCTGAGAGCTAAAAATTCTGAGCCAGAGGAGTCTGCCTGTCAGACACCGGAAGCGCCCCCTTATCCACCCTCCCTCTCTCCCTCCTCAATGTGTGAGATGTGCTCACTCACTTTAGTGCTCACTAAAAGCTGTGGCTCCAGTGGCTGAAACTGGTATTGCAGCTCAAACACATTA
>CM070032.1:168817960-168830455 GCA_036250615.1 Ptychadena robeensis
TTCTGAATCAACATATTTTTCCCATAAAATGGTAAATTTTCTCAGTTTAAACTTTTGTTCCGTGATTTATGTTCTATTCTGAAAAAAAATTAGTTGGCACCTCCACATCGTTGCATTCAGTTTTTATTCACGATTTGTATAGTGTCCCAACTTTTTTGGAATCCGGTTTGTTTATTTGATGCAAAACTATTTTGTTTTATTCTTTTCCAGTAAAGGTGAGCTCCAAATTACAATTGTATATAAATTAATCAAATGGAAAAAAAATCCGATACAGATGGCATTGATAGAAATGTTTCATCATGATCACAGCCTTTTTGAGTAATCGATTTACCAAATTTCATGCCAGTGTAAAGTAAGTTTCCATAAGTTATTCCCTAGGTTAGCAGAGGCTCTCTCCTAGTGAATCTAAATATATAATATCTTCCAGCCCTGCACACCTTTCCAGTAACATGCTCTATCCCAGGCGTATGCAAACTATGGCCGGGGGCCGGATCCAGCCCTTGAGCTTTCTTTCTGGCCCTTTGTCACCTTGTTGACAAGATGCTCCCATCCGTGTGATCACTGCAATGAGTGCACATAATGCCTAGAGGTGTCCAAACTTTGCCTTGGAATGATACAGTGGCGTGAGCATGTGATGACAGCGGGGGCGTATCCTCATGGTGACAACAGGAAGTCTCTAGGAATTATCTCTGTACATTGCAATGAATGAGCATTTCTTTATTAGTGCAGGAAATTTAGAAAGATAACAATGTCCCTGTCACATGTCACCTATTACACATCACCACCATCATTAGTGATGCTGGTGATGCATGGAATTGGCACACCTATGGGGGGTCGGCCATTACAAGCTCTTGGTCCGGTCCCTTTATCAAATCTAAGCCAATGTGGCCCACGAGTAAAAATGTTTGCCCCCCCCCCCCCTGCTCTAGCCCATCTCCTTTTAGGAACATTCTTCCATGGATCTGCAGTCTCAATGCGATTTTTTTCCCCCTCCCCATTTTTCAGTTATAATTATTATTTTTTTACAGATTGACTATAAGAAGAACAGACTGATTCCAATTAATATATATTATATTGCAAAATAACCCAGCTAAGTATCTAACTGCCTGTTCCTGTAATTCCTGTACCTAAGTGAAACCCTTTGTATCCTCGAGTAATCTTGTAGTCATGTGTAGCCAAATGCCAATGTCTCACAGGTCAATGAAAGCTCACTTTGATAACTCGATGCTATTCCTAGTACTACTAGCTATGGCCTTCTTGTATTCGCCAATGAACCACTAAACTGTTTTACTTTCTACAGGGTAATATAAATCTGAAATTACTTAACAGCAGATATACTGTCCGTGTTACCATTACGCAGGTGTTTTGATTTAGAAACTAACTGGTAATTTGCGTTCTTGTTTAAGAAAGTGTTGCATTTGGTCAGACAAGAAATGTTGCTCCAACAAGAGAGACGTCCATTGAAAAAAAAAATTGATTTGAAGGTAGTAATTCAACACAGGTTGGTAAAAGATGTTGTTAACAGTCACCTTTGTGTTAGGAAAAGTAAATATACAAGCAGACCAAAAGAGGTGTCAAAACACCAGGACATACAACTCAAAGCAATGAACCTGGAAAATAGAAAATACAGAACCTAAATAAACCCTTCTAGCGCTTCTGACGGCTCCATCTCGTCCTGCACTTTCTTGTCAGTATTGCAGTTGACGAGATGGAGCCGTCCAGCTAAGCTCAGATCCCTGCAGCAGCACATTCTGTTCTGTGCTGTCCCGGGGATCTGATGCTCTAAGCTGGCTTCACTGAAGCAAGCCGGCCGATGTCAAACCTCTCCCAGCCAATTTGCATATAAATGTCCCCCCGGGGTGGGGGCGCAGGACATTCATATGCAAATTGGGCTATCTTCAAAGCGCACATCTGGAAAATCACCCACAGTGTCATTTTAAGATGTGCTCTTTGAAGTTAACCCTTTCAGAGGGTTCTAAATGACACATTGTATTGGATACAGTGATAACTGTATCCAATACAATTCAAAGTAAAACAAAACACATTTCCAGTTGCAATAAAAACTTTATTATAAACAAACATAAATACTGTTTTAAATTCTTTCATACCAAATAAGTATTCAAGAGATTTTATCATTCAAATGATACATTGTATAATTTTTTTATGTACTTTTTTTATAATAATTGTTTCAAACATCATTATATTCAGGATGTCTACAAGATCCTTGTATGGCCATATTTTTGAAAGTTACAGGCCTACAACACAAAAAAAATTCCATTAGAGTCTATGGTGCGCTTTTGGTACAGAAATCTGGACCTTGCAAGAGTGCTAGGGAGGTTAAAGAAGAAAAAAAAAAAAAAACAGAACAGAAATGGAATGAAAAATCCAATGTTTGACCAAAACATGTATACCTGTATGTAATTTGAGTTAACTTTAAGCTTAACAAAATATGTGTTCTACTTTTGTTTGTTTTTTTGTTTTTTTAAACCTACAACTATTCCCCACATCTCCAACAATTCTGAGACCATGTTCAGGGGCTTTGGGGGGTGGGGGGGAAGATGAGGGTGCGTCTCATGGTCCGGAGGTGTGGCAACACTATTTTTGGGGGGTTTCATGTTCTTACATGGGTTTGTCCAGTCAGCCTCTTGATTGGTCGGCTGTGACTTTATGATGCTGCACAGTCCCCTGAAAGGCAGCCCATAATGGCAGGAGAGACGCACATAATCAGGGCAGTACAGGCCGTACCTATATTATCGTTACATTGCTCATCTGCGGGGCTGTCCGCCATAGAGGCAAGTAATGCATGCAGGGTGCCCCTTCACCCCCTCTTCCCTGATGTGTGAGACTATGTCTCCACATCCGTCGGGACCCCCTACGTTAAGTGCAGTGCTTGGTGGGGGCTTCCTACAGATGACATACACTTTACCTGCCCGCCAGCCAGCTAAAGAGTATGTGATCCTTCGGAACCCCCGCCAAGCATTGCGCTTAATGTAGGGGTCCCAACGGATCACAAAACGCTGTGGAGACCCCCCTGAGAAAGAAGCCGGGATGTCATCTGTATACTGATAAGTGTTCACTAGTGACATCTTGTGGCTGTAATTGATATTGCGGTGGATTTTTTTCCCAATTCAGATTAATGCTCAAACATTTAAAATTTGTTATTGTTTTTCTGCTCTAAAAACTGGGTGTGTCTTATGGTCCAAAAAATACGGTACTCAAAGTCAGCCAAAGGTTTAAATAAATGACATCCTGAAACCGAACCAAAACTGTGCTGCTGAGCTCAGTTTTTCCAGATTTCTTTGGTAACATTTGGCATACACCCAAGTATGCAGTAAATGGTACATACAGAAGATACAAAAACAGAAACCATCATCAACTAAACCAGAAAAGACAAAGTTACAGTGGACTACAACCTTCATGGACTGTAGATAATGTGATGACTGATATCCAGTTAAGAATCGTGAATATAGATTGGACACAGTGGAAGTTTTTTTTCTCCATCCCATGAAACATAAAGATAAACAAGCAAATGTTCACACTCCTATATGATATGGGGTTGAATGCCAGGGAAAGAACCGCGGGAGATTGCAATCATTACCTCTCCAATATGACTGAATATGTGTGTCATGTAAATGTAAAAAAAGTTTCCCATTGCAAGGCGTCATCCTACAAAGGTAAACTGTAATCTGCTATACAAGAAAGTACCTGATGAATCAAGAATATTCAAGATGCAAAACAGGTGCATCTTAACAAATTAGATTGTCATCTAAAGGTTAATTTGTCAATCCATAAAATAACTAAAACTCATATAGATTTATTACACACAAAGGAATATATTTAAAGTGTTTTTCGTTTTTCAGCTGAGAAAAATCCATAATTCAATTAGAATATTGTTTGAAAAAACTCAATATTGTAGCCTTATTGAGACTCATTCCACTCGATATAGGTGTCCTGAGTCTTTGAGTGGTCTCACAGTCTGACTGCCGACTAGACATTTTTCCGAAGACACCCTCCACGAAAATATTAAGTGGGAAAAAAAAGGTCATTGCTGCAGAAGCGGTCTGTTCTCAGAGAGCTGTATCCAAGAATATTAATAGTAAGTTAAGTGGTAGACAAAATATGGCAGGAAAAGGAAGGTGCCAAAGCAACAAGGATAACTGCAGTCTTCAGAGGATGATAAACCAGTGCCCATTCAAGTATCTGGCAAGATTCATGAGTGGCTTGCAGTTTTTTTTAGATATACTGTATATATCATCGTATTAAACAAGTGCACATACATAACAAGCTGCAAAATAAGCCATACTCTTACAAAATAAAGCTAGTAGCATTAACATAAAGTCAGTGTCATCCATTGCTTATCAAAAAGCACATTTCAGAACAAAGTCTTTGTATAGATGGCACGTTCTCAACCCACCACAGGATACAAACAGCACATAAAGGTGGTTATAAATAACAAATATCAAGCCCTGAAAGGTATACCAGAGGCCTCCTCCCAATCACACCAAAAACATTGGCAGAGCTTGTCTGGGAGTGGAAGTTATTTTCTACAGTTTAATCATAGTGACAACACTGTCAAGCCAGTCACTCACTTTAGAAGACACTGGACCCTTCCAATGTACAGAAATGAGCTTGTGATTGCCTTAGTAATTGCAGCAGTGGCATGGATTAATTAATATATCAACAAGATGTAATACCCATTATACAGAAAAAAAGGTTAGGGTGTACAGTTACTTGGGTAACCAAGGACACAATTTCCAAGACCCCTGTTTGTACAGAGCATTGAACATTAACAAAGAAGGTGCAAACGTTTGCCATGACCTCTGGCACACGTGGGGCAATTAGTGTTGGCAAGGAAGCCTATGGCAACCAAATGTTTAGGAGTGTAGTGAACTTGCAAGACTATGTAAAGCTGGGAGCGAGACGGTGGGCCACATTAACAGAAACCTTATGTACCTGTTCAAGTATTTCTTTCAAGGAGTTAGATCTTCCATCACGCACAAACATATACATAATAAGGAATAACTATCACATTCCTTGTGTCATGCCACTCCTGCACCACAGGCATGATCAGCAATGTCTTACATTGTTGCTCTGTGGTCCAAAGTTTTTCTTCAATTGAAAGTTAATGTGGCACTTTATTAAGAAATCAGGCTCCCACTGATTAATGATTTGACTGATCATGCAATAAACATAATCTGTTGGTGCCCGCCTCCCCACCATACATCTTTAGCTTCTATAGCTCCTAAAGCTGCATGTTAACATGCACATTATTAGTAATATGGTGGAGTTTGAGGGTTCCAGTAATGGACACAGCAAATACTCAAGCTAAGATTTTAGTAGCCAGACTCCATTTTATGTGTGCCCTGAATCTCGCTCTCTTTTAACCCTCAAATCAGGATGGTAATGTATGTGAGTCTTATAGATCAAATCATATAGATATTATCCAGTAGGCTGGGATATGTTCCATACCCTCCAGCCAGACTCACCCCTTCTCCTCCTGGAACATGCTGTATATTCACTTTATATGCAAATGGTTTGCCTTTGACTCATTATTTTTTATTTTCTCATAAAAAACTATGGGTTGCATCTTATGGTCCAGTGACAGTGTCTCATTCATCAGAGTAATACAACTGTGTATTACTTTGGCCTGATAAGGTCCATTCTAGCAAGGCGTTGAATATTGTATGAACTAAAATTGTTTTGGATTTTAAAATTTACAACAACACAAAGCTGAACAGTTGTGTTACCTTCACACAATCAAAAGATGTCAGTGTTCTCCCCAGAGCAGATTGGCCGGGCGGCCCGTCCGGGAGATTTTAGTCCCCGCCCGGCACACAGGTCCTCCGCGGCGAGCAGCCTGACAGGCGGCGCCTCCCATTCTTCAGGAGCGCGCCACAGCCACTGAAAGACTCCGGCCCGCGGCACACTACCGGAGCCGCGGGCCGGAGTCTTTCAGTGGCTGCGGCGCGCTCCTGAAGAATGGGTAGGCGCCGCCTGTCAGAGGACTTGTGTGCTGCCGCTGGCCGGCAGCCTATCAGAGAGGCCGCCGGACCGGTGCAGGCGGCGCGATGACGTCATCGCGCCGCCCGGCTGAAAGAAAATTCTGGGGAGAACACTGGATGTGATTCACAACATATTGTGGGTGGACTGTGAGTTGCAAAACGCCTGCACATGATATCATCACCAAAATAAGGCAGGACATTATTGCAATACTTATTAAGGGGAAGTATTGCTCTAGCATCATTTAAGTTAAAACTTTAGTTGAATTAAAAATGTTTTACTTGATTTGAATTGCTGCAAAACTATATGAGCTAGAGAAATAATTAATTTTTTTTGTTCCTACAACCCTTCTCTACATCTCCAACAATTGGGGTACCTGCTTTTTTTGCTTATCCTCGCACAAATGGATTACCACATACCCTAGTAGGTCAATAGCCAATATCCCAAAGACAATATAGCATGAAATGTCAATGGATAGAGAGACAAGGGGTCCCAGTCTCTCCACCCGTTAAAGTTTTTTCCTTACCGAGGTAAGGACAAGGGAAGTTTCTAGAGGCCATCCCACTTTTCAAGCATTACCCACCGTAGGGGATTTAAATAAAGTGCACTTGAGGACACCGGAGGGGACGCACCTTACCCATTTACCTTACCTATTGATAATCTTTATCTGTATACTAAAGACAAATCTATCTGCCATACAGTGGCCCCTCGTTCCTCTTATGCAGTTCCGTGATGGACTGACCAACCCATTGACATACAACCTTTTGAAACCACACCTCCTGATGAAGACGTTAGTAGAAACACGCTTCGAGGTTGATGGGACAAAATAAAAACCTAACAGATGAATTGAATATTATTTTTTATCATCCTAATCCGGAGGAACTCGTGACACTTGGTTTTATTGTGTGAAGAATAAAATAATAGGTTTTACTTTTAAACAAGGACTATACAATTGGATTTTATTAATTCTCTGTTGATTTATTACTGCTTCGTTATTCTGACCATGTTTTGACCATGTTTTGATGTTTTGTTATTTATCCAACTAGCTAACATTATTTAAATCCCCTACGGGGGGTAATGTATGAAAAGTAGGGTGGCCTCTAGAAAGTCCCCTTGTCCTTACCTTGGTAAGGAAAAAACTTTAATGGGTGGAGAGACTGGGACCCTTTGTCTCTCTATCTATTGACTATTGATTATTCATGCTTTTTTGCTTATCCTGTCAAAGGTTTTAGCAGTATCAGTTATAGTAATACTTCAATGCACTATTGCTGTATTAAATAATTTTTTTTCGTGTTGTTGCTCTGTCACATGGGCTTCCAAAAAAGGCCATCATTAGGGTTTACATCTTAAAGCGGTTCTATACTCAAAATAAAAAATAAAAAACACATACATTACATTTACATAATACTCACCTGTCAGCAGTATACATCTGTGAAAACTGCTACAGAATGAAAAAACAACATACTTACCTTCCTCACTTACTCACATCATGTTAGATTCTGCAGATGTGAAGCTGCATTCCAATTCACACAAGACTACGGACTTCTTCCCAGCTGTCTCTGCCATGATTGTTTAGAACAGTGGTGGGCAACTGAGGTGATATGGAGGGCCAAAAGTGTGGCCCCCGGAATCACTAAAGGGCCCCACAAAACATGTAGAAGCGCCAAAATTGATTAGGAAAGCTGGGTCAGCATGTGACTGCTACATGTGGTGATATATGGAATGCCCCATGTACATCTACAAAGGTTATGTGACTCATTGATATTATCAAAGTAGTCTAGTGGAAGCATAGGCGCTCAGGCTCTGTCTGGGTCACTCATTAGCTTTTATGTACGCCAAATAGTGTGCACAGCTGGAGGCTTAGCGAGTCACTCTCCTCCTTTAACCACTCTAAGAAGTTCTCAGGCAAAGATGCGTCGGTGGAGGATCGGTGAACAGGTGAGTTGGGGGCTGCAAGTGGAGGACTAAACAACACCCAAAGGGCCGCATACGGCCCCTGGGCCACAGATTAGGCACCTGGAGTTTAGAAGCTTGCCGCAGCTGGTACATCACGCAGTGGGAGGGAAGAGCCCGAAAATCACCTCTCCTGCTGTAAGGAAATTATTTTTTTATTTTGCAGTGATTGCCTAATTATCAGCAGTGCTGCTGCTGCTGCTGCTGATAGTGTAAAGGGCCCCGTGGGGTGGTAGGTCCGCTTTAACATGCTGCAATGTTTATTATTATATATGGCGATAATTGAAGCTGAAGAAGCTGAACAGAGACCTCTGCTCCAGTAGTTGCGGATCCTAAATTTTTTTAATAATCACCTAAATATTTATATAGCATCATCTATGCTCCCAGAACACAATATACTGCTGTTAGTAGCATCCTGTGAGTAATAACAGATGTAAGTGAAAGCAATGCACAAAGGAAATATTCTCCACCGAAAACATAGCAGTGTGTGTTCTACCATATATTTATTGTATTATCATAGTATGAACATAACTCTAGGCTACATTAGACACAGTAATATATTTATAGCATGCACTTCCCCTTCATTTTATCCTTTCATTAGTGCCGAGCTTTCACAACAGTGGCCTGTACCCTGGCTCTGGTCTCCAAGTGGAATTCATTTGGTCCACTAAAATGCCAATAAATCAAACATAGCGGGAGAGTACTTCATTACAGAAATGTTTCATATAGAAGTGACAGAGACCGGGGCTTGGGGAACTATTAAAGAGCAGGAAATATTACTTTCCAAGTCCAATACGATTCTCCTGAGTTGCCTGCAGTGTAACATTGTAAGTGTCTGTCACAATACAAATAAAGGGTTCAGGTCATGTCACCGATGTCCTGTCTATAAACTATAACATTTAACGTGACCACAACGGAATTATTTTTACAAAGATGACTTTTATAGGACTAGGCTGAGGCTGTATTGTTGTCATTTTTTTACAAAAAAGAAAACATCTTCCTTATTTATTTAACTTTTACTTCGGAGCGCCTGATCCCTTAAAAATACTTGTGAACTGAGTGCTCAGTGGGCGTTAGGGTATGTTCCCACATAAGCGATTATTCGCCTGACGCTTGCGTTTTTCAATCGCCTGCGGAATCGCCGTCAATCGTGCACACTATTTTGAATGGGCTTGCCCCCATTGCTAAGATCGCGTGCGGCTGCGATTGGGGCCGCAATCAAATTGTGCCTCCCCGCGTTCTGATCGCAGAGGGCTGGGGGCCGCAACTTTTTCCCTCTGATCGCGCCCATAGACATGAATGGATGCAATTTGTTACACTGTACTCCCCCGCGATTGCCGGCTCTCTGCCCAGCTGGCAGTGTGTGGGGAGAAGAGCGGCGTACCTCCATTAACATGGAGGGCTGTGGCGCCACCCCCGTAAAGGCTCAGTGTGTCTGCGGCTCTGTAGAAGAGCCGCAGGCGCACGTAGGGGCGGCGTTTGTGCCCGATCCCGGCATGGGTGCAGTTTGATTCACGATCAAACTGCGCCCGAACTGGCTTCGGGCATATCACTCAGGAGGTTAATGAAACTTTAGAGCCTCAGAGTAAGTTCATACAGGAAAATTCCCCTCTACCAGATATGAGATCACATGACCCATATAATGCCCAACAAATAGATCGGGAATCACCTGATCTGAATCTGAGTGAGCATGCATTTCTCTTGCTGAAGACTAAGCTGAGGAGGAAATGCCCCAAGAACAAGCAGGAACTGAAGACAGTTGCAGTAGAGGCCTGGCAAAGCATCACCAGGTTTTAAACCCTTCATCTGGTGATGTCTATGCGTTCCAGACTTAAGGCTGTAATTGATGCAAATGATTTGCAACCAAGTATTAAAAAGGGAAAGTTTGATTTATAATTATTATTCTGTCCCATAACTTTTGGTAACTTTTGGGAGGCACATATGCAAACTGTTGTAATTCCTACACCGTTCACCTGATTTGGCTGTAAATACCCTCAAATTAAAACTGACAGTCTGCAGTTAAAGTACATTGTGTTTGTTTCATTCCAAATTCCATTGTGGTGGTATATAGAGCCAAACATTTTAGAATTGTGTTGATGTCCCATTATTTATGGACCTGACTTGGTCACATGAGCAAGCAGCCATTACTAACACAGTAACTGCTTTTAATAGTAGATTAAGACTTCATTAGCCAATTATGTTCAGGAGTATGCAGGTACTTTCTGTATACATTTGTACATGTATGTTTAGGGATAATGTAACATATGTCCAAGTGTCTGATTGTCTCTAAAACAAGCTAAAGGCCACCATACACCTTACAATCTTACCATACAATTTCTGTACAGTCAACATTTGATCTACCAAACCCATGTCATAGTAAGAGCTTTCTAAACCTTCCAATCACTATGCATTCTATCAGGGAGGACCCGGAACTACATAGATGTTGGTAGATCTAAAAGAAATTGTATGGAGTGATCTAGATGTGTATGGGGGGCTTTACAGACAGAATTACTCATAACATTGTAAAACCTGTTATGGAGTTCAAATACTACATTGTATTTGTGATAGATTCAGATTTAGATTTAATAATACAAATTAAATTTATTGTAAATCTATATAAAAAGATACTTCTCCATCACTATTTAAGTGACATGACCCCCATGGACGAGTGTATGGGCAGGTTTACTGATTCATCAAAGTCATAGATCTTCCTTGAGCTGAACTTGCGCAGCCAGGACTGGACTCACGTTATAGAAAGGTTATTCATCAGATGCCACTTATTTATTCTTTCCACCTTTATTAGATTGTTAGAGGTATAGGATCCATATTGGAAAGTGTTCTTTACAGCCAATCAGCACCCCCCCACCTCACGGGCCATCCCACCCCTATAGCATTAGCAAGTAGAGGATACGCCATTTCACATGCTTCTGTAGACGGAGACAGTCAGATCATAGAGTAGCTGGCCTGCCATAGTGAACTATTAGCTAGGCAGTATTGTTCTACAGCAGAGGTGCCCACACGTTTCCTTGGCGGTCCCCAAGTGGTCAGGCCGCTTGCGGCCCGGCCCTTAACTGCCTTATGTCTCTCCTCTGCCCGCCGATCCCGTACTTGCGCTTCTTCGCCCGGGATTTTCCTTCAGCAGAGGAGAGCTGAGGAGCCTATCACCTCCGGCTGGATGATTGGCGTATGTTTCACCAATCACAGCACGTAAGGCTGATTGGTCACTCCCTCCTCCACTTCCTGCTGCTGATACCGGGCTGCCGGGCTGGTACGCGTGGAGGTCCTGGAAGAAAGGTAATTTCTATGCTCCCCTAACAATGTGAACATGGGGGAGAGGAGACATGGGGCAGAGGTTGACATTGGGCCGAGGTGACATGGGGGGAGAGAGACATGGGGCAGCGTGACCTTGGCAGAGGTGCCTGGGCAGGAGGTGAATGGGGGGAGAGGAGAAGGGCAAGCGGTGACATGGGCCGAGGTGACATGGGGCAGAGGTGACTGGGGGGAGAGGAACATGGGGTGGGCCCCCAAAAACAAACGGTGACATGGCAGAAGTAAGTAATGGTGAACGGTTTGTCGGGGGGAAGGGGAGACCTGGGGTGATTGGAGGGAGGGTTAGAAGGGGTAGGGAGGTGAGTAGTTGACGAAGGGGGGGGGGTAGACGTGATGGCTGGTTGAGTGTTGTAGTTATGTTGTGGAGTTGACATGGTGCAGAGTTGACATGGGGTGAGAGGAACATTTGTCGCGGCGACATGGTGCATAGGTGACATGGGGGATAGGATACATGGTGGCCGATGTGACATGGGGCATGAGGTGAATGTGCATAGGAACATGTGCCAGAGGTGACATGGTCATAGGTGACATGGGGGAGGGAGACAACTGGGGGAAGTAACATTGGAGAGGAAGACATGGGGGAGATGAGACATGGCCGAGGGAACATGGGGCAGAGGTACATGGGGGAGAGGAACAGGGGAGAGAGACATGGGCAGAGGTGACATGGGGGAGAGGTTGACATGGGGGAGAAGGAGACATGGGGAGAGGAGAACATGGGCCGATGTGACATTGAGCAGAGGTGACATGGGGTCAAAGTTGACCTGGTGCAGCGTTTACATGGGCGGAGAGGAGACATGGGGCAGAGGTGACATGGAGAGGTGACCTGGGGCAGAGTGACGTGGGGGAGAGGATACATGGGGCCGATGTGACATGGGGGCAAGCGACGGGAAAAGTGACCACGGCAAGGATTACATTGGGGAATGGTGACATGGGGCAGAGGTGCCATGGGCAGAGGTGACATGGGGGGAAAGGTACTGGGGCAGAGGTACATGGGGCAGAGTGACATGGGGGCAAAGGGACATGGGCAGAGGTGCATGGGGCACAGGGACACGGGCAAAGGTGACATGGGCAAGGGTTACAGCAAGGCGCACGGCAAAGGTGACACAGGCAAGGTGACACGTAAGGTGACTGGGAAAAGATTACATTAAAAAATGCTATCAGTCGAGTCCTATATCGAAATGTATGATGCGGCCCTTTAGTGGTGCTGAGGGC
>CM070032.1:168862682-168872778 GCA_036250615.1 Ptychadena robeensis
TTATGTCCGTGTAATGTATGTGGGGGAGTTTTTTTTTTGAGTTTACTTCCGCTTTAAGTAAAGGATGGGTCAGTGCTTAGTCTGTCTATTAGTATGTAAGAAAATTGTGGGAGGGAGCAAACCATATGGATGAATAATACAATGGTACAGACCTTTGATTACATCTGCTAAGTCAAATAGATTTAATCTTGTACAGAAGTTATAGCCATAGCAGCTATTTTTATAGACACCACATTTGCTGGTAATGCTTTACTGCTTTGAGTTCCGGGCAAGATTGGTAGACATAAAATTCTATTGTACTGGTGAAAACTTTCTTATCTGTGATTTATGCAAATCATTAAGTTGTGCATGTGCCCCACCTCAGTTTAGCCCCAGTTCAGGCCTTGGTGTTTCCTTGATAATAGGTGACCTTAAAGATCCTGCCATGAATCCCAGAAACACTAACATACTGCAAGCCAATGCAGCATTTTCCTCAAAATAAGAAATAAAAGATCTGAATGTATTTTCACTTAGCAGAAGCTAGGGAGGTGGATGTGTAATAGAGTGAGATTTGAAGATTTAGCGCCTTCAAGGAATTCTTAAATGATTCTCACTGTTTTAATTTGTCACTGGAAAGTTTTGTGTCTCAGTCTGTTTTGCTTGAGGTGCACTCCCTATGCAGAACCCTTCCCAAAACATTGACACAAATACCAGTTAGTCATTGATACTGTTTTTCCCTGATAGGACTGCTCATGCGGTGAAGCATTAAATTAGGTTGTCTGTTGGTGTCTAATATACTTAAATTGTCGGAGCTCTGTTTTGATGTGGACAACTTGTGTATGAATGTCAGCTGCATCTGCTTTTATTGGTAACTTGTATGCAGCTTGCAAATGGATGTCAGTAGCATCCAACGTAATTACTGCCTTCGCTACTGCAAAAGGTAGCTGTGTTCTATCTCTCAATGAGCCCAAGGGTAAGGAGAGAGCTACTTGTTTACAACAACTCTATATGAACAGGATATTTGAAACTTTTGCTATGTTAAGAGAGGAATTGGTGGCGCCCAATTCCTATTTTTGTATTATTTACAATGAACAGATTCTGTCCAATTGCAGTACAATCTGGACAAGTATGACTTCACAAACATGTTACAATGTTCCCTTCCTCAGATGTGTAGGATGTGTTGATTACTGTTCCTGTTTAAATATTTTCATCATTATCCTTTGATTCCCAAGAATGTTAAGTTATATTTTTCTGTCTGGTATCGATTTCTGTAATTAAATCTGGGCATTTTCCTAATTCTCAGCCTTTGCAGTCCATTGCATAGCAAAGACTTGGGGTACAATTTACTTAGGGAGTAAAGGATGCTCATATGTAGAATAATGTTACTCATATGAATGGCCCATGAATGGGTGTTCTTTGCAAAGTTAAAGAACTTAAGGTGAGAAAGTAAAGTCCCCAACACACAGGTCGATTCCCATACGATTGATAAACAACCGATTGCAGAATTGTGATGCAACTAATTGCCAAATGATCGTTTGCCAAATAGATGCGCACCCTGATGGGAGCCCTGATGATTAAACAGGGATTTACCAACATGTTGGTTCCCTGTTCGTTCAACATTTCTTTGACCCGGATCGATCAAACAAGGGGTCTCATTCACTGAATGATCACCGCTAATATGTACGGTGATAGATTGTTGTGGAATCAAATGAAAATGTGTGTGGGGGGGCTTAAGGCAGAGACATGGAGTGTGTTAACTTGTAGGGTGTATAAAATATGCTAAATCTTTTGTATGCAGCCTGTTAAAGTAAAACGGGGGTAATTGAGAAGGTACTTTTTCTGTGTGAATGAAGTTTCTTTTTAATATTTCTACAAATTACTTTGCAAATACCAATCAATCATGTTCACAGAACAGAATTTCCAAAGACTTGTTTTAAAGGTAGCCATACACAGGTCGTTTCTTCAGCGATCAATTGCCAATCGATTGCCGTTTCGATCTTTCCAGGTGATCAGGAATCAGCGCTTGATTGGATCGGGAATAGGTGCAACACCACCTTGGGAATCTGATTTGTGGCTGATTTGGACATGAGCCAAAATGGCTTATTCCACAAAATCTATCGATCTGAAAGGCTGCTGCATAGGGCTATGGGTCCACCAACGTACTCCGATTGCCAAACGATCGACCAAAAAAAACAACATGTTGGTTCATTGTCCGATCCGATTTTTAGTCGATTCTGATTTTGTTTGGTCGATCGTTCAGGGTGGGCAGAACCCGATTGATTGCCCTCGATCTTGTGAACACGCACAGTGATTGATCGCTCAAAAATCGAGTGGAAAATCGACCTGTGTATGGCTACCTTAAGAGTTTTTAGTTAAACATGTTCTGCATAGGGGAATCATAGGAGAGGGTCTGTATTGTGACCTTGTAAAAGTAGCTCACCCATGAACACAACTCCAAGAGCTGTGTACTGTACAATTTCACTTCACATTAATTACCACTGTGCTGTGTATAAAAATGTGTTTGACTGACCATTTAGTCATTTAGTCAACTTTAACACAGAAAATAAACAAAATAGTTAACAGGAAGCAATGTATTTAGGTAATGCAGCAGCACTACATAGCAGTACAACGATTCAACAAACGCTGCCATATGGTGTATTTGCAAAAAAAATGCACAGTATTGGTAGCCATACACGGTTGACTTTTGCATGATCAATCTTCAATTGTCAATTGCACCACAACACAGTGTGATCGATATTAAACCAATTGATTTGTTTGCATTCACATGTTCAGTAAAGCCCATAATTATTCATATACCTGGAAAATTTTGGCCTAAAGTTACTTTTATTCTACCAGCAAGTTATTTTTTATGGGAAATGACATTGGGAACAGCTGTTTTAATCAACTTAACAGGTGAAAAACAGCATCTTTCTGCAGTTGGTTTGTAGATGGCTAAGACAAAGGAGCTCAGTGAGGACCTGCGGGTGCACATTGAGTGAGAGAGGTGAAAAAGAATCCAAGGATCACCACCAAGGCCATCCTGGTCAATCTGGGCTCTGCTGGTGGCAATATCTCAAGGCAGACAATCCAACAGACACTGCACATTGCTGGGTTCCACGGATGCAGACCAAGGAGGACGTCACTTCTCCACATAAGGCACACAAAAGCTCACTTGGCCTTTGCAAATGCTCATATGGACAAAGAAGAAGACTTCTAGTCTTCTGTGTTATGGTCAGATGAAACAAAAATGTAATTGGTTTGTCATGCCATGTCATACCATGTCAAACATGGTGGTGGGAACCTAATGCTTTGTGGGGGGTTTTTCAGCCAATGGACCAGGGAACCTAATCACAGTAAACAGCACCATGATAAAAGAGCAATACATGAGGATCTTCAACAACAACATCAGGCGGTCTGCAGAGAAACCTTGCCTTGTGCACCAGTGGACATTTCAGCATGACAATGACCCAAAATACACAGCAAAAGTGGTGAAGAAATAGTTAGCAGACAACAATGTTAACGTCTTGCAGTGGTCCAGCCAGAGTCCTGACTTGAATCCAATTGAGAATCTGTGGAGCTAACGATTAGGGTGATGGCAAGAAGACCCTCCAACCTGAAAGATTTGGGGCTCATTGCTAAAGATGAATGGGCAGAAATACCTGTGGAGACATTCCAAGCTGGTCTGCAATTATAGGAAGCGTGTGATTGCTGTAATAGTCAATTAAGGGTTTTCTATTGATCATTGAGAAGGGTATGAATAATTCTGCACATGACACTTTTTGCTCAAATGTAAATAAAAGTTGAGAAATGTCCCCCCCCCGCAAAAAAAATGCCTCTTGTACATCGTCTTATTATCTTTTGGGTGACACCTATGTCATTTCCTGTCAAAAAAATAACTTGAATTAAAAGTAAGTAAAAATCTGCTAGTTGTATGAATAATTATGGGCTCAACTGTATGTCTGTTTAGCAGTGTTGTTAATGCTCTCCAGGTGCCCCCTGCGGCTTGAAGCGTTTATTACGGCACATGTTCCATAGTATGATTTACCAACATGTCCGGTGACTGCTTGATCGATTTATGTTCGATTTCAATCATTTTCGGTCAATACAAGATGAGCAGGAATCGATTCCCATTTGATCGACTTAAAAAGATCGATTTTTTTGGTCAATTAAATGGAAATATTGAACCGTGTATGGCTACCTTAATATGCAGCACAATATATTTACTATGTTATCATTTTCAAAGGCCAAAGCTGTAAAGTGGAGTCAACGGTGGAAAATTATTTATTTAATTGCCCATACACATACAGCCAAGCTGGTATTTCTGTATTGGAAAACTTCATGCCTTTGTATATATATATTGGACGGCCTATTTTAGAACAGAGCTGCAAATTATTACATTATAGAGTGTAAAGGCATATAGGAGTTGGCAGATACTACTGGAACTACTTTGCTCAGCAAAGAATCATAGGTTTGCTAACCTGCTCTATTTAATGTGTCTGCAAACAGCAGGTGTCTGAATGCCACCATGAACATGAAATCTCAATGGTTATCTAATTTTTATGTACCATGAAAGACATACTACCCCAGTCAAAGGTACTTAATCATTTTCCAGTCCGTCTATATGGCATGTGAGTACAGTGGAGCTGAATTAAATGAAGCTATTGCTTTGGTGGAATCTGGCTGAAAGCTTTATTTGCAACAGTGTGTACCAGTGTTTATTGGCTAGGTTTAATAGGGCATTTCTAAGTACTTGCTAATCCTCATAGCTACAGATAAGGAATGCTAAGCCAGAAGCTATTGTCACTGATCCTCATGTAAATTCTCAGCATTGTGCAACCCTTCAAGTTACAGCAAGCTGCGATGTTAAGTGATGCTAATACACTGCCAACCCCATTACTGTAAATTCTCCAGTTACTTAGTTTTGTGTAGTTTGGGGGTAACCCCACCTTAAGTAACAGTTTATGTTCCTTGTAATAATGTTCAGTTTGTTTTTTCAATTTACTGCCCCAGCCAAGGGAGGTAAAACATTTGTCCCTAACTGAATCTATTGCAGTAAAACTACAAAGCTGGTCTCATCTTATACTGATAAATATTTAACCTCTTACCTGCATAATATTTACTTTATAAAATGTAATATCCTGCATTAATTAGCAGTTCTACATTTTTTAGATTACATTTTAAAACATCTGACCATATAACTAACACACTGTCTTTATCAGTTGAGATACATGGTTCTAATGCATATTATATATTCAGATACAGAAAATAATGTATTTTTTTTTTTACCAGAGTATAGGTTTCCCAGTGAAGTGCCTGCTTTATAGGTTACTGACTGAGAAAAGTATTTAGTTAGTGATGAAAGTAGACAGATAGAGAGAAGAGGAAGCCACGCTCTGCTGCCGGCACTGTGTCCACATTCAACAACGCTGGCACGCGGTTTCCAAGTCTATTGGACCTGCTCCCCTTCATCTGACAAGACATTCCAACTGTGTTTTTGATCCCCAACATTGGCGTATCTATCTTCCCCAGAAACCCAAATTTGGGTCTCCTTGAGAGCTGGGACTGAGGTGTTGAAAAGATTGCTTCATGGTGGCGTGGCTCAATTCCAATGACCTCTAACATGATTGTGTCTGCTGTGCTTTTAATCTTTGCATGATCGGTTAACACATCATCAGAGCCATAGACAGACCTAGTGTATTGGATCGGTCTCCCTGATGAGGCCCCCATACAGGGAGTACAGCCGAATCCACTACACTTTTACGTGTACTATGTCTGTGACTTGTATAGTGATGTGATTTTAATTGCATGTTTTTCACTAATGGATAGTTAAGGTCCTGACCTTTTTTTAGTTAAAGACAAGAATCTTTCTTGTTATATGCATGTCAAAAAAACAACAACTTCTTACGTTTACAGGCCCTTAGGAGGTCTGTAGTAGAGTATCAATAGAAGTTCAAAAATGTATGGGGTGTGACACGCTGGGTGACCTACCTCTCATTTAGTTTGTCTTTGTAGTGAAACTTAGTCTATGAAGTAGACTTGTGGTTGGCTTGAATAGCATTGGGATGTCTACTATAAGAGGAATGATAAGAGGAGCAGCATCCTGGAGGTATCTTAACTGCTGACTGGATTAAGTGTATTAAACATTAAACAAACACTGGGGAGCCAAAAGGGTGTGTATAAATCTTATGACATAAGCTGGCTTTATATGTGTTTCAGCTGAGTATGTATCTGTTTACCTTCCAAATATCTTTGTCTCTGCAGGATAATGCCTGCCATACACATGGCGATAAGCGGACGATTTTTCACCGAACCGATGGGCGTGCGTGCTCGCGCCGTCGGTCAGCGGAAAAATCGGCCACTTATCGGTATGTGCCCACACGGCTCAGCCGGCCAGAGAACGGACATGTCCGATAATCTCTGGCCAATGGAAGCCGATGGCCTTAGCTTCAATGAAGACCGGCGTCTTCATTGAAGCTAATGCCGGCACACAAAGGGTGCCGGCCGACTGAAGGGGCCCCATAATGCACCAGGGTGTAAACGTGATGACGTCATCACGTTTGCATTCCGGTGATTATCGCAGAAGGTCTGTCTGCACCCGTCGGGGTGTGTATGGCAGCCTTAACTCATCAAACCTAAAAGAAGCAACAAACAATAAAACTTTTTTGATGCAGTTGTACAATTTTACAGTAAATAAATCTATACATGTCCACCAACATCTCTGTACATACTGCATTTACTGACTTGAGTTTCGGAAATCACAATCCTGCTGTGCAAAGCTCCTAAAAAGTTCCATCTCTCATGTAACAGTTGATGTAGCAAACACAAGGAAATAGGGATGCACCTTAATGCTAGAAATAGGGAATTTCCAGGCAATATTAGATAGTATAATTTTACAGTTTACAGTACAGTACAGTTTTATTGTGGATTAACACAGTCATTAATATTTTAGCGGTATTGCCTTGCTTTCATCTTGACGCATTTTGTGGTGTCTTCTTCAGGAGAATAGACACAATAGAACAGTAAAGAGAGTAAAGGCCCCCATACACGTGTCGGATTCGCACCGGATTCCGTCACGATCGATTCCGGGCACGTGCATGCGAAGCGATCGTGCTAGAATCGCATGCAGCCCACCTTGTCCGATCGATCAGGTCCGATCGTTTAAGGGCTCAGAATCGGATCCGACGAAGAACCAACATGTTGGTCTTTCTCATCCGAATCTGCCCGGATCAGGGGGAGTTGCCATTTGTGAGGTGGAATCGGAGGTGGAATCGCACACGGAATCGTGCCGGAATCCGCTCGGACAAGGTGGTATGCTGCGATGGATACTCTTAATTGGCCAATTGATCACACCTGCGATTCCCGGCAGAATCGCCGGAATCGATCGGATGATGAATCGATTGGACATGTGTATGGCTAGCTTAAGGGCTTGTTTCCATTATACGTCGGGACCCCCTCTGCTAAGCCTGACGTAGAACATAGACATTGCATGCTTGGCGGATGCTCTGTTTACACATCCGCCGATGCAGAGGCTCAACATACTTGACTATGTTGAGCCTTGCATCGGCGGAGTGGCTCGATGCAGTGAAAACACAGCATCTGCCGAGCAGGTAAGTCTATGTGCTACGTCGGGATCCCCGCCAAGCAATACGCTTAGCTGAGGGGGTTCCCAATGTATAATGGAAACATAGCCTAGCACAGAGGCAGGGTAATGCTCCTTCAAATCAGGAGCCCAAAACTGATAACACCACAATGTGAGGCCAAGAAAATTAAGCCACAATGTACTTTTACTTGCTTATCAGAATGGCAGTGTTTTTACACTGGCAGGACCCCAGTAGGGATCCGATCTGCACTACTTGCTCTGGGCCACACTGGGAATTACACTCAGGGGGTTAACATATTTCCATTCGGAGTCTCTGGCTAATGTAAAGACAAAATTATTATTAAGGTATACATAACCACATGTAATATAATATACATAAGCAACACATACATAAACATGTAGGTCAAAATACAATTCTAAACAAATTCAGCTGCCGTGATTAAATGTGTCTCTGGACGGGAGAGAGACTCATGATTGCTAATCACCCAAGTCTTGTGAGACTGGGCAGGCGAGACTTCTTAGGGGAACATGGGACAGATGTCCAAAATACCCCAAAATGCCCCTCCTGCTAGCAGAAAAAGTTCATTTTCAATTGCGAATCTCCGCAGTCAGATCATACCTAGTGACCTACGAGGTGGTAGGTCTGCTTTAATATTAATATTCTCCCCTTTTTTAAACAATTTCAACCATATAAATAGTACTGTCCTTGATTTCTCATACTTATCTCACAACTATTCATTTAGTAATTGCAGAAGACAAATTACATGAAGACTATAGTCTGAAATTCTGCATTCCTAGCAATACTGTCAGGTCAACAATTCTACCATCTTTGGTTTAGAGAGTTCCTGTGTAAGTATATGCTAGGATTCTGTAAATGATGATATTAAAGTAAACTTAATATTCAATATTTTATTTGATAAATAATTGGGAAGGTAAGATAAGGATCTTTAATACAATTTGCTAAATTGTTTGCTGTGCATATGGCTGCTTTCATGGTATTGATTTCTTATCAACAAAGTTCGAGATCATCTTTGAAAAGAAAACATTTAGACTGCTTAGGGCAGGGAGAGTTCAGAACCATGAACAGTGATCAATGCGGCTAGCTACTTTATATTTAAAGAAAATTAAGAACAAAATAATGTAATTACAACTTGGGAAAGCCAGACTTCACATGCTGTCTGTGAAAAATGTATCTTAACTAACTCTTACATCTAGTTTGTTAAGTAATATTTCAGGTTTTACCGACTATTGGCTTTTATAGACCATCCCCTAAACAAATACCTGCTGACTAGTGATGAGCGGCATAGGCAACATCCGCGAATTTTATGGAAAACATTCGGAAAATATTCGCATTTGGCAATATTCTGTTTTTTTTTGTTATTGCGAATATCGGCAGTTTATTGCGAATGTCGCGCGCAATATATGTTTAACATGGCGCAAATTTTTATGCGAATTTTAAAATTGACGATTTTCGTAATATTCACATCACCCCAATATTCATTTAAAAATCTGTTGATGGTGTTGCTAAGCTCTTGTTGCAGCCTTCCCATTCGTCCACTCACATTGAGAGGGAAGTGTAATGGATAAAAAATACCGAATATCCGGAATTGCGAATATTCGGCAATATATCCACCATCTTCGCGAATTTCCGAATTGCCGATATTCGCGATTAATATTCGGAATCCGAATATTCGCGATCATCACTACTGCTGACATGATTCCCTTCTTGTTAACGTAAACACGCCTATAGCAGTCCATACATTTTTATTTTTTTCCATTCAATTGACTTAGATAATCTATGGTAACTAATTCCTTTTTAACTGAAAAACTTTAGTCGGTTGTTCAAGTATATGTATATATATTTTCTTGGTATTTTGATCTATTTGTCTGGGATCATACTATTAAACATGTGCGCAGGGCTTTGGAAAGTAATTGATTACTTGTACATCGATTTCTTTCGTGTGGTAATAAGATTCATTGATATTCCACTGACAGTCAATATTTAAAATGCATCGTTGAAATTGAAGATGGAGCTTTCAGCTCTGCACAGGCACTAGATAAAAGTTGCATGAACTATCATGATTGTTTTGGGTATTACTATCTAGTGACTGAACATGTGTCATGGGAGGCCATTCAGGGATCCGGCAGGATAGGTTTCTGAACAACCAACAAGCATGGTACCCGCAGTTTTCTATGGGGGAGGAAGGATTGGTTTTCAGCTCTCTCATCCTGCCACTCTCCATAAAACAGAACAAGCACTCTAGTTGACAATTTACATTGATATTGGATTTCAACAATAACTTGGATTTAAATGGGAAGGTTTAGGTTAATGATACAGTTTGTGAAGGGCTGCTACAGATATGATGCTGTCAAAAAAGGTTTCCATCCTGTCAATAGTGATGGACCGAACTGTTCGCCGGTGAACTATTCGCGGCGAACATCGCATGTTTGCGCTCACCCCATGTTCGCGAACATATGGCGAGTTTGACCCGCCCCCTATCTTTTAACATTGGTGAA
>CM070032.1:168895128-168908621 GCA_036250615.1 Ptychadena robeensis
CCATTTTGCCAAAGGAAAGGAAGTGGCCTAATAATTATGCACACCTAATATAGGGTGTTGCGGTCATTAGACCACACCCCTTTTCATTACAGAGATGCACATCACCTAATATGCTTAATTGGTAGTAGGCTTTCGAGCCTATACAGCTTGGAGTAAGACAACATGCATAAAGAGGATGATGTGGTCAAAATACTCATTTGCCTAATAATTCTGCACTCCCTGTATAAAGAGAGACATTTTCTATTTAAATAGCATGTGTGTATTTACATTAACATACTGCATTGCACTAACTAAATTTTGTGAGACAGATTCATATCTCCTCCCATATGTAAATAGATGCTCATGGGTAAGTTGTTCAGTGACATATTGTAGAATGTGCCTCTTCATGAGTTGATCAGCATTTTCAGAGAATGGGTACTGCTAGTGTATAAACACATGCTAAAGGTTAAGCCCTGCACACTCTACTAGAACTAAGACCCCCCTCCGGGCACTGGCCTTTTGGCTGGAGGAGTTTATACTTCATGGTCCTGTCCTGCCTCCTTTGCTGGAACATTCTGTATATTCACTTGATATATGAATGGCTGTGTCTCTGAGTTTTTTTTCTCCAAAACTTTGGGGTACGCCTTACGGTTCAGTGCGTATTAAAGTGTGAAAAATACGGTAATCATGTGATGCTGCATGTGGAACTAACCAAGAACACCTTAAGGTAAACTTTTACAATGTTCATACTAGTAAAAGTTTTGATAAGAAGAAATGGTCACAACATTTTAGGAAAGGTATGACTAGCTGACAATCTGTGCTTTAATTAAATGGTACATGATATATCAAACTTGATGGAGATGTAAAGAATCGTTGTAGGAATATTTTATGAAAAAGTATTGCCTAATCAAATGTAGTTTTCATTAAAAGTTGAAATTTTGTCTCAAATAAATTTTGTCTTGAACTTAATAGAAAATTTACATGTACTATAACATTCCCCTTAAATATAATGTTTCTAAAAACATTCCCTACAGCTCCAGTAATTGTGGCAATGATACCATATACCAGTGGTTCCTAAACTTTTCTTTTCTATTTAGCAGCATTATCCAGCCCCCTCCCTATTCACACAGGTGAATACCTTGCCCCCCCCCCCTTGTTTGGGAAGCACTGCCATATACCATGCAATTAACCCACAAGGTCAGCTAGTCAAAATGTTATGCTCATCTAATTTTTGTACTATTGGCCTATGCATTTTTTTTTCTAAATAAACTTTCTATGTTTACTTTTGAGAGACCAGGTCTGTTTGGAACTCTTTGTGTGTCTAATGTGTGTCGGGCAGGGTCCTCTACTCCTCCTGTGTCATAACCTGTACCTGTGTGTTATCTTGTGTTGTATCTCCACTCTAATTTATTGTACAGCTCTGCGAATGTTGGATCTATATTTATAAAGGATAATAATAATGTTAGTGGCATGTTGCCTATAATTGCATATATCAATTTAAGTAGAAGCCAACTCCCCAATTTTAACAGAAAGGCAGAAATGGTTTACTCACATGTAACCTCAGGGGGCCTTGGTTAATAGTAAAGAGTAGTCTAACTGGGGGTCTTACTGCTTTATGATCCAATGTCAGGTCACATCAGCAGCCTTGATAAAGGTGTAAAAGAGACTGAAAATCAGAGATTTGTTTTTATAATGTTGGAAAAATGTACATGATTTTGGAGTCTAACTTTATTTTAAAATCAATGCTAACACAGGGGGCCCTCCCATCCTGGGCCCTCCCATCTAGGGAGACCCAACAGTCTGCAGTTGTTGCAGCATCAGCATTTCAACTGGGTTCCTCGTTCTGTGCGCTGCCTCTACGCAGCACACAGGCTCGTAACTGTCAGGACCTTCTGCTGGCAAAAAAATTACACAGGGACTACATTTACAGGTGCGTTAAAAACAGAAAAAAACTGAGTACAAACTCCTAAGTTTTAAAAAAACTGAAGAAAACTGAAATCAATGGGGTCGACGACCGAACGACCCTCTGAACAGATCAGGAGGCGATCAGAAAACATACGATCTGATTAACAACAGTACGTTTTTTTCCTTTAAACGATTTAGTTGAAGATAAATTACTATGGGGCCCCGCAATTTCTGATGGCGGCCCTGCACTAATTAGCATCCTGTTTATAAAGGAAGCCAGTTAACTTACTATTATATTTTTGGTGTTAAGGAAATAAAAAAGTAATAAAATAGTAACCACTTTAACCAAGTTAGACAAAGACCAAGTTAAATGTGTAGCCTGCTCAATGTTGAACTCTTTACCCTACTAGGTAAAAAGGTATAAAGAGCTCAGACAATTTTTCTGGCGAAGAATACACTGTTACGCATAACATACCATGAAATATGTAAAGTACAGAATTAACTTAAATGAGTTACACCTGGTATATAGACAAAGGGTTGTCATGCCTTATTAAAGACTCTGCTCTGTAATCACAGCTATTCAGTATAAAGTCGTCCATTCAATACACATATTTCCGCCGTCTTACTTTATAAAGGTATCACACAGTGTGAGCTAGAAACACAGGTTCCACTACCAGTTTCTGAGTCCTTGAGTATGTAATGCATATTCATGTTTATTCTCTATGTAATGTATTCTCAAAAAGTGCGTTGAAATCTAATGAGACTAAATTATTCTGGTACTATTTATTGAAAGACCCTTATGCAAATGTAAATGAAGACTATTTTTACCTGGCACAGAAGAACACCTTGTACATTCATGATAAAAAAAAAGTCATTCAATTACTTAAATAAAAAAGATGTAAAACTTGTTTGGAGATGATTTCCATGAATATGTCTAAACAGTGAGATGATATGGTAAAAGCCTTAATTAGATATTTCTGTTTGCTGCTAACTATAATTGTATATAATATTATAGTGAAGGAAGTTCTATTTACATTACTGATATAAAACGTCTAATGATAAATAAATCTGAGTTCCAGGTATGAGGTGGATTATTTTAGCTTTGTATTGTTCAATACCACAGAACGCTGTCTTATATATTTACTTCCCAGATAATGTTGGGATACATGTAAGCATTTGAGCTTAGTTTGTATGGGCTGCAAGTTCAGTACGGCATATAAGAAGATTATAGTGGAATTGCTTTAATCATAATCAGCTTTTTCTCAAAACATTTAATATCTGTTAGAAAGGTTATGATTTACATGTTTATTTTTCTGGTGTAGGATTTGGTAAACCCTGAATAAACAAATCATTAATTTAGCAGTAGTTGTGGATTTCAATTTCGGTAGCTATAAGCCATTCACCTGATCACCTTTAATTTCTTATTAGAGATGGTTAAATTTTTTTTTTAGAAATGTTCAACTAGCTGACTTAATGTGAGTTAATTGCAAAGCTCATGAATATGGTATCATCACCACAATTGCGGGAGGTGTACAGAAGGGTTGTGGAAACAACATTATATTATATTACTAGAACTGCACTGGTAGTTATTGCATACATTTTTAGAGCCAAAATTTCAACTTAACATGATATATGCAAATGCTAGAACAACACTTTTTTGTAATGTTTCAACAATAAAAGGGGTCTTGCAATCAACTCACAGAAAGAAATGACCATTACCATGTCTATTTATTTATACAAAGCCAAGATGAATGCCTCAAAAATATTGCAAATACATAACTGCACGTTTTCAATGTGAAAATTGCTTAGTAGTTTTGTCCTGCTAAAATATATTTTATATATATATATATATATATATATATATATTGTGGGGGATCACACTCAAATGGGTGCTCTCAAAGCATCAATCCACGCAAATGCGATCTTTTAGGGCTCCTGCCCACATTTATTTGAGCACACAGTTCAAATCAAAACTCACCCCCGCAGGGGTTAATATCCAAATGAAACAAAAGTCACTGAAAAATGCCAATCTTCCTGGCTTGGCAAACATCCAGCTCACCAGGAGGATCAGGTCCAGGCCTCACATGCTATGTGAGCCCCCTGTTTCCCCATCTCCAGTAGCCACAGGTCTAGGCCCCACACTGCTTGTGTGCCCCCCTGTCTACCCTCAGAAGCCCACGGTCTCCTTCTTGGTGTGGAGCTGGTGTGTCCAACTTCTCTCAGGAGCTGTGTCTTCAGCCTCTATCAGAAACACCTGACACACTGGTCTCTGCTGCTTTTGTAGAGACCCACCTGGCTCCACTCACCTGAAAACAGGTGTTAACACTTTAGTGGACCCTGGGGGAATAGGAAGGCCTACCCAGTCCCTTCCTCCCTATCCCAGAGTCCGTCCATTCACACAGTGACAGATGAGAAGTCTGTCACATTATATATATATATATATACACACATACAGTATCTCAAAACTGAGTACATGCTCACATGTGGTAAAAAGCTTATAATATCTTTGATCTTGGGATCACAGGACAACACTTTGCTACAGCGTAAATTTGTCAGTGTACGGCTTGTATAACAGGGGGAATTTGCTGTTCTATAAGAATAACTCAACATACAGCTATTAATGACTAAACGGCAGGCAACAAAAGTGAGTACAAATTTACAAATTGCACACAAGTAATCTTTTTTTAACCATGTCATGTCATGTGACTTGTTAGTGTTACAAGGTCTCAGGCGTACATGGAGAGCAGGCATGCTAAATCTCCCACTCTATCATACTGGTCATTAGAAGTTTAGCTTGGCACCTCATGGCAAAGAAACTTATTTTTGTTTTACCGAAATATGGCCTAGAAGAAGATTGCTAACACCCTGGAACAGAGGTGGGCAAGACCGTAGAGAGGGGTATAACAGGACAGGTTCCACTTAAAACAGACCTCGCCATGGTCGACCAAAGAACAAGCTCAGCATCATATCCAGAGGTTGTCTTGTGAAACTAGATGTAGGAGTCCTGCCCACATTGCTGCAGAGGTTGAAGAGGTGGAGAGTCAGTCTGTCATTGCCTTCTATATGAGGCTACTATATGATAGGCTACAACATGTAGTAGTGGAGGCATATTTTCCATCATATAGTAGCCTCACTACAGGGCTTTTGTGTTTAAATTGATTGGGAGCACTTAGATGTAGGTGTTATACTTTACTAAGGATGGCTGTGACATGTATTTATGCAGGACTGCTTTATAACTGGGTTTCAAAAGCTTGTAGTCACCAGTCTGCCTCTGTTCCACAGCTAGGATATTGATTTAATCAATTTAAGAATCTCCCCACCCCTGGACAAGGTATTTAAATCCTCTCAAATGTATGTAAATGTTAATTCCCCACTACATTTGCATTTACATTGAAATACCTCCTGATTTTCTCATTGTAGCTAAACCATATATTCTCCCGATAAAGCAACAGCAAAATGCATAGATAAATTAACATGGTTCTGATCTGAATATACTTGAGTTTAGTTACAATTGTAAACAGTACACCACTTATGTAAATATTGCACTTTATATAGAATTAGCTTTTAATGGTCTGATGTTTAGACATATATGATTTCTATGATGATTTGTTGACCTTGATTTCACTACAATCCGAATGCTTAAACCTTAAATTTGGCCATAATTTGGCCACCAAATTGATCTAATACATTACGGACATGTCCATAATATTAAGATCGATCTGCTTACCAGCATCCCCATCCAAAGTAATTGCCGACACACAATCACACATGGTCGATCTGCCGGGAGATCAATGAAAAATCGAAACGTGTATAGGGGCTTTAAGTCGCAGAATGATCAGGTATACAGCATGTTTGTGAAAAAGATGACAGAATAGATCCATCCCATGGTCAATTAGCACGCATTCTGATCAAACACAGTAATGCTGTGAAGAGAAAAGAGAGCACAAAACAAACTCGGTAAGCCAACAGTGGTGTACTGCAACAAACCTAAAAACAATAAAGCACAAATTGCCCTTTACCACGTACCTGTTTGATTGGCTTTATATTGGATGGGGACCAAGTATGGAACGGGAATTGATTTTGCACAGTGGTGTGCATCGATTCGATGTTGAATAGAAGAACCCTTAAGCGCAGCTTGGTGGCTTCATCATGCTGCGCGCAAGGGTTAATTGATTGATTGAATTTTATGCCCACCTTAAGAGATAGCGGAGTAAGATTTTTTTTTGTTTTTATTTTTTACTAATGCGGTAGAGTTTAATAGATGTTCTTAAATGTAATACTGACTGGTTTCCCTTACTGCTGGTGACTTATGTCAGAGGGACTAAGGCTACCTACAGTCATGTAATTCATATTTTTGTACAACTAAAATTTTAAGGTAAATGATTTCACTAAAGTGTTTGTTGAAGGCCATGTGTCTCATAATCCGTAGAGTTTAATTAAATGGTAAAATGATTCTTTATCAGCCTGTGTAACAGGTGACCTGAAAACATCCTCATCTAAATCCACAACCATCACACTGCTAAATACACATTGGCTGTTTTTCCAAACAATTATACAATTATTATGGTGATGTACGGCTTCACAAGACAGCATTTTATATATAGATATTGCTTATCTCCTTGTCGGTAATCTACAAGCTCCTTGTTGTGATTTATTTTCTTCATTAAGATCTGGCTTTCTCTTCCTTCCTTACTACATCACAGCTTGCATACCAATATCATAGTTTAGTTTTCATTTATCACAGTGTGCCATCACTCTTTGTCTTCTTCACACTTGCTATTTAAATGAAAAACGATAGCCAAAGTGTAGCATCTTATACACCGTAGTTCTGTGAAGAAACATTCGTTTGAATGAATGGTAGCTAAAATGTATGTATAGAAAGCCTTTTGATTTTAGCTCTGGATGTAATGTTGAAACTCTGCCTGGGTTTTATGGTGATCTTTCTTTGGTCCTGGGGACCATCACTATAGAAAATTATAGGAATTGGAATTCTTTGAGCTGTGTGGTAAGAGGTGTGGTAGGATCTTCTAACAAAGACACCTGTTTCATTGACAACTATCGTAAGCCCCCCATACACCTTAAGATTGATCCATACAATTTCCATTAGATACCAAAAACTATGTAGTATAGTGGCCTCCCTGATAGAATACATAGGGATTGGAAGGTTTAGAAAGCTCCTCATATTACATGGTTTTGATATAACAAAAGTTGATTGTACAGAAATTGTATGAAAAGATTGTAAGGTGTATGGGGGCCTTAAGAGGTATATATATATTTGCTTTATAGAGATCTCCTCTTACTTAATTTTAAATCCCCAAGCACTACGTCACCCCATGTTCTCTGTGGAAACTGTAAAGTGGAAGGAATATATACAGTAGGGTTTCTGCTGTTGTTCTAGCCAGCAGTGCATGTACTTGTGACAGATCTATAAATCAGTCATGCTTGAGAAATTCTCCCTAGGGCAAATTAGCTGAAGCCCAGAGTAAGTTGGTGTTAGAACCCCATGGCAATTTTCCCACACAAACTCCTCACAAGCCACTTAATGAAGACCTTCAATTCCCCTCTGGGGGACAGTATGACCCTCTCACTGTGGCCCATAGCACATAAAATGAGGGATTTACAACAAAATAAATAAAGTAAACTTTCAAAAAATGTAGAACAAAAACTGATTAGCATACACATAAAAGTTCATCCATTTGCTCCCTGAAAATTGATCCACTTGCTCCCTGAAAATTGAGTACAGCTCTGTCTAATGTCCAGATGTAACACAAACATGGCGGTTGCTGGATCGAACCAACATCAATCAAATATCTGTTTCTCCATGTGGGAGGTAGTTTGATCATACTTTGATTGATTGAACCAAAGTCGATCATAAAGTACGATAGAATCCAGCATCGACCGTAGGAAAATTGAAACATGTATGCGGGCCTTAACACTCTTAAAGCGCACCTAAACTCAAAAACAAAAAATCACCCAAAACATTTTATTACATTTTTACTTACCTTTAAACTGTCCCGATAGCTTAAAAGTGCTCAAAAACCAAAAAATATTCACTAAGCAATCATAATGATGCCTATGGGAGCCGCCATTGTAGATTCAGTGTTTGATTCCAGGCTTGCATGAGTTGAGGCTGCAATATCTCCGGCGGCCAGATACAATGTGTGTCAATGGACACAAAACGAAAGTAAAATAAATAAATAAATAAATCAACATGAATAGCAGCTAGAGATGTCGGCTGCTCGCTGCGGCGCTGAGGAGATGCTCACACAGAGGAAGAGGGGTGATGGGACAACTATACAGATATCTCCTCACAGGTAACAATTTTTTACTTACATATTGCCCCAATAGTCAGGGGTTGGCTAGCCAGGGGGAAAAGTTTGTCTGGTGGGTTTAGGTGCGCTTTAAGTTCTTCATTCATCATGAAAAACGATGTCAAGCTTTGCTGTTTGCAGTTTGTTGACATTTATCAATTGGATGCTGTGCTTTGTACAAAGCTGTGTTTATTATTAATAACAGTGTAATATGTATAACATTATATGCTCCTTCAGACTATAGCAGTAGTTCCCAAACTTTCCTTGCAGGACCCCTCTTTACTATTTAGGAACAATTTCGATCCCCCCTCCCCATTCAAACACAGGGTAAGAATGAGGGCTAGCACCCCCTCCCCGAAATACCTTTGTGCCCCCCAGTTTGGGAACCACTGGATTATAGGATTTTCAAAACCGTCATTTTAACAGTTCATTTCTTGGGCATTATGCTGAACCCAGTACGTGCACAGTGTGTTCATAACAAACGAACAAACTCTGCTCCGCTGGGATTAGGCAAACATGTCTGTGCTGTGTGAGCTCGCAGTGATTCTTCAACACCCGCCCACCGATCACTTCCTGCACCACGTCTTTGGGGTCATTGGTGATGCTGAAGGGGCAGGGGGGCTGCTGCGCCATAGAACCCCATTTTGATGGAGATGGCGCTTTTCCCAGCCCACATTGTCGGTGTCTCAATGATGAGAGAGTGGATGGTGGGGAATCGCAACAGATTACGTCCCGGAGGTTATGATACCTAATCAATGATACTTTATTTTTTGTGATGTTTGTCTGTCACCTACTGCCTCTGCTGCCATGTCTCGTATCTTGTGTTTAAATTCCCGTCCTTTTCATGAAGTAACTTATAATAAATGATTACATTAAAGAACATGTGTCAGTGTAACACAGAGACTACAATGTGTATAAAATTGTGCATACAGAGAGAAGGAAAAAATGCACAGCTTCTCTCA
Organism: Ptychadena robeensis; assembly: GCA_036250615.1. Taxonomy (NCBI): domain Eukaryota; kingdom Metazoa; phylum Chordata; class Amphibia; order Anura; family Ptychadenidae; genus Ptychadena; species Ptychadena robeensis. The sequence goes on from CM070032.1 coordinate 168,904,286, forward strand.
GAAGTCATTGACTTGTGCCGTTGTCAACTAGACCCCTTTTCCATTAATGCTCTAGTCCACACTGGTGCCAACTTTATATTATTGAGAACAAGACTTATGATGGTTATTATTCACATGGAACACAATGATGATGGAAAGATTAACTACACTGTCAGCTCACATAATGAAAACTGTGTGAATGATGTTGTGTACTTGAACCTTACTTTATAAGAGTAACACCTCAGTTTTTGTTATCGGTAGAATCCTGCCCTCTTGCTGTAGCTTTAATTACACTTGTTCTATATAAATCAATAATATTGAGTTGAGATTACAGTTATATTGTTAAACATATACACTTTATGTCACTTGGATAACTGCAGGGAAACATATTAACTACAAAAGGTTGCAGTTAGGAGTGTCAAATTGGGAATGTAAATTACTAATTAAAAAAAAAATGGAGAAGGGTGTTGGAGATTTGGGGGGATGAAAATCAGAGTAGGCATATGTAGGTTAAAATCTGACAAGAGAAATGCTGCACTAATGAGATATGATACTGAGATCTGAGGGTTCAAACGGTGTTATAATGTGAGAGTTACATGTGACCCAAAGCCAACTGGTGACCTGTGGATGGGGACAGCAAATCGAAGGATCAATTAGGAACAGGGAGGTGCACCTGCAGCAGAATCTAGGAGATGACAGTGAATACGACATTAAGGTAGACCACCCTACATATGGGGTACCAAACACCATCTCCTGGTAATCATCTGAGTAACTTACTAAAAGAGTTATGTGCACCCATGAATATAATGAGAATAAAAGGTAAAAATATGGCAATTTAGGTGTCTTAAAACACAAAGATTAAAAAGATAAAATACAGCTAACCCAGGCAGGTTATATTAAAAGATTTAAGGAAAAGAATTTAGCCATGCCCTTTGTTCATATTTAAAATGATTATTCATTTCAAAGGATTGTAGACTAAATACATTAAGTATTTAAGTTACGTTTTTCTGTCTTTGTAAAAATAATAAACAGAATTTACATTTGCCCAAGACCAAGTAGAGTGTTGAGTTTGTCAGAAACAAAGGTGAAAGTCATTTTTATTAAATAAATATAGTATCTGGCAAAATATTGGAGGCTCGTTCTTCTTTGTTTTTTCTTTGTCTATGAATTAATATTAAAGAAATCAATGCATATGAAACAATGTAGTAAACAGAAAGAGTGTAAAACAAACTAGGATTTGTTTTATATTTTAGATTCTTGGAAGTAGCCACCTTTTGCTTTGATGACAGCTTTGCTTTGATATACTCTAAACAAAAGCATTGAATAAAAAAGCGTGTCTGAAACTTGACTGGTTCTGTACATAGCTGGAATAATTGGTGTTGAACTTGTTCAGCCTTATATTTAGACTGTAGAGAATAGATACAATTTCATACTAAAGGAATGTTCCCAGAAAATAATATGAATAAATACCCAAGAAAAATATAAATATTTATTATCTTAATGTGGATGTATACAAATAAAAAACATTTAATTAAGCTTTTACTTAGCTATGAGCTGGCACAAATTTCTCTAGTTGCCAGCAATGCAGGGGATTAATAACTGTAGTATTCAGAATGGCGACTAGATCTTCATAGATAATGGTTTTCAATGCTGATGAAAAAGGGAACGTGATTAGGTTCCTACCAAGTAGCGCTGGGGCTGTCACTACCGTGGCATAGCGTCATTGGACATCGGGATTTATGGATTAGATGGGAGTTTTTTCTACTTTTGTTTTTTTTTCATCATTGACTGCACACGACATGAAGTACAACAGGTGAGTATATGTCCATTTTAATATACATTTTTGTCACTAGTCAGTCATAAAGTACCCATACACATTTAGATCCCCGTTCGTTTTGCCGGTGACGTCACCACGCTGCTTGCAATCGCTGGCAATACAAACGGGAATCGCGGGACTTACCACCAACACAGCGATTCCTGCAGCATTCTTTGGATGGGGATCGAAGACACAGGGATTAACCATCCTGGCGGATCCCTGTGAGATCCATTTCCAGAATGGTTTTAACCCTTTTGGGTCGATCAATCAAGGTGGGCAGCTGCAATCTACGACAGATTGGCTATATCTTTATTGATTTTATTAATCCTCTCAAATACACTTACACATTCTTTATCTAAAAAAAACTTTCCATTTTTTCCCTATTACCCCCCCCCCCCCCCCCCCCCCCCCCCCCCCCCCCCCCCCCCCCCCCCCCCCCCCCCCCTACTACCCCCCTTTCCCCCACCCCACCAGCTCTTTAATAGCTCATGCTAAAGTGCTCTCTCCAATTTGACCATATTTTTTCGTGCATGTCTTTTTTCCCTCTACCCTCATACGTTCTAGCTTCAAGTCTTATTCTATAGTTCATTTCATTATACCATTCTGTTAGGGTGGGAATTTCATGGGAGATCCATTTACGTACCAGTACTTTTTTTGCCCCATATATCGATCTAGTGATGGCCAGATATTTTTCAGCTACAAAATTAGATCTGCCATACATCCCAATATACAGTAAAAATATCATTGTTTAAATTTACTTCAAGTTCTTCATAAGTTCGATTGTATCTATCACATCAGTCCAATAACGATATGGGGCATTTCAACAGCATATGTGCAAGATCTCCATGGGGACCCTGACACTTAGGACATTTATCTATTTTCCTTCCATACATCCGATTTATTCGCTCAGGTGTATAGTACAATCTGTGAACTATAAAAAATTGTGAAGTTCTATCTGAATGTGACATTGACACCCTCTCTATATGGGACAAAATTTCTCCCCAGGAAATAGGGCCTACATCTTTCTCCAATCTTTTCTTGCTCTGAAGGGGAAATTTCTGTAAGTGCTTATCTATTAGACCCCTGTATAGGTCTGACATGATCCCTTTAGACACCTTCCCTTCCCAAACTCCTTCTATTACCTTAATTTCTCTTAAAAAATATTCATTTTTTTACTTTGTTCTTTACAGGCATGTCTTATTTGACAGTACTGGAATGGCCTATCCATACTCCTCTTGAAATTCTTTAAAGGATTTGAAGTTTGTCTGATTGTAACAATCTACTACGTTCTTCACTCCTGCTTCTTTCCATTTTTTAAAGTGCCCCAATTTATATATTTCTGTTAGTTTTATATTTCCCAATAACAGTGTAATTTTGGCATATATCCCTATATCTAATAAACCTTTGACTCTTGTCCATGTTTTATTAATTAATACTAATGTTGGGTATTTTTTCGCTAAATTTTGAAATCTGGCAGTTTCTAATTCTGTTAGCGGGTCCCTTCCTTGCAATAGGAAGGATATCATTTCTTGTGACGCCCTTTTCCTACTTAGTGTAGCCCATCCCTTCATATGTGAAAACTGTGCCGCTAAATAATAAATCCAGGGACATGGTGTAACAAGTCCACCTTCATCCCTTTCTCTCTGTAATGTGGTCAAACTAACTCTAGAAATTTTGTGTCCCCACAATAAATCCCTAAAAACTCCTGATATTTTCTTAAATATAGTGATTGGAATATCCTGTGGAGCATTTAATAAAAAGTACAAAAGTTGTGGCATCCAAATCATTTTTATCAAATTATTTTTTTCTATTAGTGTCATGTGTTTCCTATTCCAAATTTTTAATGGCTATTTAAATTTATTTATCAGTGGCAAAATATTGAGTGTACAAAATTCGGAGAGATCCGTGCTTATTTTGACTCCCAGATACAGTATTCTAATTGTGATACTAATTGAATTTGACATATAGAATCCCCGCTAATTGTGTGTGCCCCAAACGCCATCAAAATATTTGACTTTGCCTTATTGATTTGCAAACCCGACCTAATACCAAATTGTTGCCATGTTTCAAGTACCTTTGGGACTGTATACTCAACATCTGTAATGAACATCAAAGCGCCGTCCGCATATAGTGAGATTTTATTTTCTATTTCTCCCCTCTTCATTGCTTTAATGTCGGTTGCCTAATTTTAGCTGCCAACGGCTCTATCGCCAAGGCAAAAAGCAGGGGCGACAATGGGCATCCTTGCCTCGTGCCTCAACACAACGCAAATGACTCCGAGATAATCCCATTAACCAACATGGAGGCTCTGGGCTTTAGATATAACAATTTAATCCATTCAATGAACCTCTCTCCAAATCCCATTCTTACTAACACACCCCATACATAGTTCCATTCCACACCATCAAAGGCCCTGGACACATCCAAAGACAACAGAGCTGCATTCTGTCTTTCATCCACGGGGGTCTGTATGTTCAAAACAGCTCTTCTTATACCCGTCGATGTAGATTCAGCAGGCATAAAGCCCGTCTGATCCTCGTG
>CM070032.1:168908721-168935134 GCA_036250615.1 Ptychadena robeensis
TGAGTTTTTTGGGTTCATTGAGAACATGGTTGTTGTTCAATAATAAAATTGTTCCTCAAAGTACCACTTGCCTAATAATTCTGCACTCCTTGTATAATGTTTTTATTTTTCACTTTAATTTATATAGCGCCAACATTTAACACAGCGCTGTATTGTAATAAGAGTGAATATGCAACACAAGCTAACACATGGGTACAGACTATGACTAGTGATGAGCGACTAGGCAATATTCGAATTCGCGTAATTTCGCGAATATCCGCCATAATATTCGATTCCATATTCGTAATCTCGAATATCCGCACTTACGACATGAATTGCGATCTAAAACTCGCAATTGCGATCACATATGCGCAATGCATGCAAGTCAATGGAGCTCGGATATTCGACTGGGAGAATATCCGTCATTTCCGTTTTAAAAAATAGCATTGCGATTATATAATCGCGATCCCATTCATTGCAATGGATCGTGATGATAAAATTGCGATTGTGTCGGATATCCGATGAGATATTCGCGAATATTCGGCAAATGGCGAAATAGCGATATTCGAGCTAAATATTTGAAAAACGAATATTCAAGCTCAACACTAACTATGACATGGGAGGAGAAGAGGGCCCTGCAAGATCCGGTATACAATCTATTACTTGGGGAACCATGAAAAATTGGGTAGGCCAGACTGAATAAGTGTGTGGGGGGGGGGGGGGGGGGGGGGGGGGGGTTCAGGGCTTTTTTGAAATGTTTTAAAGTAGTAGCAAGTCTAATGGGATGGGAAAGAGAATTCCAAAATTGAAGCTGTCTGGAGGGGCCAGTTAGTGGTATTTTTAGGTACAAGGTTGTAGATGTAAGTGGGAAAGGATGAACGCAGTGCTTTGGGATAGGATAATATAAAAACCTAATGGCTTGACAATCTGTCTGCTAATTTTTTAAATTGACATTACATGGACCACATAGTTAGAAATTTGAAGATGCCTAAAACATGTGGTATGCTGACACTCTCTCTGCAACCTATCTCTTTGGAACTAAGGGTAGGCATATTAACTTTTGCTCCATTTATCTTCAATTAGATCAACTTGTGCAATTTAAATATTGAACGACAGTCTAACATTAATCAATTGCGCCACCACACAGTGTGCTTGATGCAAAATCAATTGATTCCTTTTAAAAGCCCTATGTGAATTCTCCATAGTAGAATCAGATACAAAATTTCCTTCATTTCTTTGGTTCAGAGTCAGCCCGCTCAGTCATGCCGGCATGCCCCCTCATTTGGGTCCCCAACTTACACTAAATTACATGGGAGACCAAGGACTCATCTGCTCCTGACCTTGCTTTGTGTCGATTCAGTTAACCTCCCTAGCGCACTGCTGAGGTCCAGATTTCTGTACCAAAAGCGCACCATAGACTGGACTGGAATTTTTTTTGTGTTGTAGGCTTGTAACTTCCAAAAATCTGTCCGTACAAGGGTCTAATAGACATCCTGAATATAATAATGTTTGAAACACACAATTATTATAACAAAAAGTACATTTAAAAAAATATATAAAATGTATAATTTGAATGCTTAAATCTCTTATTTTAGTATGAAAGATTTCAAAACAGTATTTATTGATTTCAAAACAGTATTTATATTTGTTTATAATAACATTTTTATTTTGTTTTGAATTGTATTGGATACAGTTATCCCTGTATCCAATACAATGGCATTCTCTGAAAGGGTTAACTTCAAAGATCACATATGGAATGACAATGGGGGTGATATTCCAGGTGTGCTCTTTGAAGATATCCCAATTTGCAAATTAATATCCCAATTTGCACATTAATGTCCCGCGGCCCCCCCAGGCAATTGGACATTCATGTGCAGATTAGGCTGATACAGAGGTGACACAGCCGGCTTGCATAAGATCGAGACAGCACAGAGCAGAGTGTGCAGCCGGCGATTCTGAGCTTAGCTGGACGGCTACATCTCGTCAGCTGCAATACTGCATAAGCAAGTGCAGGACGACATAGTGCCGTCAGAAGCGCTAGGGAGGTTAAAAAGGAACTGATCTCCAAATGAAAGAGGAATTTTTGAAGTTGATTGAACAAAACATTCTAACCGTGTTTGGCCTGTTTATGTCTTGCACTTAGTCTAGGAAGCTTCATTTTGGAATAATATCATTATTATTCAGAGTGTAATTTTGTATGAATTTTTTGCACACAGTACTTTAAGAGTCCTGGGAGAAATTTGCTAAAAAATTGTATTATCTTTATATTATCTTAAATTTTGTCATTTATAAACATTTTCTTTATTTACATAGAAAAGTGCATCTCACCACAGTTTGTAAGCAAAGGCCGTCTTTTATGTAAAAAGATTAAAGAATCAGTGTCTCAGTAGGTAGCTAGCATGTAAGCTTCGAGGTATAGAGATCAATTCCACAACACTGTAATCTCCTTTTAATGTATTTTAATGTCTTTTAAAGTATTTGAATGCGGAATATACCCCATATTTCCCTTCATTTACACTGATTTCCTTTTGAAGAGACCCGACTATTGCCGTATTTCATTGTACTTGTTTTGCATCAATGCGCAAACTGTCTTAAACTAGAAAAAGCCATTTGTTCAGCATGGCAAAATGCATCATATTAGAGACGGGGAGGACAGTCAGGAAACACAGACGCCTTGTGTCTGTCAGTAGACAGTGTGATGATCAGTCAAGGGGAGCTCACAATCACCAAACAGAGACAGCATGCAAATTGGTCAGCTTCCACAGAGCGCACATACACTTCTTTATTGCACACATCTGAATCCAGTAATGTGTCATCTGCTTAACTAAATCAATATGTTACAACTCAGCGCCTTATTAATGTTTCCAGACGAGAAACAAATTCACACCTTACTAAATCTCTATTACACTTAAGCTGAGGATAAACTGCCTCAAGATTGAAAATGGAATTCACGGGAGATGGCAGGATGTGAGATAATAAAAGGTTTATTTCCTAGTGCCAAAAGATCTCTTCTATATCAAAGTTCTTTTTCAAATTGCAGTGCATGTTAGGTAAAATTTCTAGCTATTTTGCAAGCAATTGCTAATTTTTCCTGTATCTTTGCTCTCCCCACAATTTTCTAGTGTAGGGTCACCCATCAGAACATGAACAGTTTGGTCAGATTTGCCAGATAAAGTCAAAGTTTCTCATAAGCCTAAGTAAAGAGTACATGAAAATATGTATTGCTTAACCTCCCTGGCAGCATGGTACGGGCGATAAAAGCAGAGAACACTGTTCCTCTGTAATCACTGCTTGTGATTCCTGCCCTCTCTTCTCTCCTCCTGCTTGGAAAGCATCTATGTCACTACCCCCCCCCCTCAGTTCTGTGACCAATCCATGGTCCGCTGCGATTCAGAATCGCTGTTGGCTCGCCATGAATACATGAGTTTGCTCAAGCCTAGTTGTTTACATAACCAAATCTGGACAAGCCAGACTTGTCTTAACCGCTAGGGGGCTTAAAATAAAAATAACACCACAGGGCTCTCTAGCCCCTTAACCACATTGCCGTTCTTGATGGCACCATCTGTTTAGTCAGTACTAGTGCTGTTCAGTCAGTACTGCACTGGACGAGATGGAGCCGCCGGGCAAAGAGCCGCGGCAGAGCAGATTTACGATTCCGTGCTGCTATGGCGGTTCCGATCTGAAGAAGAAGCTGCTGGAGTAGAGCGTACCCCTCTCCTCACCCTGTGCTGTGATGATGCTACATCAGGGCGGCAGTGGGAGATTCAAAAGTAAATCGCATGAAAACTGTTTTCAGTGTGATTCCCCAGATGTGCCCTTTGCAGTTAACCCTCTCTTTCCTGATGTGTTCATCACACCAGAGGAGAGAGGGTGCCAAAGGGAATTGTACTGGATACAGAGATAACTGTATCCAATACAATTCACAGGAAAAAACACATTTCCAAGTGAATATAAATGTTATTATAAACAAAATATAAATATAAATTCATATTTTACTTTTGAAATCTTTCATACCAAATAATTATTTTAGAGATGTTATCATTCAATTTTTTTTAATGTAATTTTATTCATATAATTGTGTGTTTCAAACATTATTATATTCAGGATGTCTACTAGACCCTTGTACGGACATATTTTAGCAAGTTACAGGCCTACAACATTCAAAAATTCCATTTAAGTCTTTGGTGCACTTTTGGTACAGAAATCTGGACTTCAGCAGTGCACTAGGGTGGCAAAAAAAACTATACAATTTTTTACTTTGACTTACCTTTGACTAAGTCGGCATGATGGTGGTGTAGCACTCCACAATCCCCCTCCCCCCAAAATAACGATCTGCTGTTCCCAGGAATCATATAAGAGATTCCATCTTTATCTGCCAGGCTTCCGGGGGGTTAATTCAGGGTGCAGCATTGTGAGTGGACACTGGGAGCACTATAAATTGCTTTGCAATGGAGAAAAATGTCAATGTGTATTTAATGCAGAGCCGAGATTACGTTCTTTCCCAGCTGTCAATGCTGTCAGAGATGTCAGCTCTTCCGCCTGCTGCGGCGCTGCATCATCAAAGAGAGGGAGAGAGGAGGGGCTGCAAGTGACCTTTTTAATTTACTTATTACAAGTGAGTTGTTTTGTTTTCCGATACATTCTGCTCTATAATTGCCAATTCTAGTGCCCATCATACATAGATGATAGAGTCATTTTGTACTAAAAAGCTCTGGACAAGTTAAGTGCTCTTTTACACTAAAATTAACGATGGTCGAATTTTGATTTGGCCAATTGGACTAGCTGATTTTGTGAATAACTTACAAATCCCTTGAACATGGTATCATCTTAAAATTGCTGGAGATATAGCTCTAGGTTGTGGGAACAAAAAAAAGAGAAAGTATTACTCTAATCTAATTCAACTATTTTGACATTCAAATTCAATTGCATTTTCAATGGAGGAGAGGAGTCATTTCAATGGATTTCCAGGATTCAAGCATGAAATAGATCATAACCTCCATGGTGGGAATACCAAGTGTGGCTCGAGGTCAGTTTTAATGATAAAAACTGAAGACTGAGACTATCTGTTTCAGATGAGCTGCCAGCGACCTTTCCTTGGTCAAAAGTTTTCTTCCCAAAGTAATGTCTTTCCTATCATTTCCCTTTCATAACTATTACTATAACTTGATTCCCCGCCCTCTTACCCTTTATAGTTTAGAACACAAAACACACTTTAAGGGTAAATATATAATCTATCTATCTATCTATCTATCTATCTATCTATCTATCTATCTATCTATCTATCTATCTATCTATCTATCTATCTATCTATCTATCTATCTATCTATCTATCTATCTATCTATCTATCTATCTATCTATCTATCTATCTATCTATCTATCTATCTATCTATCTATCTATCTATCTATCTATCTATCTATCCTAATAATATGTCCATAGGCAACTGAAATAAAATTATTCCAGCATGGGACACTATTACTTATTTTTTTTAGCAAAGTTACATTTATGCTGCTTAAGATGAAATAAAACCTTTAGGTTTAAGGTAACACCTCTGTACATTATTTACAATAACATTGTAATCTATCAAATATACTTAATGTCAAATCAACAATTGCTTTTTATTTATAAAAAAGAAACAAATACATACATTAAGCAAAATATAATTTTATGCATTTTATCATTGATTACGCTATCTGTGCTTTACACTAGGTCTCCTGGGCACATTTTCTCCCCCTATATTGTGTAAGAAAGATGAACAAGATCCCTCAAATGTTTTTTTTTTGTAGATATTGAACAAATCTACACACCCGATAAGATTCCATATATTGTTAAGACCTCAGATGTTGCTTAGATACATAATGATCCTTTGTAATCTCCATTCAATGATTCTTTAATGTGCTGTGCTATATAAGACAATAAAATAAATGGAACAAGTCAGTTCTTGTATGAATTCTCTGACTTTGAGGATGACAGCTTTCAAATAACAAAGATCGAGCAGTATCAGAAGACTCCAGGGCAAAAAGATTGGACTTTGCAAGAATCTGACACCAAGTAACAGAAGGAAAATTAACATATCAAAGGCATATGTGAATTAAAAAATTGGACTTTTACATGGCCAAATGAGTCTGTAAGCATATTGCTTGGTTATGTGTCCAGGAGTATTTGCCAGACTCATCTCCACATTATCAGAATCGTTAATCATTCCCCCAACAGGAATGCTAATTCATAATTATAATGCAGAGAATGTCTTTACTCAGTACAAACCATTGCGGTCTTTTTAATAATATATATATATATATTACAGAAAAAATCTGTAATATTGTTCTAACTGTAATGGTTTCTTAAAGGGACCCTGATTCTATAATAGAAATTATAATCTGCAGCAGGCTCTAAAAAGGCATCAACTCTTTTCCTGTAAGTAAAATTTCACTTTCTTGATGAGCCTCTGCCAATCATTTGTGTCAGATAATATGTACCAATCGAGGCACGTGCTTACTTTAGGTGCTGTTTTTACTTTCTTATGTGGAAAGTTTTGTTGGAATAGAGTTTCATAGGCTAAAGTCTCTTTCACACTACATGAGCTATCAGAATTCACAAAGGCAAGTATGGTTTAAGGTGCTTTGCATTTTCTATGTACTTTGGCTGCACTTGGATTTGTGTTTCCTTTTCTTAAAAAGCACAAACATAAGCACAACTAAAATGCATACAGTGTTGCATCTTACAAATGATATGAAATGTGCCGTGTTAGTATGAATGTTACCCAGGTTTACAATGGGAAATCTGTGTACCTGCGGATCCCAAATGAAAACAGCATGCATGCTGTATGAAGGAACCCTAATGCTGTGTTAGAATCGGGTCAGGTAGTTGACAAAATTACAATTGTCAACCCTCAGGGGTCTTCTGAGCTTCAGAGCTCTTTGCAGACATAAACCCTACCACCTACTTCCAAATAAAAATTTTAATTGAAAAAAAACTATAGCTTGTTCAGTCACTTTCTGCCCTAGGTTGACAACTTTGAGTTGTGCTGTCATCATCATCAGTCTGATCAGCCACATGCACGCTATTGTGGCTACAGATGGCTGCTCGGAAACACATCATGCAGGCATGGCCTACCACTCTCCATTAGGAAGTTGTCTTTCTGCATTGATGGGCAGCTGACACTTTAACAAGTTTGTGCACAACTATAAAGGAGATGCTTGGAGGAGATTGGGAACATTGCCATACAACAAAAAATCTAAAACACTAGAATATATATATAAATATATTGAAGCTTCGAATTACGGCTAGCTCAACATAGGAACAACTCAAGTTACGACTATAAATTTAACTTACCACCAAGGTTTTGACTTACAACCCAATCTCTTTCCCAAGTGAGTGTACAATTAAACTTATGGCATTGTAATCAATGACCCAGAGGTGTCCAGAAACTTGCTTCTGATCCCACAAAATTGAGGTATATAATTAAATAAAATTCCACCATGTATAGAAATAATAATACGCTACCGCCTAAGTTTGTATACATTTCACCAGCCAAACTTCAGCTAGGGAATACGATGTCAGTAAGTTGTATCGCTCTGAGCTGCACCTTCATATACGTCTGTTACTGCACAGGGGATCATGCTGGTCACGCTGGTCGCTATGCTGGTCACTGCGTAGGTCAGCTCTTCTATCTTTGTGTGCAGCCTGACTAGCGTAAAACACAGAGCCATGACGAGCCAACAGTATTAGATGAGGTTGAAATACTATTATTAATTTTAACTGCTAAACACTATAAATAATTGGTGTTTCTTTTATATTACTTACTATGCAACACAATTTTAAAAAAGGCGAAAGGGTTAGGTAAGGGGTAATTTTGGAGGTTTGGAACAGATTATGGCCATATCCCTTATTTCCTATAGAATTTTTTTTGTATTACAATCAATGTCACAGAATCAAAAAGGAGTAAAAACTAAACATAATCTAAAGGTTTTAATTTACAATAAGCTTAATAAGGGAACAAATGTAAATCATAGTAAATTTAGCTAAAGCATTTCTAATTTCTTAAATATTCAAATTTTATAGGTTCAGCTGTTGTCTCTAAAAACTGGTTTACATTCCACATAACAATTTAATGATTTAAGACAATCCTTTTTTAACTCCAATCCCCAGGGGTTGTTTACACTGGGCAGCTGCATGGGGCAAGACAATAAATGAATTATTGCATTTAAGTGTTGCCTACACATCCATTCACTGATCCTTATGTTCTCTTTAATCCAAAAGGTTCTTTTTAAAAGCAAAGTCGTACAATTTGTTTTCTTAAACAAGTAGCTGTAGGCTGAGTACAAAGGTCTGACCTTTGCTATCTGTGGAATTAGTGGTCTATCTGCAGAGGTCGGTCATCCTCCCTCTTTCAGTCTGATGCATAGATCATACGAATACCTTAGCCTGGGATTCTGGAGACCATTGCTACAATGCCAGTATCTTTTCTACAGCATGCTGATATGGGGAATGCTCATATATGTTTCAACAAACCTACAAGTTCAGTTGGGCATTAAAGTACAACTGAGGGGCACTGTATGGCAGTCTTAACAGTAAGGCTAGGGCTCCACATGAGCTAAAATCCCTGCGTTGAACACAGTGATTTTACCGCACTGCATGAGCCACCCATTGACAGCAATGGGGCTTTCACAGGGCTGTCTCCACAGCCCATCAGTGCTCCCGATCTGTCGGCCCAAGCCTCCTCACGGCGAAACATGCAGGATTATATTTGTTACAAAGGGTGGCCCAACGCCAGAATGTGCAATATAGTGGAGTTACGAATAATTCTTCTTTAAATTGTTATTTATTCTTGAATAGTGATGGACCGAACTGTTCGCCGGAGAACTGTTTGCGGCGAACTTCGCATGTTGCGTTAGCCCATGTTCGCGTTCGCCCCTATGTGCTGCGAAACATATCTGGCAAGTTCGACCCGCCCCTCCCCAGATCTTTTAACATTGGGTGAAAACTTTGGACCCCTGCGAGTCACAGTCAGCGACATAATCAGCCAATCAGTACCCCCACTCACGGACCATCCCATCCCTAAAATAGCAGGAGAGACGCATTTCACATTCTGCTGGAGAGAGTGGAGAGAGTTAGAAAACGAGCTGCTGTTGCTGCATAGGGAACCATTAGCTAGGCAGTGTTCAGTGTCATCTGCAGTCTTCAATGAATAGTCCCATCCATCCATCCATGGGGAATATCCATCTCCCCCCAGTGTCTCCACACTGACCAGCACCACCAGTGTCCTCCACACTGACCATCACCACAGTGTCCTCCATTACTGACCATATCCCCAGTGTCCTCCAAACGACCAACAACCGTGGCTCCACACTGATCATCACCACCAGGTGTCTGCCATAACGACCATCACCACCAGTGTACATACCGTGGTTCCCCACTGACCATCACCATCAGTGTCCTCACCACTGACCATCACACACCAGTGTCCTCCACTACTGTAACACATCACCACCAGTGTCTCATACTGGCCATCACCACCAGTGTCCGATAGACCATCACCAAACAGGGCATCCCAGGACCATCACCACCAGTGTCCTCCACACTGACCATCACCACCACTCTCCAAAGTAATGGGGGGCGTCCCATCCAAAGTAAGGTGTGACGTCCCCATCAAAGCAATGTGACAGCCCCGTCCAAAGTAATGGTGACGGTCCCCATCCAAAGTAATGCGTGACGGTCCCCATCCAAAAGTAATGGGTGGCAGTCACCAGTCCAAAGTATGTGTGGCAGTCCCATCCAAAGAAAGCCAACATTGGTTTGGATGGGGACTGCCACCATTACTTTGATGCAAAGGGTGACACGGGCAAAATGGTGACATGGGCAAAGTGTACAACGGGAAAAGGTTGACCACGTCAAAAGTTGACACGGGCAAAGGTACACTGGAAAAGGTGAACAAACCGAGAAAGGTGACACGGTGCAAAGGTGACACGGGCAAAGGTGGACATCGGCTAAACGAGTGACACGGGTAAATAAGTTAACACGGGACAAGATGACTACGGAAACGGTGACACGGCAAAGTGTTAACATGGGCAAAGGTGACACGGCAAGGTGGACAAACCAAAGGTCACGGTGACACCGGGCAAAGGTGACACAGGGCAAAGGTGACACGGCGAAACGGTGACACGGGAAAAGGTGACACCGACAAAGGTGACACCCTGAGAAAGGTGAACACGGAGCCAAGGTGACTACGGGCCAATGAAGCCACGGAAAAGGTGACACGAAAACCAGGTGACCACGGGAAAATCGTTACACGGGCACGCGCTTCTCTCACTCCAGCTTCAATCTACATTGACTATCATGTAGTATAAATCCTTTGGTGCGGATTTATTTTGTGAAAAAAAAAAACAAAAAAAATTTTCTTCTTGGGAGTTTGCCATGGATCCCACCTCTGTCATTCATGTCATGTCAGAGTTGGTTTGACCCCTTGAAACAACTTTCCCAAAGACCTATTGTGGCCAGAAAGGGGTCCCTTTGTTTTTTAAAATTCGCCTTTTCCCCATTGATAGTCAATGAGGCGGGTTCGGGGTTCGCGAACGGCAAAATCCGGGTTCGCGCCATCACTATTTTCGAATTGTTGTATAATTGACATTTTTTATTATTTATCTATTTTGTGTCATTGGTGCCTTAAAAACCCATCTTTTTCAACTGTATGATACATTCACCCTAGACTCATTGCGTTGAATTTTATCCACCATGTTGATTTTGAGGCAGCAATCTGCGTCCACAGTTACGCAATGGAGGCTTGCGCAGACATAATCAGATCCCAGCGCATAGTGGATCCCTAGCCTAATACATCTAGTAACTATTTTTTTATTCAAAAAACACAGTAGCAGCTTTGTAATCACACGATTCAGAAAACGTGGGAGGATTAAGTGTTAGCCACAGAAATCTGTGGGCTGAACTACAGACTTATAATGCTGCTAGCATTGCCCCCTCAAAATTTTTCATCACATAAAAGAAGTCACAGCCTGCATGAAAGTGAGAAGCTCTGAATTTAGCAGCAGTGGAGCATCCTTGTCCCATCATCACCAGAAACTGCATGGGATGGAGCTCACTGACAGGATCAATAGGCACAGTATGTCTTGGATGTCTTTGCATAGGATCAGGGTATGGTCTCATTCTCTTCTACCTAGGCTTATCTAGTGTGTATACATCTGCACACTATTTTAAAGCTGCTGATATTTGCCGTTTCATCTTTACATTTGGACTATGCTAGCAATTATGTGTGTGAATCTTCAAATGCAAATTTCAGGGACCCCATTTAATTATCAATTCCAAGGAAGTTACAGCTAGAGGGGGTATTTCATTACTCAGGCTACACAAAAATGAATTCAATTATCTTTTTCCGAAGTCATTTAAGATTCTGCAATGGCAAATGAAGTAAGTATTGTTTTCATTCAGAAAATGTATTAGTTGCATGCTGCTCTTGTTCTAATGTCTCTTTTATCCTACTGCATATCACAACAGCCAAATAACATTTAGCGTCTATACCATTAATGTTGTTTTCTCTTTTCTGTTGGCTGGTCATTTATCAGTAGGGGGGTTTCTTACATTGATGGCTTATGTGAAAGCAGAAGGAACAGGTAAAGAGCAATCAAGAGCACTATAGTGACTATGAATCATTGGATTGCATACTAAATTTAGTATATCACTCTCTTCACTCCAAGACAAAACCAATTTAGATAGACAATTTCAAATGATCATTTAACTATTTGGTGTAGAAACACATATTCCTTTATTTTATATACTACCCAGATGCAATTCCTGGGATCTATGTGCTGTATACCCCAAAGCATTTGCAGAGGACACCATAACACTTACAATCCGTTATTTATTTGAAATAGCTGAATCTAAGACTTTAGTGTTACAGTTATACTTTTGAACAGGGTACTAGTTGAACTTCATTTTGAAAGGGGACCAGTTCATGGTCCCTCAGACTCAGGGCTGCCATCAGGTAGAAAAGGGGGCACTCCTGTCCCGGGCCATCTAGGGGGACCCAGAGATCTGCTTTATGGTCCTTTGTTTCCTGTCCTGCATGCTGGCTGACAGCAGAGGGGAAAGACATTTAGCATTCCCTTCTGCCCCCCCCCCCCCATGTGTGTGAAATAGCCGATGACGTGATAAATTGACAGCAAGTTTCTAATAGTGACATCTAGTGGCTGAAGTTGATATTGCAGATTGAGTTGAGATTAAAGCTAGCGCACAATAAATAGTTCTACAAGCAACTTCTATTTATAGAGATATATAGAGATCTGAGGGTTGAAAATTAGAGTCGGTATATGTAAGGGTCAAAATCTGACAAGAGGAAGACCACGCTACATATGGGGTGAGTACCAAACATCGCCTTCTCATCTAAGTAGCTCACTAAACATGTACACCCCTGGAAGGGGGGGGGGGCAGGGAGTTAAAGGGGTAGTGGTGAGGCATCCTTCGGAGCCCTCAGTCTGGGGGGGGGGGTTATAATAGTAGAGGTTTAGGAACAATTACCTAGTATGGGTTCCCGAAATTTCTGATGGTGGCCCTGCTCAGACTACCAGGGGGGTTTAACAATAGGTATATTTGGGAGAGGGAGCTACCAGTCTTAAAGGACCATATACGGGCCTGGGCTGTAGTTTGTGAACCCCTGCTATAGAATATGACTTTGAGGACTGCAAAGATTAGGTTTTATTGTGTCAATAAAGTATGTAGACTCACAAACTAGTAACTAGTTGTTTGGTTAGATTAGTTCACGACAGGGTGTTGAAGTTTGGTTAAGTATGATCAGGCAAAAAATAATGCAACCCCTAAATTTATGACAGAAAATTCCCCACATATACCCATGAAAATTGTTGTAATTACAAATGCATTGGAATTGTCATTAATTATTGTTTATTTATTTTGTTGGTACTGGAAGAACACAGAAAAGCAAAGGGAAGCACCTTATCAGCAATGTACAACATAATTGTATTTCAAGTATGGCATGTGATGCTCCTTAACTCAACTGTAGTTAACAGGTTCTGGGAATAATGAAATTCCCACTTTAACCTAACTGGCAGTTTGCTGGAACCCAGTTCCGGGATTGGGTATACTTTCCTACCGTTGGTGAATAGAAGCTGACCTGTAGATCAGTTCCACTGCCTCTTCAGCATCATCAGTGATACCGAAAGGTGTGTGTGTGTGGGGGGGGGGGGGGGGCTGGTCAGGGCCATAGGTTTCCAAGTTATGGAGGAGGAATTGGTTATATTAAAGTGAGATTTTGATGACATTTTACAATGAAGTATTATTTGAATGGTGAATAGGGAACCTCAATCAAATTCAAGCTGAGGGTACAACAATCTGTTCTCACTGTGAATTTTCAAATGAATAACAAAAGGGTGTGGGTGCCAATAATTTTGTCCAGGCATTATAAGACATTTGTTTATTTTTTCATAATTCCAGTGCCAACAAAAGAAATAAACATGACAATATCAACTCATTTGTAGTTTCTACAATTTTCTGGTTCATTTTCTGACATAAAAGCATCAATATTTTGGCCAGGACTGTGTATAAAGTCGTAACTGTTTCATAGTTTTGGTTAAAATATTAGGTTTTTTTTCAAATGTGTCCAGTACAATTCCATTTCCCTAACTTGCTATAACTATCTAAAATTTTAAAGAAAATACTCTGGGAAGATTGAAATTATCTCACTGCTAAGGTTAAGGCTTAAATTACCAGAATAAATTAATGATATGATGAGGTGTTTATATAAGATGCATCAGACCATAAGACGCACCCCATAGTTTTGGAGAGAAAATGAAAAACAAAAGTCAGAGCCATTCACATTTAAAGCAAATATATACAGCATAATGCAGCAAAGTAGGCAGTTCTGGACCATGCAGTATTCATTCTATATTCCTCCAGCTAAGCCAAAGGGCCAGTAACAGAAGGGAGGTCTTTATTCCAGCAGAGTGTGCAGAGCTGAAACTTTAGCAATTGTCTATACACTAGAAGTATCCAGTCTCTGAACCCACTGGCCAGGGACACATTTTACAATCATGAGCATTTATTTATATATGGGAGAAGGGATGAATGTGTAACATAATTTTTTATTGCAATGCAGAATGTTAATGTTAATACACAAAGCTAATGTTAATGTAAATAGCCCCAATTGACTCATCTGACATATTTGGCTTCTGCCAGTGACTTGGCTCTCCTGGAATTCAAGTTAGTCTGAGAGGCGCATGTGTTATCAGCCACAGTACATATGAAAACTTTTCTCCAGCTCTGTATTACATAGTTATTACTTTGTTTTTGTATTTCACATGTTTAACGGAGTTGCCATAAATTTTTATATACAGTTAGTTGTACAAGGGTGTATTATTGTAGTCATGAGCTATTTTTTATCATAAACTATGGTACAATGAGCTGCCAAACTATAAAGCTTTACAATTTTGATAATCTTTAGGACATTATTTTGAATAACTAAATGTGTACAATATCAAGCACTTCCGATAGTCAGGTGTATGTGGTATCGTCTGTGGTAGCTTCTAATGTACCGTATTTTCCGGCGTTTAAGATGACTTTTGAACACAGGAAAATGTGTTCAAAGTTGGGGGTCATCTTATATGCTGGGTGCTGCCATGGGGGGGGGGGGGGGGGGGGGGGGGGGGGGACTCCTGCACACTGGCCACAGAAGCCAGAGGGAGAGTCTTCAGCATCCCCCTCCAGCCCCCTCCTTTTCCTTCCCGATGTGTGTGAGAGCAGCTGGCTGGCTACACTAGCGACATTGTGCATTGTGGCTGAAATTGTTACTGCAGGGATATTGAGATTTAAGCTAGAACACATTAAATAGCTGTACAAAAACTTTACTCCATACACAACTGTATTACACTATATTACATTTTTAGATTTCTGGGGGTTGAAAGTCAGAGAATACATAAAAATGTTTATTTGGTGCACGTTTGAAGAGAGGTAGTCTTAAACGGCGAGAATATGCCAAATTCTATATTTTAACTGGAAATTTGGGGGTCGTCTTATACACCGGAAAATACGGTATCAATAGTAGAATATTGCTCAAGATTGGGGCATCTTTGGTACGTTACCATATGACAACTCACAGACTTTTGAAGTCTCTGTACTTTGGAAATAACGTAGTGTGATAAAAACTATGATCCCTACAAACATACCTTCATAAATTTTATTATACCTCCTAATATCATTTCATTTAGAAACAAAAGCTTAAAATTACAATAAGCAACCTTGACATGGGTTGTAAAAAATATTCATAACCCTTATCCCTTCATATGCCTTTTGCTGTCTTATATAGATATAAAGGATTTCCTGTCTTATTATTTTGTTCAATATTATTCTGCACTTTTATTTGAAATATGGCAGAGCTGACTGAAAATCGTCAACAGGTCTGAGCTGAAGGATCAGCTTCTTAATGCTGGTGATTCCACACTTATTAAGGAGCATAAATTGCACTGCTCACAATTTCATTATTTTATAAATTGCTGCCATCTCAGAAAGGTGTAAGATCTCAATCTTTTACAATTTCCACTGCTATCTTAAAGCTGAACTGTAAAAAGCTCTGTTATCAATATTACAACAATAAATGTGTTTTACAATATCACCAGTATATGTTACTGGTTTTAATTTGGTATTAATGTATAGCAGAGCTTATAGAGCAAGGGGAAGAAGCAGTTTAAGAAGCTAATGTTGCTGGCTATAGTTTTGCTTTTTAATCTTAAAATTTATAAAGTTTACTATTAAAACACACCTAAAGTAAAAAAAAAAAGAAAAAATATACAATAAAAATTTATTTACCTTTGTGCTGTCGTGAGGCTCGTGGGAGGCTCCTTTTATATATATATATATATATATATATATATATGTATATATATATATATACATATATATATATATACATATTAAAAAAGGTGGTTGTTATTATTCTTCTACAACACACTTCCATTCCTTCCAGCCAAGCTAAAATGCCACAGTAAAGAGGGTGATCTCAGCTGCACCACAGACTGTTCAGGAGTTGGGGATGATTTAGGGGGGAGATCCCTCAAGAGACCATCTGCTGCCTCATCAGGAGCGTGCCCAGGCCTTGTAGGGAGGTCATACAGGCATGTAGAGGCCACACACACTACTGAGCCTCATGTTGACTTGTTTTAAGGACATTATATGAAAGTTGGATCAGCCTGTAGTGTTTTTTTCCACTTTAGTTTTGAGTGTAACTCCAAATCCAGACCTTCATGGGTTGATAAATTTGATTTCCATTGATTATGTTTGTGTGGTTTTGTTGTCAGCACATTCAACTATGAAAAAAACAAAGTATTTACTAATAATATTTTATTCAGTCAGATTTAGAATGTCTTATTTTTTTGTTCCCTTTATTCTTTTAAACAGTGTATAATGTACTTCATTCTTTCTGTAAATAGCTGGGTAAGTATATATATATATATATATATATATATATATATTTAAATTGTCATTTTGGATGAACTATGTTTTTTGTGTTTGTTTACTTATTGTCTTGATTGTGCAGAATAATTGTTGTAATGTCTGTTTTTGTCATTATCAACTTTGCAGGTTGAAATCTACCCTGAGCCCCCAAGAAAGAACTTCAGAATACGCAGAATTCGTGTCTTACAATGTTTGGGTTGATCAGGGATTCAAAGTAAATCAAAGACTTAAAGCTGACATTTACCTTTAGAAATATCAATATTGTTCAAAATATTAAAGGCAGAAAAACATTAGCTGACCTTTTTTTTCTAAGGAAGGGGCTACACTTTTAGTGGTACGGTACTACACATTATTAGGATCAGATGTTGAATTTTGATTAAAGTCTTAAGACAAATAGGGGTTTATTTATATATCTTGTGTCTCCAGTGTTTAACTATACATGTTGGAGTCATGACTGTATTGTTTCGCACTGTTATTCACTGAAACATTTT
The DNA here is from genome assembly GCA_036250615.1 of Ptychadena robeensis. NCBI lineage: Eukaryota > Metazoa > Chordata > Amphibia > Anura > Ptychadenidae > Ptychadena > Ptychadena robeensis. The sequence goes on from CM070032.1 coordinate 168,925,658, forward strand.
GTTTTTTCAAAACGATTAAACAGCATCTACATGGTGGAAAGTTTATATAGAAACTGTAATTTGTAGCATTCCTTTTATAAAGTGCTGAGGTATTAGGTTGCAACAATCACAAATCTGGAAGAAGCAGGTATCTTTAAAAAGAGAAGAAACAGATCACTCCAAAATTGGTCACTTTTTTCTATCTCTATCTACCTTCCATTATTTATTTTTGCCATGACATCATCTGTCTATCATTCCTATGAATGGTCATCTCACTGTGTTCAATATGTGTGGTGACTACAGTCACTAATAAAGTCGTTATATTATCTGTGGTTACTCCAGTCGAGACTTACCCCATAGTTACCCATAGGGCCACTACTCCAATCAAAGTCCCACGAGGGAACAGAAGGTAGTTTTCACAAACTCTATGAGAGATCAGAAAGTGGGTTAATGTGTCATGTAAATGAGAACCAGTAGGCTAAAGTTGCTTGACTGAGTGGGCTATGGAGTTAAAGGGCATTGTGGAAAGGATTAGTGGTGGAGACAGTTAAGAGAGGTTAAGAGTAAAATTTGTAAGGAAAATGAGAAGTAAGGTAAAGGAAGATCCTTTTTCGATTAATTACCCCTCCCTGCTTTCCTAGTTTTCCAATGTTGTTATGTACACACCAAGGTGGAAAATTGGGGCTAGTGATAGCAAGGATGGCTACATATTGGTTTCTGTTTAGCTCCAGTATTACATTTGTAATTAATTATGAAAACATTTTAAAGCTTATAGTGGCCTTAGTCATTCCAAAGTCTATGTCTGTGTGTCTGTGTGTCTGTGTGTTATTTATTAAATTGAAGTTATTGTCATATAGTTTGGGAGGGTAAGTATATGGCCATCGCAACTATTTATTAGCCCTCAAACAACTGGGGGTTAAGAGGAGAAGGTGTATGTGATGTATTTCAAGCTAGCTCTAAATTTGCCAGCTCACTACCTTACACCTTCCCCCAACACCCAGGCTTTAGTTTATTTTCCATGCAGGCCATACACAGCTTATGTTTGGATAAATGAAGTGATGTCCACACATATAAATAAGTTACAAATATGATTGGGTCTATTTGTAATCCAGGTTTGGTATTTACATGATTTCACTGCTCCTGAGCCCAGGTCACAGGGTAGTCACTTGCAAATACACAGAATAAACAGATCCAGTTCTTTCTCCTGTGCCTGCCTTGTGTGGTGTAGTTGCCCTAAAAAGGGCTAAAGTAGCCAATAAATCCTCACCTAGCCCCTCTAACTACATTGTAAGTCCTCACACTTGGGTGGAAAGGGGATCTCTCTTCTACTCACATCATCATGAATGGTCTGTAGTCCTGCAGACAAGCCTGCCTGGCCCAACCAGAACCAGAAAATCCCTGTCTGTACTGATAAGCTATGAGGGCATGAATGAGAGGTATAGTAGAAGACCTTACCATACACTATAAACATAACAGTTATCTTTATTTGCCTTTATTAACCTCCCTAGCGCAATGCCCGTATCGCGCCGTTAAAAAGTACAAAGTACACTGCCTGTCACTCGCTCCCTCCCTTCGCCCCTCCCCACACAGCTGGTGTCATTATTGACACCAGCTGCATGGGCGGGAAAGCGGGCGCTCCTCCATTAACATGGAGGTCTATGCCGAAACCCCGGAAATGCTGCAGCGATGAAGACAATCGCTGCAGCTTTCCAGGGAGGCATCGTGTGGACCCGATGCTGGCTTCCCCTGCGGTTGGGGCGAGCCTGAACAGTGGACGAGCTGGGCTTGTCTCAACCGCTAGGGAGGTTAAATATATTTAAGATATAAAAGGTGCTCAACCAAACACAGGTTTTATCCCACTTACAGGGAACTTATTCCTAATGGCAGTAGTCCTACCCAAGTAATGTGTGTACCAATGGATGCTTAAAACACCCAGAAATGTTGGGTATGGAGTAAACATTGTGGGGAGTTTTTCATTAGCTTAGTGAATCATTTCAAAATCCACTTTGCAAAGAATACCCAATGAAAAGTAAATGTATGTTTTGTTTGCATCTGATTGGATGATTAAGGCCAGCAAAGCCTCTTCTCAATTTGGAAAAAGTGGAATGCATTAGGATTCTGGGTGTCCACATAGGGAAAAGGGAAACCACAGAATGCCAGGCAACCTGAGCTGAAGCCACTTAGCTTTAGTTTGTGTATTTTGTAATGCTGAATCTGGTTGTATGTAGGGCATAGAATCCCAGGTATACAACAGCCTGGGCAGCCTATTAACTCTGCTATTTTCTTCTCAGTATTGGTTGAAGGGAAGACAAATTACTAATCTTCAGGCAAGTGTTGCCTCTGCAGTTCCTTTTCATTATACTAAATATTCAATTACAAGTATGTAATCCTATCTCACGTTAACCTCATCACTGCAGAGGAGACTCTGATGTAAGCGCTGTTATTATCAGCAACAAAGAGATGTCACTCAGTATAATTATATTGTAATATTTACTGGAAGTCTTTTGAGCAGTAACAGTGACTTCAGTGGCTTCAGTTCCTAGATTGCATCTTGTGTCATGTATATGATACACAGAAGTTTTGAATGAAAAAACTGTGTGGCCCCGGCTTAGGCTGTGAAGTGGACTTTGTGTTTTGACTGGAAGTCTTAAGTGGGCATTTCACAATAATACGAAAGTGCTAGTAACCCATGGTTTGAGGGAGGATATTAATAAAGAAATATTCACAGAAACACTAATTCACATATACAGTGAATATACAGCATATTGTTCATTTTAGTGTTTAGTGTTTTAAGGCTGGAACATACAGTATATTCTTTTTTTTTTAAAGAGCTTGCTTAATGAACAGCTTATTCCACTTGCAAGTGCTTTGAATATATATCCTGAGATGACAGCCAGAGACCCTCCTCCTGAGTGAATGTAAATAGCAGGTTTCAGAGTGAGCTGCCAGTGTAAAGTAAATCTTTATTAGTTAGTCTTTGGGCTCTTAGAAGTGGGTCCACTTGTAAATATTAATATAAAATGTTTTTTTTTAGCTCTGCACACTCTGCAAAATGCTTTATCTCTTGTCCTGTAAGGAGCCTACTGCCAGTGGGAGTTTAGAATGACTGTGATGGGACATACAGCAAACATCCATGATCGTTGATGTAGTATGCATACACATGGAAGGCTTCAATAATTTTTTCGTTTTAACATTCACTCTATTTCACACACTAACATATCCCCCCTGATGTATGGGTGATAAAACTGTGTTTAGATCATAAAAATACAACGATTTATAACATATGGAGTGACATAGAATTCAATGCTATGTGTACATTTTGCTTTTATATTTTACTTTTTTCAATATCACACAACAGGATATTGTTGGAGACAATGGTTTTTTAACCATACCACAGATAATTTTTGGACCTGCCTATAATTAATGGGATTTGTACAGATAACGGATATCCAATTCTCCTGAAAAGCCAGGAGCAGATCCTGGCAAAATTATAGGCATTTGGGATTATAACATTTTGGGAGTTTATGCTGTTTGGAAAAAGGGTAATGGGTGGAGAGACCAGATCCTGTTCCAACCACCCATCAGGTTTCTCCCCACCGAATCAGGGACAAGGGGACTTTCCTTGGGCACCCTCACTTATAAACACGTTACCCTATACAAGGATAATTCAAACATTTGCATATGTGGTGGTGATCAGATTATAACAAACAGGGTGAAACAGAGGTTACAAGTTGCTAAGGTAGCTCTAATAAAAGAGCTGATTCATGGGTTATAATGTCCAGAATGAAAATCATATTTGATAAGGTCCAAATAAAAAGTTTTTACAAATCCGCTTGAAAAAGGTTTCACATTAGCGATGTCGCGAACTGTTCGCCGGAGAACTATCCATGGCGAACATCGAATGTTCGCGTTCACGCATTTTCACAAACATATGGCGAGTTCGAACCGCCCCCTATCTTTTAACATTGCAGAAACTTTGACCCCTGTGAGTCACAGTAATCCAGCCAATGAGCACCCCCCACCTCACAGACCCTCACACCCCCTATAACATAGCAAGTACAGGACACCATTACACATTCTGCTGAAGAAGGAGAGTGTTAGGAGAGATAGCTGCTGCTGCTATAGGGAAACCATTAGCTAGGGCAGTGTTCTGTCTGATCTACACTCTTCACTGAATATCCCATCCATCCATCCATGGGGAATATCCATCTCCCCAGTGTCCTCCACACTGACCATAACCACCAGTGTCCTCCATACTGACCATCTCCCCCAGTGTTCTCCACACTGTCAATCTAAACCAGTGTCCTCCATACTGATCATCTCCACCAGTGTCCTCCACACTGTCCATCTCCAGTAATACATGTAATCTGCACACTTATTTTTTACTTCATTGACAACACAAATCTTTTAACAGTTGAAAGAATAAAATGAAAATTGGGGTGAATTGACCTGTACAAAGTATTTATTTCATGTCTTCAAAGTTTAGGATCGCATGGGAGCGGGAGAACAACGTGAATTATGATCGCCATTCATTCCCTATGGGAAAATAGCCCGACTTTGCGATCATCTCACGCCCGGACCAAGGCACCAAATCACACCAAATTTCATCCACATGTAGCTACATATCAAATTTGGGGACTCTAGCTCAAACTTAAGTTTAACCGTTAGCAAGGTTACTATCCATTGACTATCATTGTAGAAATCCGTTTATGCGGATTTATTGCATGAAAAAACATTTTCTTGGGAGTTTTGCCATGGATCCCCCTCTGTCATGTCATTGTCTAGGTGTTAGTCCCCTTGAAATAACTTTCCCAACACTATTGTGGCCAGAAAGGGTCCCTTTGTTTTTTAATGTTCGCCTGCCCATTGAAGTCTATGGGGTTCGCCGGGTTCGCCAGGTTCGCGGACATTTGCGTTGGTTCGCGAACAGCAAATTCCTTGTTCGCGACATCACTATTTCACATTTATTCTTCAGATTTTTGATAAAAAGTCACCGGTAGTAATGCTGTCCGCAGTAGGCAATGCCCCATGTGCCCCAACCGTTAGTGTGAGTTCAGGAATTAGGTTTCCAAAGCACGCTGTTTGACCATAGTTTATTATTGTATGAAACTCTTTGCCTACTTTGGTGCTCCATGGGATGTATATATTTGCTCCCAGTCATATTCATGTCCCAAGTAGGTGATATTTAAAAATATTTGTATTGCAGATACAAAATGGGAATACCTTTCTTTCTACACAATTCTTGCGGTCTAAAATTCCAAAATGATATATGGTTTATTCTCTACCTGGCAACTCTGCTGGTAACACGCTTCTTGTCTAGGGTGCTAGGATGACAGTATACAATAACTATGAAAGAGCAGGTTGCCACCCTAGGCAGCTTGCTTTATATTTGGAATATCCTTTCTTTATTTACAAAGCATTGTTAAGCCGGTGGAGGGGGGTATTCCTTACTGCAACAGGATCGGTCTCAAAAAGTACCAGTACCGGCTTTTTGGGTCGAAACTGCAAAGTGGGCACCCCTGTAGTTGCGGGCGACCGACTACCATGCGTTTGGTGTCAGCGCGCATGCCGGTCGATCGCCTGCAACTATGGCCGGGAAACGGCAATCTCTGGCTGGCTTTTGACACTTATGATTTAGAACTTAACTAAAGGTGGCCAAACACGGATCGATACCCTTTCAATCGATGAACCCTCGAGCACAGTGTGATGAGTAGATCATGGATCCCTACATTCTGGTCCCATACACGCTTAGATTTTTCGGTCGTGCGCGATCACGGCAGCCCCTAGATGCTGTCTGCCGGGTCAGAGATTTAGTCTTTTTTTTTCATTCAAATAGTTTGACTTTGTGAGTTTATTGCACAGCCCAAACTTGCTTGAGATGTACAGAAGGGTTTAAGGTATACTACAAATATAAACTATTGCTCTAACACAAATAGGTTAATGCATAAATTTAGTTCAAAGGCACATCACAATTTTGATTTTGTACTTATTTTATGCAAAAACTATTTGTGGTAGAGCAATTTTTTTTTCAAATGTCCCCACAAGCCTTTTCTACATCTCCAATAATTTCGGTGAGTAGAGCATATTTAGGGGCTTTGGGATCACCTCACAAAGTCAACTAGTCGAAACAATTTGACCATCTCTATCTCATACAGTAAGGTACTGGCCACACATTTATAGAATTGTATTTTGCCATACCTGGTTATGCTGTTATGCATGGTTAACAATATATTCTTTAAATATAAAGTATACTTGGTATATATAAATAAATATGTTTGCCATAATTTTTTTGTTGACCTTTCATTTTAAAAGTAGCTTGCAAAAAAACAAATTGTGGGCAGACATACCACGTGTTGTGTTGCAAGGGAGCTTATAGTTAAGGTGAAGGCACATATTTTCGTGTTCTGCAGATTGGTGGGCAGTCAAATGAATGCAATGAATGTGCAATGCCATACTTCATGGGTGTTAACCAAGGCTTGGATTTAAGTTCAGCATAGCTACCTATCATAGTCTACCTACATCATCAGTTCAGATCATAGTAAATTGTCGGCTCACTGAACTTCTGGTAAAATCAACAGGTACCTTTCTATACCATATGCATGTATTTGCATGCATAGCAGAGAAGTACTAAAAATGTTTAAGGTTTGCCATGAAATGCATTTTAAATCATGGCAAATAAAATTGCCCATGTGAACGTTCACATGATTATTATATTAGCTGCTGGACTGTACTTTGTAGAGCCTCATTTTGCAGCAAATACTGTAGTCACGATACTTGCGAACACGATACTTGCGATACGAACAACATGGGCATTTTTTTTATATAACGATAATATTGTTAGCAGGGTAGAGCTGTAAGGCTTTGTTTCCATTGTACGCCGGGACCCGTACGCTAAGCGTATACGCTAGCAGGGGTCCCGACGTATCTCCGACGTATCTCACAGACCTTTACCTGCTGGCGGAGGGTCTGTCTTCATTGCGCTGAGCTCATCCGCTGGTGTCAGGCTGAACGTAGTCGAGTACGTTCAGCCTTTACACCGGCGGATGTGTAAACAGACCATCCGCCGGCAGGCAAAGGTCTGTGAGATACGTCGGAGATACGTCGGGACCCCTGCTAGCGTATACGCTTAGCGTACGGGTCCCGGCGTACAATGGAAACAAGCCCTCAATCTGTTTTGTTCAGGTTTTGTAAACAATAAAAATCATGGCACAAATGACTTACCATGCTATTATTAACCCATGTTTTTCAAACGAGCATATAAGTGCCATGTACAGCTGTATGACAAGAACGTGTCTGGCGAGACATCTCCAAAGTGGAGAAAGACAGCTTAAAATGAAATTGGACACACACTTTAAATGCTGCTTGTACTGCTCATTTCCATTGTAATGCTGTCATGGATCATTTCACTTTTACAAAATAGGCATTACGCAGCTTAAAGTTAGAGGAAATTGTTCCAAGGTCTTCTGTTCATTCAAGAAGTTGAAGATTATGGAGGTTTTATTGCAAAAATAAAATTGGGCTGTGATTGAATCAAAGAATCACATACAATGAGGATGATATGATTGTAAAGGCTCAAATGATATTTCCTTAAATTGATAAAAATGAGCATATTGAAATGATGTCAGAATGACATTAGGTGCTCGACAAATAAGACGGATATGGAAAAAGTGCTGCTGAAAACTTTTTGTGCTTATTGAAACAAGAACAATTTTGGTCTTGCCATATTTGACAGCATTTTTTCTCCCTTGGGATTCGGGGACAGTGTTCTGTATATTTCATAAGCATAGACGGAAAGAAAATAAATCTCATCTGCCGTTATCTTATCAGTGTCAACTAAATAGCCGACCACTACATATTAAATGCCGTTGACAGGTGAAATCAGCAGAAACTGAGCAAGCTGTGAAATAAGAGAGAGATTCCTACAATTCCATACCCACTAAAACTTTCTCACCCTTGCAATAAGTGGCATATGATGTGGTCTGCATTCAACATAAATGTGCTGGCGTGTACTGTGCCTGCAAGAACAATATATTTAAAAGTTAAGCTGGCCATACACCTTTAGATCTCGCTGTTAGATATCCTTTAGACCTACCAACAACTATGTAGTGCCGGGTCCTCTCCGATTGAACTCAGGTAGACTTGATTGTTTAGGATTTCCCTCATACAACATGTTTTTAGTAAAACAAGAGAAGATCTAAAGTAAATCTGACAGAGAAATCTAAAGCTAGCCACACACGGTTCAATTTTGGTTCAATCGATGCTCGATTAGATCGAGGAATTCAATCGTCTAATCGAAAAACGATCTTAATCGCATCAACATACACCCCACATTGAGTTTGAGATTGTGGTGAGATTTCGATTCCAAAATATTACTAAAATCAAAGATTTTGGTATGGAAACGATTGAGTTAAGATTGAAGTGGTCTGTGTTATATCAAATCTAATCGATCCAGGAGAAACACCACAAACATCGACAATTATAAAACGATTTTGGCACAATCGACGATGATTTTCCAACATGTCCGATCAAAATTCGATCAATTTTTCTGCCTTCATCGAACAATTATCGTCGATCGTACCATGTGGGCATTTCACGATTTTTGTTCAATCGATGAAAAAATTAATCTAATCGAGCATCGATTGAACCAAAATCGAACCGTGTGTGGCTAGCTTAAAGGTGTATGGGGACCCTTAGAAATAGCAACTAATATGTCTTTCTACATGCATTAAATCAATTAATATTTAATTTCCATTTTGCTATGTGAATACTGCTACTTTTTACAATCTGGGTAGAGGCATACAGTCAGTCTAGTTAAGGTGCACACAACACAATTTAAATTACATAATCTTATTTTGGTTGATTTAAAATATACATTGACACAACAAATATTATTTCTATAAAATCAAAAAAAATATATACATTACAGCTCCTTGTTGAAGTGTGCGTGTTTAACACTATACATTTGTTACTTTATTGTTGTTATTGTTCATGGAAAGCTCCCCTGCTGACCAATCCACAATGCGTTTTGCTACTCGCTTTCTCAAGTCGATCAGATAGTAACTTTTTGTTGAGATGTCCTTCACATGCACAGTTTGACACAGTTGGACAGTTGCACAAGACCACAGATTCCCAATCTGTCCTGTATGAATGGGGGTGGCTGCTATAGGTGGGGCCAACTACAAAATACCTCTGTCTTTGCTGAAAAGAAAAACAGGTAAAATTCTGTATTTTTTTTTCACAGAGCCATCCTATCAGCAACACATTTTCTGTCCTAGGGTGATAGTGCTTACCTACTCCTTATATGCAGGTATAGCATTGTCCACCTTAGATTGAGAATAGGGATGGTCGAAAAATTCGCAGTGCGAATTTTTAAGTAGAAATTTCGTCTTTTTTCGCCAAAAATTCGCATAGTCGAATTTTGATGGGGTCATTTTGACATTTCGCCGAAAAAGTCGAAAATCAGCCTGATATTTCGACTGAAATCGAAATTTAAACGTA
>CM070032.1:168935234-168947140 GCA_036250615.1 Ptychadena robeensis
GATTGTAAAGCTCTGCTACTATGTACACTGATTCTTCTATTATAGCTTCAGCTCATACAGCAAATGCAAATTTTCCACCTTATGTAAAATTTTGGCCTTATGCGAATTTTAGGCTTTATGCGAATTTTCGACTTCGACTAGAAAAAAGTTGAAATTTCGCAGTCGAATCGAAATTCGATTGGGAAACTCGAAATTTAAGTAGAATCGAATTTTTTCATTTCAACCATCTCTAATTGAGAAGTCTAAAATACTACCACTGCAGACTAGAAAAGTCCTTATATCATACTAAGGTATGACATTCTCTTACTGTATTGTACTCAAGGCATGTAAATGTGACATAAGTGAAGTTACACTGTGATGTCCGAGCTCCTTATGATTTACAACAATATTGCAATAAATTCAATTATGTATCCTCGAAAATAAGACAGTGTCTTATATAAAATTTTGATCCAAAAGATGCCCTATGTCTTATTTTCTGGGGATGTCTTATTTTTCCATGAAGAAGAATACGGCACTGGGGTATCAGGGGGGGAGGATCACTTAAAATGACCAGAAGGAGAATCAGAAGGAGAAATTAAAATGGCACAGGAGACTCAGAGGGGGATTACCCTTTTATTAACCCCTTTTGATCCTCTTGTGTCATTTTGATTGCCCCCTTTAATCCCCCTGTCCAGAGTTACAGCACCACATTTTCGGGGGTGCCTTATTTTAGGGGGGATGCCTTATGTTTCAGCATGAGGCAAAAATTTAAGGGTGCCTTATTTTCAGGAGGAAACAGAGTATTATAAATATTTACAAAACTAAATATAATGTAATAAAAACAACCAACAGCATTATGTTACATTTCCTACACAATCTTTTGTTGGTTATTTAACTCTATCCAACCCTTTTCAATCCTTCATTATCACAATGACTAAAGGTAGCCATACACACTTTTCCCCTTCTCTATCTCCTCTGGACAGTCATCTGGGGTAAAGTAAGAGACAGGGGTACTTAAGTATATTGTAGGTAGGGCTTGACTCTTACCTATGCGCTTTACATGCTTTTTCATGCATTTTCAATTGAACTAGCTGAATTGCCCCGCACATTTATAATGTTGCACAATACGTGTATAAATGAATGGATATGAAGCTGACTTTAATCTTAAAAAATGCCAGAAGAAGTGAATGTATATATATATATATATATATATATATATATATATATATATTTATTATGTGAATATGTATTTAACTGTTTGGTTCACAAAAGCCAAAAGGAACAGGAAAATTCTATGGACAAACTGATTCTTCTGACCTATGATTAGCTGTCATGATAGCTGCCCAGTGGAACAACTCATGTAATGCAGATTGATTACTTGGTATGCATGTAGATGGAGAGCAAGCTCATGCAATTACCAATAAATCACAATCCCTTTGTCATCATCTGTTGTTCTTTTTCCCATGTCACCATGTTTTATATGCAGTAAGTTTTTCTATTCTTCCTTCAGGGCATGTCACATTTACATCTTTCTTTACTCTACATTTATTTACGACAATTTCAATACCAGCAATAGTCTCTACTGCTTACTTTTGTGTAATATTCTCTATGTAAAAGACACATCAAATTGATTGTATTTCATCATTTTTGGAGGTATTTTGCTGCTAGCTCCATCTCTCTTTGGTCTGGTCTCGCCTGCCGATTCTCTAATCATTCCTATGATTTCACCATCATATCTGTAACAGTGTAATCTTCGCTATAATTAGACAGGTGGTGATCAGATGTATAGGAAATGTTGCTCACGGCAGCAAGAATGTAGTTTCATAATCATAGGGGAACATATGTGAAAAAATAAGTATTTGCTAGGAGAATGCTTACATTATTATACCTTTTTCAAAAACTCTTTTTTTACCAAAACAATTTTTTGTTTATGATTAAAAAAAAACAAAAAAAAAAAAACACTCCACTCCACTAAACTGGACATCTTTGTACAGAACATATTAAATGCACATACATGTATACATATATGTCTATGAACTAGCATCACTGCAACATGTTAGTATAGCAACCATAAAGTGATTGTTTTAGGTCTGTAGCTAAACAATCATTGTCTCCTATAGTAAGATATAATTGTGTTCAACCAACATTTATTTGGCCTCCTGTGCAAGTCAACATGATCAAATCTGTGACCCGCAATATTATATCTGTGTTTAATGCTGATACTCTTAAGTAGGTTTTTCTACTATTTTCTTTTTTAAATTAATGAACCAGTACCGTATATTTTCGGACTATAAAACACAATTTTTACCATTAAAATCAATGGGAAAGTGTAAAAAAATATTTGTGTTTTTTTTAGTCCCAACCATCCTGGGAGCAACTGCTCTGCATCCCAGGAGACAGAAATTTGTTCCTTTCCCTCCAGCCAAGCCAAAAAAACACTGCTAAGGAGAAATCTTATCTGCATTAGTACTAGCTGTACCCATTCTCTGAACACACTGACCAACTTATGTAGAGAGACATTTTACAATTATATAGCATGAGTTGCATATTTACATAAACATTCTGCATTGCAATAAATACATTTTGTAGCAAAGACTCATATCTCCTCCCATATGAAAATAGATGCACATGGGTAAGTTGTTCAGAGTCAGACTGTAAAATGTGTCTCTTCATATGTTGGTCAGTGTGTTCAGAGAATATGTACTGCAAGTGTATAGACAGTATAGAGGTAAGGTTTAAGCCCTGCAGCCTAAGCCTCCCTCCTGGCACTGGCCTTTTGGCTGGAGGAATATAGAGTGAATACTGTATGGTCCAGTTATGCCTACTTTGCTGGAACATTCTGTATACTTACTTGATATCTGAGTGGCTTTGTTTGTTTTTTTTTTCTAATTTTCTCTCCAAAACTTTGGTGCGTCTTATAGTACTATTGCACTGCAGCTCATTATTGGGAATAGACTAAGTAGACAATTACAATACAAATAAATTCACAATATTTATTGGAATTTTGTTTCATCAATTCATATTTTTTAAAACATTTATGAGAACAAATTGCAAGATATTTGTATTGCAACAGGCTCAATATTTAGATTAAATTTGTTTATAGTCTATAACTGATTTATTATTTACACATATACTTTAATAAACTGTACTTACTAAACAGTTAATAAAGTTTATGTTTTAATTGTGACTTTTTGACATTGTGGTGAAAATTTTAGTATTTTTAGTGTTTTTATGTGGGGCAGGGGGTGCCAGAACAGCTTGTTGCAACAATAGACCTTACGTTTCACCTTTGACCTCAGATTTGCTTTTCTTTCCATACAAGTATATGGTGATGCAAAAGCAGCTGAAGCCGGTAAACTGCCAGTCAAATGCAGGTCAACTGTAGGATAAATGCATCGAGAGTGAATTTAAAGGATTTTGGTAAGCTTCTGAAACTGATGCCCAATGCATGCTGCATTTCCCCATTAACACTAATGCTTACTGTTACATATGTTTTCTCCCTCAGTTGTAAGTTAGGTATTGTAAAGAACTTGCTATGCATCCTGCATTGGTGACCCCAGGGATCGCAGGCAATCTCAGTACATACATCATGGTGGAAGCAGGCCTCCTGTTCTGATGTAGGGATCCATTCTGTCCAAACTGCTTTTTGGCCAGACAGCACGACAGGCATGCAGGCATGTTCTACATTGCAGTCTGAATTCCTACAGACCCAACCAGCTGCACTGGAGTGTATACATCAAAACTAAAACACAGCTGTAAAAAAAACAAAAAACTGAGGAATTAGGCCTTAAATGTAAAACAGTTTAAAGCTATGCTTAAAATAAAATTGAATCATCATCTAGTTTTATTTAGATTAGAAATAACAATTTTGCTGATCAACTTTTACCTTTGTTTTTAAATGTAGTTCTGGTTGTTTCTAAGATCTCTTTGGCTTAAGTGGAGCGTCAAGGTCTAAAGCTGGGAATAGACGGTACGATTTATCGTCTATTCCTTATCCGATTCTCTGCACTAGGAGCGGCGTGATGACGTCATCACGCCTGCCCGCTACTGCCGAGAATCAGACGCCACTCTTTATGTGCAGCTCATTACTTCGGCTGGGGGCAGCCGTCCCCAGCCGAACTAATGGGATCGAGTTAAAATTTACCATCCTGTCGGATAACTGTGTGATCCTACAGGAAGGCTGATTTTAGCCCAATCCTCGTTGGTTGCTGCATCCAATTCCTGCACGACCCGATCCCTAAGGGATGCGGAAGCACGCATGGCATCAGATCGGGGATCGGATCGTGCAAGAATTGGACCGTGTATGCCCAGCTTAACACATCAGAAACGTGCACATCGGAAACATTTAAGTATGCCTATTATTACAAATTTCAGCAATGTTAGATTACACCCTTTGAATTCAAATATTTGTAGGTTAAGGTTCCGATCTTGTACATACTTGACATACCATGCAGGATCTGTATTATCTGACCTTAACCTCTGCTGACACTTCACACATATTACAAAACTGACTAATACGTAACTATACCATCTGTAGTTCCTATGTATCCCATTCCTTTTCACACACACCTAATCACACACAAGGATTTTCTATGAAGTCAGTTCAAAAACACTTAAAAGAAATACTTTGATCATCTTATCAGGGGAATTATCATCTTAAATTACCCTCAGGAATACAGGCTCCAATAATTAGAAACAGCCTGGGTTTTGATTCCGAGCAAACTTGTCCTAGAAAAGCCAGAGATCTTGGGATATTCAAGTAAAATGATTGCATAATTCTGCACTGACCTTTCCTCTTATGTTACTCCTTCCTCCATTAAAAGCTAGTCACCTCTTCTGTTTAATGTCTCTTAGCCTCATATATTTTCTCTATTATCACATCTTCACACACCTACATAGCTAATTAGGCACTAATGAGAAAAAGAATGTCCTGACATAATATACCTTCCCTCATTTAACATTGTATTTGTTAGTCTAGCCAGAACTGTCCTTTGATAAATCCAGTGCATTTGTAATGTTTAAGTGTACCATAGTTAGTGCATAGCTCCCGGCATAGCCTACACTTTTATAAAGATTAATGAAACATGATTTCTCCATGTAACATTGGGGGCTCATTCATTAACTGGATATTAATAAAAGTCTCCTGTCTACGAATGTGAACTGTAATAAATGTTGTTCAACTCGTTTATTTAACAAATCCTGCTAGTGTAAAAGGAAAATTATATATATATATATATATATATATATATATATATATATATATATATATATATATATATATATATATATATATATATATATATATATATACTGTATATACATATATACTGTCACCTTCTCTATTTCTCCTGGAAATTTCTGTTAGTGGGACAGATATTAATTTCTACAGTTTATGCAGATATTACCAGGCATAAGAGGTTTTGGGGATATGTATTCCTCCAATTTCAGGATTTTTTGTACTATGTTGCTGTAATTTGACTCATGGGCAACATTGGGTTTTTAAATTTGGTAAACATAGTACTCTGCTTAAATTTGTAGCCCGCAACCCTGTCCATGTTTCTGGCGTCATCAATGACAACAGTGACGTGGGCTAGGAAACCGACGCCCCTCCATTAACATGGGGGACTATGGCACGCCCCCCCCCACCCCTTGGGTGTCACCGATAACACCGAGGGAGCGGTTCTGAAACCCTGGAAATGTTGCGGCAAAATATAGAATCCAAACAGCGTGCAAACTGGGTTTGTCTCACCCACTAGGGAGGTTTAACAATGAAAAATATATTTAATATATTTAAATATGGTACTTGCTTACCCTGGAGCCTATCCAGGAGAAGGTAGCCCACCGTCTTCAGGGTACTCCTTGGCATTCCAGTGCCAACACCTTTACGTCTGCCAGCCAGTCTGCCCGCTGTACACAAATGAACATGAAAATTAGTGATAGTCCATTATGTATTATTGAGTAATGGCAGTGCAATTATGTTGGCACTGCATGATTTAATCGCCCTAGCGTTAGGGGCGGCAGCACCTCGTCCAGCGCTCCAACTGCTTCTATCGCACTGGACGAGGTGCTGCCGTCCAGTACAAGTCGGGGCTCTGGGAGAGCGCATACTCACGCTGTCCCTGTGTCCCCATGCGACATTCCTCTTTGGCTGCTCGTGTCATCCTCCCCCCCGCTCCGAGTGACGTGATGACGTCACTCGGGGAGGCGGCGGGAGATTTGTACAGTAAATAGCATGAAAGCAGTTTTCTATGTAGAAAACTGCTTTCAAACTCCCCCTATGTACTAAATATCGCCAGAATAAAGTCCCTGATGCCCCAGATGTGCCCATTTGCAGTAACCCTTTCTTCCCTGGTGTGATTTTATCACATCCATCACACCAGGTGATTTTATCACACCAGGTTAGAGAGGGTTAAGTGCAAATGGGAACATCTGGTGCACCAGAGACTTTTTATTTTGGCGATATTTAGTACATAGCAGCATAGTTTTGTGTCCTAATTTTTGTGTTTTTTTTCCATAATTTTTTATTAAAATTTTTATTTTTTTATTTTACATAATTGTTTTTTTCAAACATTATTATAGTCAGGATGTCTATTGGACCCTTGTACGGACATATTTTGGGAAGTTACAGGCCTACGACATAAAGAAAAATTTACCATTGAAGTCTATGGCGCACTTTTGGTACAGAAATCTGGACCTCAGCAGTGCGTTAGGGAGGTTAAGGGCACTTCTGTGAGTTACTAGCTGCACATGCACACCACAAACTGATTCAAAACTAAGTGCAAGAAACATGTAAGTAATACAAATGTATTGCATGATGAGGTAATGCATGATTTTACATGAGGATTTCATAACTCTTTATTTGTTGTAATAAAATATCTACTTAAGTTCAGAGAACATTTTCAGTGTGGGTCAAAACATGGGTGGTTAATGTTCTTTGGAATTTCGTACTACTGTATAGAGTTGTTCAGATTGAGCAGTCTTTATTTCCCAGTTTAGAAGTGCCAAGTAATGTGACAAGTTAGAGCTGGCACCCATTTATCTGCTTATAAAACAAACATCAAATATTTAAAACCTGAAGTTAAAGTTACTATGCTGACTGTGATTATTCACTGTCATAACAAACACTTGACTGACGAGCATCTTGGCATTATCGCATCCTTTCTCTGTTCAAATAGTATATAGTCTGCCCAGAAGTAGGAAAGGGTTAAGAAGGCTATATAAAACAAAATTTTGTTGCCAGCTGTAGTGTTTTACAGTCCACTTAAATAAAACAAAGTATTAAACCGAATAAATGAAAATAATATATGCATGGTCAATACATGGTATTTCTAAACGGTTTACATCTGCCACTAAATATATAACAGCAAACATCAGTTCATTACTGATCCATTTATCAGAAGAGCAGACAGGTAATGGAGTACTTTATGTCAGTATCCAATGTTTATGATTGTGTATCTTCACTGTTGAAATAATTACAGCCTACTTATGGAATAGATTTATGATAAATGTGAAATGAAAAGATGCCTGTAAAATAGATGAATGGCAGCAACAGATTATTTTGACTGATAGGACCATCTTTAAAAGATATGTGCTTCTATTGGTCTAGAGGTAATTTATATCTGGTTAAGACAGAAGCCGATTTTTAGGAGAAATACTCATTGTTTGCTTATTTATGGTATCAATATATTTTAAAGAGAACACCAAGTTAGTTCAGTAAAGTACAGTGCTGAGGGCTAATGCTCGGCATACACACACCGAGCAGGTCAGATAGACCTGCTCCGATGTATGCCGAGATGCTAACGTGATGACGTCACCACGTTAGCATCCCATTGCATTATGGGGCCCCTTCTATCGGCCGGGCACCCTTTGTGTGCCGGCCACAAGCTGCATGAAGACACCGTCTTCATTGCAGCTTATGGCATCGGCTTGCCTCGGCTTGCATCGGCCAGAGAAGATCGGACATGTCCGTTCTCTGGCCGGCCGAGCTGTGGGGCGACAGGGATCTGTCGCCCCATGTGGGCACATGCCGATTAGCGGCCGATTTTTAACCTGACTGACGGCGTGAGCGCGCACGCCCGTCGGTCAGATTAAAAATCGGCCGCTTATCGGCATGTGTATGCCTAGCATAAGGCAGTAAGCGTGGTCAGAGACAATCTAAAGTCAGGGCAAGTAGAGTTCAAGCAATATCAGAAATCAGATCTGGGTCACTGTTTGCAACAAAGAGACTTGCAGATAGACAGGTAAATCAACAAAATAGCACACCCAAGTAAACCACAGATGCTATAAAAGGCGATGATTTGCATGACAGATCCGTGCACGCGCCCGGAATCGATCGGGCCGGAATCCGGTGCGAATCCGACCCGTGTATGGCAGCCTTATTAGTTTTTATGAATGAAATCTGACATAGCCAGCCTTCCAATGCAGTGAAAGTATGTGAGTATATAAATCATATATATAAATCTAGTTTAATTTTAGTTCAGGTCTGCTTATATCCACTCTCCTTTACTGGCAATATAGGGGATCCTGAACCCTTGGACCTATGCAAAATTTTTACATTTTAAATCATACTTACATACGCTTTCTTTTGTAAATATTTATATTTAGAGATGGTCGAATTTTTCGACTTGCTGAAATTGTGAGCTGATTGCAAAGCACATGAACATAGTATCATTACGAAATATGCTGGAGATGTAGAGAAATTTTTTTTTTGCTCTAGCACATTTAGTTTTCGCATAAATGAAGCTCAAAGTTAAAGTTGAGTTTTCAAAAAGTCATACTTTTTTTTAGTATACCCCCAGCCCTTCTCTACACCCCCAGCAAGTTTGGTGATACTATGCTCAGGGGCTTTTCAATTAACTTGAATTGATCAAAATGGTAAAAAAATTTTAAAAGAATTCGACCCTCTCTTTTTATATTATTTAAAAAAAATATATGAGTAATCATTTCTATGACTTTTTTAATAAAGGTGAGGAAATAACAAAATCCCATTGCTTTTATTTTCAAAGATGTTTCACATTTACATTGAACAAGTTTATTAATTTTCTTTTCTAAATAACACAATTTATTCAAAAGTTAATAGACTTAAATACAGAAAATAAGCAAGAGTAAAAAAGGCATAACATTTGCACAATGTGATACATGTCTTGAGGGTTCTGTTCTTCAAAATGTAATCTCAAATTGTTATCTCAAAACTTTCATTTGTAATTATATGTTGCATAGTATATTTATATGTTTGTCTCCTCAGGCTGATTTTGATGGGAGTCATCTTTTAGCAATGCATGGGTCCATGTCTGAACATT
This sequence comes from Ptychadena robeensis, assembly GCA_036250615.1. Taxonomy (NCBI): domain Eukaryota; kingdom Metazoa; phylum Chordata; class Amphibia; order Anura; family Ptychadenidae; genus Ptychadena; species Ptychadena robeensis. The sequence goes on from CM070032.1 coordinate 168,944,513, forward strand.
TGTACATTCCAAAGAAATAGTTTGTACTAAAATGATTACAGCTATAGATTTTCCCCACGAAATATTGAACAAGTCATGAACGTTGCTTCTGCCTTCAAACCTATTTAGAATCTATATGACACTTTCTAAACTGTACTGTTACTGGAATAAAAGAAATACTAAATACTTGGCTACTGAGAATATACAGTTACTATAAAAGGTGTTCCCTCTGCTCACTGCAAGAGTTAATTGGAAGTTAATGACTGGGGACACAGACTTTTGTTTTTACTTAAGAAAAGCCTGCAGCATCTTCCCTCTATGCTGCAACACTATGAGCTCTACATTGTAGGAAAATAACTTAGCCTTAAGTCACCCATACACCTTTCAATCATTCTGTACAATTTCCTTTATATCTACCAAGTATGTAGTATAGTGGCCTCCATTATAGAATACATAGTGATTGGAAGGTTTAGAAAGATCCTCATAATACATGGTTTTGGTAGAAGACAAAAGAAATCACAAAAGAGTAAATCAAGATCGAAAATGCAAGATCTCCTGTTGACTTTTTGTGAATATTAACACTTTTAAATGCAAATATTGTGATCGCAATGGCATGGCGACATCTAGTGGCAGAATGTGAATTAGCAGCTATAGTGTTCTCACGACAACACATAGAAGTAATTCTTTGCGAAAAATCGGCACTTATACATGTGAATTTTGCGAACGCAATGCATGGTTCTGTACCTAGAATCTTGAATATTCAAAATTACGATGATATAGCACTATATTTGAGATCTTTGCAAATTCTCAAAGTGCCGATATTCGCAATAAATTTTTTACAGTCAACACTAAATGTACAGTCCACAGCAAAAAAGGTATTAAAAGAACTTAGTGGAAGTGAGATGAGGATGGTTGTATGGCATTATTGGAAGACAGCTACATAACTGTAAATGAATAAATACTTCGTCTTGCAGGCTTTAGATTTACAAGACTATGGTACACAGCACAGATTTGTATAGTGCCTGCCCCAGCCTGTGACTGGTCAGTGAAATCAGAAGCAGCGCCCTGATAAACTCATTTATTTGTCATTTCTTTCTTTCTTTCTTCGATTTTTCGTGCGATTTTTCGGGAAGGTCAATCGTTCGGGATTCCTAACATGCAAATGTAGTCCGACCGATGCTGTTTTAGAAAAATCGGTCGGGTCCCGAATGAGGATGCCTGTAATTTTCGGTCGATCGGCCACTTTTAAAAGATTCCCAATCCAACCAGCCGATCGGTCGGTCGGGCAGAGACTAATCAGAGGCCGAAAAATCGGGCATCCGACCAACTTTTAAAAATAGCACTAAAGCAAAAATCAGCCGTCGAAATCGAATATCGCATTGGTCCCCGAAAAATCGCAACGTGTATTGGTACCTTTACATAAATTTTTTTTAAAACAAAATGATACCGCTACACAGCTACAAAAATGCTAATCTTTCTTGCGTTTGCTACATAGATATGTTGTTGTCTTGTTTAACACTCCCAGTAAACATTCTTTTTTTCAGTCTAAAGAATTTACACTAGAAAGAATTAATTTGAAATAGCCATTGCCAAAATATATACCTTGTATAGCGTAGTAAATAAAGTCATATTTTTGTACCTTCAGTAAATACCCCGAAGTGTTCATTTACTAACCTCATATGCTGTGTTAAGGTGAAATAGGATTGGTTTTAAAGTGAGCAAACAGGGGAAATATTTCTACCTTTTAGTTTATGTTGCCAAGCAACAAAGTGAGCAAATCGTACACGGAAATGCTCTATGTTTTAGAGGCTAAAATCTTGTTAAAATAAAAAGTCTCTGTTGAAAGAACATTAACCAAATTTCATTCTTTTGTAAAACATCTGAAAGCAAAAGAAACAAATACAAGAGACTTTGCAGGGCTAGCCATAAAAAGATCCATAATGATCTTACAATTCATTATGTTAATGATATTTTCATTATAGGTTGTTTAGGATTTCATTTTTCTGGAATATTACAGAGAATGTCTGCAACTTTACACTGACCTATAGCTTCCCCATCACTAGTGGTACTCTCACCATTGCCTTCGTTGCCTTTACCTCAATACTCTTTAAAGTTCTTTCTTTCCCCTCATGAATGTACACACAGCACCCCATATTGACAGAAAAACACAGAACTGTAGACATTTTTGCAGATTAATTAAAAAAGAAAAACGTAAATATCACATGGTCCATATTCAGACCCTTTGCTGTGACACTCATATTTTTAACTCAGGTGCGGTCCATTTCTTCAGATCATCCTTGAGATTGTTCTACACCTTCATTTGAGTCCATACTGATGGACTTGATATATGGGCAGCCACCTGTCTATATAAGACCTTACAGCTCACAGTGCATGTCAGAGCAAATGAGAATCATGAGGTCAAAGAAAGCAATTGGCTGCAATATAACAAAGAGTGAAACATTTAAGGGGGTCTGAATACTTTCCTTACCCACTGTACATCCGGTTCCTGTATCACCTTGCTGCATATACCATGCACAATAATGATGGCAGGGATGTACAGTGATGCCTATCCATCACCAGTATCCAATACACTTACAGTGCTGCTTGAAAGTATGTGAACCCCTCAAGTGGTGTAGATGTTTCTGTTGT
>CM070032.1:168947240-168962654 GCA_036250615.1 Ptychadena robeensis
TATATCTCTTTTTGTGTGTGTGTCTACTATTTGGAAGGTCTGCTTTACAAATTGGGATTTCGATGTATGTCTAATAAGGTTAAATGTATTTTGCACAAACAGTGACCATGTCTGGAGGGTTCACATACTTTCAAGCAGCACCGTATTTACGTGCAATGATGCTAGGGACATGACCAAGTAGGAAATTTAAAACTGATCACATCGTAATCTGTTTACATATTCCGAATGGCCAGAGAGGTTAATCACCTCATGGGATAATCAATGACTTCAGTACAAGTTATGCTTTCCTTCTGCTAGTTTAATAGACAACAAGTATACTCAAGGAGTAGTAATTTGGTTCTGTTGATTTAAATGTAATATATCATAAGTTAACTTAGAGGAACAACCATGTTATGGTGAGAACGGATTAAAGGAATTGAAACGCCCTCCACTGAAGCAGTTTGTAGCACAACAAAGCCTTCTTAAAACAGAAGGAATTTACATGCCACCCTCTTCCATCACAAATCCCAAAAGTTAAGGAAAAAACTCTCACTTCATTCCTTGACATCCCATCAGTATAGATGGTCAAATTTTTCAACTAGCTGACTTTGTGAGCTGATTGCAAAGCCTCTAAAAATGATATCATCACCACCAGTTAACTTATAAGACCTGCACTAATCCCCTTATTTAATACTTGAAAACGCATATATCCTACTCCCTAAGCTCTAACAAATGTTTACAACCAGATGAAGCACCAGAGTAAAAAAAAAAACATTATTGCTAGCTCATTTTCTTATATTCTCTACTATACACTGGCTCCTCTGCCCATGACTTATGGTGACATCCGCACTAATGACATCATAGTGGATAGCTCACAATCTTAATTTCAGCAAATTCAACAAATTCAAGAAAAGAGCCCCTTTCCTTGGTATTTGGTACAATATAAATATCATACATTGGGTTGCACACTATAGTGCAGGTACAGATGGACAGTTATTTTAGTAAAGTACATTGCAATTTGTATCATTCAGCAAAAGGACAACAGCCTAGTAGCATAAATAAGGCTTTTCAAATCTGGTCTACATTAATAAGTCGTCAGTATCAAAGATTTCCAGAGCTAGATTTTCAAAACATACAGCTCTTTACTGTAGTATATGCTGAAAACCAGTGACTTATACCTAAACATCTCCTTTGGTGCCATTCCAAACCAAATTACAGCTCTTTCTCTAACATGGAATGGATAGTGGTTCTTGCAAGCATGTGGACCAAAATATTTATCTGTTGACTGTAAAATGGTTGTAGGCATGACTTGTTACCCCTGTTGAAAAACTTTGAGTTCTTGCTGGGTAAGGGATGTTTCAGGATAATTTCCCACATAGATATTTAAATGCTTAATCTGTAACTTTAAATGCATCTAAGCTCACAAAGACAGTAGGGATATATAAAGCTTCATCATGTCCCCTGTACAAGCCTATGGAGCTATGTTCTCACCATTGAAAACAAAGTACCAGTAAGGGATGTTTCAGGATAATTTCCCACATAGATATTAACATGCTTAATCTGTAACTTTAAATGCATCTAAGCTCACAAAGACAGTAGGGATATAGAAAGCTTCATCATGTCCCCTGTACAAGCCTATGGAGCTATGTTCTCACCATTGAAAACAAAGTAACTGACGCCCTCTAGTGGCCATACAAATTTATTATCCAATGGCATCTACACAGGATTAAAAAGGGCAACTGTCACAGATGAAAAGAGAGCAGATAAGTTTATTTTATTTAGGTTTTTGGAGCTTTTCTGCCTCAGTGTTACAGCTAATGGTTAAGTAAAGATTGAATTAAGGTATCCATACACGGGTTGATTTTTCACTCGATTTTTCACTTTCAATCGATCAGTGAGCGCGTTCACGATCGGTTGGCAATCGATCGGGTTCTGCCCACCCTGAAAAATTGACTAAACAAAATCAGAATCGACTAAAAATCAGATCGTACTTTTAACCGACATGTTGGATTTTTTTTGGTCGATCGTTTGGCAATCGGAGTAAGTTGGTGGACCCATAGCCCTATGCAGCAGCCTTTCCGATCAATGAATTTTGTGGAATTGGCCATTTTTGAGATCGGCTCATGTCCAAATCGGCCACAAATCAGATTCCCAAGATGGTGTTGCATCGATTCCCGATCCGATCAATTGCTGATTTCTGATCACCTGGAATGATCGGATCGGGAATTGATCAGGAATTGATCGGTGACCAATCGGCCCGTGTATGGCTACCTTAACACAAAATCATGTAAAGGAAATAGTATCTGTACACAAATTTTATCTGTTTGAATATTTGTGGCCAAACTATCCTTATAGTAAGTACATTTTTTTAACTCCTACAGATCATATAAAAATATAGAATACAAGCCTGCAAAAATATTTTTGGAATTACTGACAACTGGAGAGAACAGCCATTTGTTATGAAAACAACTATGCTAGGTAAATGCTAAATACTCTATTTAACCTTTATCCCAGGAGTATACCTTGTGTTATTATGCCATTAGGCTGCAGACTCTGCCACATTTCTATACATAGGGACACAATGACCTCTTGAAATTTAGACATGGATTTATTCTCAGTGCTGGCTTGTTAGAGGATGGATTTCATAGCTCAGTCCTGGCTAGAGAGCATTGCATACAAATCCATAAATCATTGTCATCAAACTCATATGTATTCTCCCTGTAAAAAGGCCAAACTTCACAAAGACATTTAGATAGTTTAAATGTGTTATCACACTTGTCTTTTGATTAATAACAAAACCCACACACCTAATTTTGAATAATAAAAAATACAACATTGAGTTTAAACATTTTGTAAAGTACATTTAAATTCTAAATGAAATGTAATGTGTAAGAGAAAAAATACGATAAATCAGTCTCAATTGTTTTCCATTTATTCATTTATTTTTACATTACAGACGTGCCTTCAACATTTTTATTTCTGTTTATTATGTTGACACCATGCTTTTGCCATAAATTTGCATACAGCCTGAGTTTAAATTGCAAAGATTTGGCCACAACAGATATTTTTCATTGACATTTACATATTATCACACTGCATGTAATATATATTTAAAAGGTACCTATCTCCCTACTATGTGGCTTTCTATTATTGGCACCAGAACATAGAAAATAGGGCATAGTGGGGGTTTAAAAAAAAAGTACCGGGGTAAAACAAGGACAATCCAGGAACGCTACCCTCTTCAGTAATGTCGCACAGTGGCTGGCTCCAGACTGAAGAGAACCTGGGAAGCTAGACATCACAGTAAGGGCTTGTTTCCATTATACGTCGGGACCCCTACGCTAAGCGTATACGCTTAGCAGGGGTCCCGACGTATTCCACAGAGATTGTCTGCCGGCGGATGGTCTGTTTACAGGTGTAAAGGCTGAACGTACTCGACTACGTTCAGCCTTACACCGGCGGATCTGCTCGGCACAATGAAGACAAAGTCTCCGCCAAGCAGGTAAGTCTATCTGTTACGTTGGGACCTCCCGCTAAGCATGTACGCTTAGCGGAGGGGTCCCAACACAATGGAAACAAAGCCTTACACCCACCTTCCCAAGTCTTTTTTCCAGCCAGCAGCCCACTGGAGGGGTGGGGTGTTGCTGAGTCTAGATGCAAATTGGTGGGAGCAAGACCATACCAGAAGTGTCTATCTTGCAGCCTGGAAAACAAGATGTTGGAAGTATGAAGGCGCGGGGGAAAGGAAGAGGGGGGCTTAAGTATAGTTTTTTGAAGTTACAAATAAAATTGCGATAATTAATAACTGCTATTGTCATCACAGTATATATGCATTAATGTTTGATAAATATAACACATACAATAGCGGTGACAAAGCACCGTGAATAAAAATGTTAAAAAAATCACTTTGCTTTTGTACATGGAGACCTTTACGAACTTTTAACAGAAATAGCTTGTACCTTCCTTTGACCGCCCTAGCGGTTGGGAGGGCACCATCTCGTCCAGCGCTGCTACTATAGCACTGGAGGAGATGTTGCCGTCCAGTACACATCGGGGCTCTGGCAGCGCATACTTACGGTTTTGCGCTGTCCCCGATGTTCTGTGACAGGCTGGCCAGCCAGCTCCGTCTCCCCCACCCCCCCCCCCCTCCGGAGGACGTGAGATCGAGGAAATTTGAACAGTAAATTGCACGAAAGCATTTCTATGAAGAATATGCTTTCAAGGCACCTAGTAATCAACATGCCAAATAAAGTCCTGGTGCCCCAGATGTGCCATTTGCAGTAACCCTTTCTAACTGGTGTGATTTGTACCACATGCATCACACAGGTTCGCAGAGGAGTACCTGCACATCTGGGGCACCAGAGACTTTATTTGGGTGAGATTTAGTACATAGCAGCAAAGCTTTGAGCCCTGATTTTTGTGTTTTCTCATTAATTTAAAAAAAAACTATTTTTTTTATTTTACATAATTGTTTGTTTCAAACATTATTATATTCAGGATATCTATTAGACCCTTGTAAGGACATATCTGGGGAAGTAACAGGCCTACAACATAAAGAAATATTTACCATTGAAGTCTATGGTGCACTTATGGTACAGAAATCTGGACCTCAGCAGTGTGCTAGGGGGGTTAATGTCTCTAATATGGGCCAACTATCATTTTGAAAGACTGCAGCAGAGGTCTTGGCATAAATGGGCAAGGTGAATTAAAGATCCAGCGATCACCACACTTTCACTTCATCTTTAATTTCTTTTAATATTGCTAGATCTGTTTTCATTTGTGCAATGAGCCTAACAAAAAATATTGACTACAAGCTTATATAAAGCTCCACAGTCTAGCTGCTTAATCTTTAATATAACACAGTCTCTGCACACTGCAGCAAGTAGAATTAGCAAGAGCCATAACCAGTCTAAAAAAATCATTAAGTAGTTAGTATTAAGTTTTTGCACCTAATATTTTAAAACAAGCTGTTGTTGTTAAGAGCTATATTGCTTGTATTTTATATAGCAGCACCAACCATGAATTAAACCATCACGTGTGGTCCAAAACACATCTCAATTAAAGTAACAACGTTTTTATTATTAAACTGTATCTCAACTCTTAGGCATCACAATGGTGGCAAAGTTCTTAACAATCCTAAAAAAATATATTTACCTGCTGTTGTACAGTCTAGTAGATTCCACACTTCCGCATGTTAATGAACTTCAGTAACATCTAAGCCACTAGAGGCTGCCAGATAATTGTTTTCAATAGTTAAAACGAGTACGGAGTAAAACGTAGCTCCATAGGCTTCTGAAGGACATATTAACCTGACTGTTCAACAGTATGTGTAAGAAGATTTTCCCCATAATGGAGTGTTTGCCAGCGGGGGACATGAAGTACAGTTAGTGAGTTTTAGTGCGTAATTTAAGTCTTCTTTTTTTAGAGATCCCAATTTATACTCGCAGAATCTGGTTTTCCCAAGACATCACTATGTTGAGATTGCATATCTTTTGCTGGGCTCCAAAAGACAAGACAGATTTAATTGTTTTCACTGATTTGAGTATATTTACTGGAACGTGACTTTACTTCGTAAAAAGTATAAGCCGACCCGAATATAAGCAGAGGTGCCTTTTGTTATCTACCAAACTGGGAAAAATTAATGACTTAAGTATAAGCCGAGGGAGTTTTCTAAATGAGAAAAATATATAGAAAGCACCATATACCATATCAACCTTTACTAGACAACACAGGTTTTTTGTTATTAAAGGCAATTCAAAATCCACCTTCTCCAGTAAAATGAATAAGGTGTCCACTACATGGTGGTGTAGTGCCATTTGCTTACATTTCAATAAGCCTGAAACACATGAGAAACACATGGAATCGTTAACAGAGGCTTCCAGTGCCTGCAGGGAGACCAGCAAACACCCGGGACAAGTAAGTGGGACCCTGAGTATAAGCTGAGGGGGCTTTTTTCAAATTTTTTGGGCTGATAAACTCAGCTTATACTTCAGTATATACAGTAATTGCGCTGTGCACTGATTTTTTTCCAGGCATGCCCAATTACACTTTGGTATAGTATATATAAAATTAAAATGAAGTTTTCAGAGATTGGAAGTTATTGTGGCTCCAGGTATTTTCTGGTATTTTAGGGTTTTTTTTTAAGCATGAGCATTTCTAAAGTTTTATTGGTACTGTCAAAAGTTAATACAACATATATAACTCTACATTGTTACAAATAAAAGGTGTAATTATTCAGCTGATATGCTTTATTAGTGTGTACAGGATTATACTGGCAGCAGTGTTATAGCAGAATATATTCTTATGTATCACTCTTTTTGTTTCACTAAGTAAATCCAAGCATTATAAGCATGAAAGAGCAGGCAAATGACTGGCCTTCTATTAAAGCCTGAATGGACTCCAATCATTCGCTACTGTTATGACAAGACACAGACTGTTCGGGCAGTGAAGCAAGGAAATATAAGGCATTTAAAATATGAATGCTTCGTACAACTTCCATGTGATGTGGGCATCCTTCATTAGTCTCCCTTCTCTTCAGGATGTCTGCTTGCTTGCCTGTTTTAAAAAATATAGATACCTTGTATTGTCTAAGCAATACCTACAGCCCCAGAATTTTTTTTAAACATATAAGCAGCTTTAATCACTTGAATCCCAACACTACAGTAGTTGCTACATTTCTACAGTAGAGATTTCAGTTCATATACTGTGTATGTAGATATCTATATGATCCTATTGTTCAAATGGTTTACATTTACCGTATTTTTCGGACTATAAGACACACCCAGTTTTTAGGGCAGAAAAACCAGAAAAAAAAGATTTTATATGTTTTCACATCAATTGGGTTAATGCAATGAATTCAATTAATGCAATATACAATTCATCGGGAGGAGGATGGGGGGCAACAGCTGCACAGTCTCTCTTCTCCTCTGCCGTTCTTGCTGTTAGTGTGTCCGTGGGAGCTGCAAAGTGGTTGCAGTTTCCACGGATGGAGAGAGGGAAAGATGCCAGTTGATCTATGCTTCTTTTCATTGCCTTTGCCAGTTCAGGGCTCTGAGCTCTGCTGGCATAGGCAATTATACAGTACAGATGGGAGAGCCATCAGCTCAGCTGACAGCTCCTCCAGCTCCCCAGGTAATCTCTGTGCCAGGAGCGCTGATGGGAAGCCAAGACATGACAATGCATTCGGACCATAAGACGCAGGCACTTTTTGCCCCCAATTTATGGGGTGAAAAAGTGCGTCTTATGGTCAGAAAAATATGTTAGGTTTCTTTCCCCTTTTTTTTTACTTTTCATTCTTATATTCATATATTAGTACCATGTGAGTAACATGAGTAGTGTTAAACTATATACTTTGAACTATATATTTTAGTAACTGGTCAAGATATATCTACCGTATATGCCGGCGTATAAGACGACTTTTCAGCACCTTAAAATTCTTTATATTCTTTATATTCTTTATATTCTTCTTATACGCCGGGTGCACTTTACATGACTTTGCTTTTTATGCCTACCGTACCTCCTTCGGTGCTTTGTTAAGCGGGGCCGTGGCGGGACATCAATGCTGCAAGGGTGCCAGCTCCTTCATCGCGCGCGGGAAGCAGCGCCGCTCTGGCCCACCCCTTTTCTCTCTCTCTGTTCTCTCAAGTGCGCATGTGCGAGAGACGTAATGTGCGAGATGAGCTCTTACGTCTCTCGCACATGCGCATTTGTTATTTTTTTTTTAAAACCCCGCGGTGACAGCCCTGAGAGTGAGTCATTACCGTACATGAATTACCGTACATCCATTAGTGTGCCAACCACAGTATAGTACCGTGTGCGGAAGAGGGGGTAGTCTTATACGGCGAGTATACCCCAAACTCTATATTTTTACTGGAAAAGTTGGGGGGTCGTCCTATACGCCCAGTCGCCTTATACGCCGGCATATACGGTATATATAATATAACCTCCTCTGGTTGACATTATAAATATATAACAAAAACACTTTAATCTTTCAAAATATCCACTTAATATTGTACTTTTTGTTAATTGAATTACTGTATTTTTTTAAATATAAGATGCACCCAGTTTTTAGAGCAGGAAATCCAGAAAAAATATTTAATATATAAGTGTTCAAATCAATTGAGTTAATGCAATGGATTAAATGAATGCAATATCAAATTCAGCCAGAATATGTCACCAGCAGCAGTACTATCACAGCACATCATGTCATCCTCCTCACTACTTACCTTCCTCACTGATCGGGAGGAGGGGGCCACGTGGGGAATAACTGCAGATCTCCTCTCCCTCTCTGGCTGTGCCTGTGCCCCTGGAAGCTGCAGAGTGATTGCAGCTTTAAAAGACATGGAGAGGGAGATAGATGGCAGTTCATCTATCTCTCTCTTCGTTGTGTATATCAGCAGGGCTCTGGGCTCTGCTGGCAAAAGCAATAATACAGTTCAGATGGGAGATCCAACCATGGCCGCATCTCTTATCTGACAGCTCCCCGGCTAATCTCCTTGTCGGAAGAGCTGATGGAAAGCCAAGGAAAGTGGCCCCGGGGGCCGCGCATTTGGACCATAAGATGCAGGCACTCCCCCCCCCCATTTTTTTGTTATTGACGTGAATTGCAAACCCACTTTTCTTCTTTCCAATTTTTTCCCTCACTATTTACTCTGGTTTACGGTTTAAGTTCACAGTACTTGCAGTTTCAAACTACTTTTTTTTTGGTATTCCTGGTATTCATATCTCGATAATCTGCATAAATGTACAACTTTTTAGAGTTAAGGCTCCCATACACAGGTAAATTTTCACTAGATTTATGACCGATTGATCACCGCACATGTTCACAAGATTGATCGGGGATCAATCGAGTTCTGCCCACCCTGAACAATCGAGCAAACAAAATCGGAATCAACAAGAAATCGGATCGGACATTGAACCGACAGGTTTTTTTTGGTTGATCGTTTGGCAATCGAAGTATGTTGGTGGACCCATAGCTCCCTATGCAGCAGCCTTTTCGATTGATGGATTTTGTTGAATCGGCCATTTTGGAGATTGGCTCATGTTCAAATAAACCACAAATCGGATTCCCAAGGTGGTGTTCCATTGATTCCCGATCGGATCAATCGCCGATTCCGATAGATCGGGGACAAATCGACCCGTGTATGGCTATAGACCTCCCCGTTAATAGAGGAGGCGCCGCTCTCCTCTCCACACACCGCCGACGTCTTTTTGACACCGGAGGTGTGTAGAGGGCTGGGCGGATAGCCGGCAAGCACGGCGGAGTACAGTGTTACTGGTAAAACTGTTACTGTTTTAAATATATAAAGCTAATATTGTAGAATATAGTAACACTGCCACAACATTTTTCAGGCACCTTAAGCTTAAAGACGTCTTGTAATATACTATAGTAATGATTCAATAGGTTTTTTCATATAATATGTGAGCTATGCAACTTTTAACAACTAATATTATAGAAATAATGTAATTTCTTCCTGGGAATTCTTGTTCTCCTTTTGATTTTCTTATTTATGCCTTCTTCCACTTTTGTACACAGTGAGTATACTGATGTAGGGAATGCAAGTCTTTGTTGAGAGCAGTAGTGAGACCTGGCATAGAAGCATTATCAAAACTCTGCAAGAGCCTGTGTGGGGATGAAATCAATTGAGACAGGTAGGTTCCCGGTCTCCACACATAGTAATGTGACAACCAGGAAGGAACAAACAAGTGGGATTGAAGTTCCACTGACTTGTGGTGCGACCCTGCAAGCACGAAAGGTTGCCACATCGCAGTCCATACAGGTCCCACTTTATATTTTTAAAAGCTTTTACCTTTTGGAGCATACCAAATTACATTTAGTTCTGGATGAGCCAAACAGAATGATTGACCTGAATTCAAGCAGCCCCACTACAAGACATGCCATGGAAAATTGTATTCAGATTTCTTTCCATATTACAATAGTGCTTTTAAATAACAAGTAAATCTGCAGCCAGAGATACCTTGGAATCAAGGCCCAAAAATTATCTGCTGTAGCAGTTTTGATAAAAAAAAGAAAGCACTGCTTTATGTCTTTGACATGCAGTCAATAATGCAATTAATTATAAAGCATTAGATTCAGATTGCAGAGGAAGTATAGTAAAACAATGGGGTGAATTAGCAAATGAATTGACTCCATGTAATATTCATAATAGTTGAACAAAAGGTTTTCTCCAAATGAAGACTAAATCATTTCTTATAAATCTGATGTTCATGCAAATCTGTGTACAACATTTGCTGTAGGTTATTTCCAAATCTTTCATTTTGAATACTTATTAGTAATGTATTTTATATATAGAAAACAATAAAAAATTATATTATATTGTAGAATAAACAAAAACACATTGAAACCAGGTATTACAAATAAAACTTTATTTATTTAGTGTTCAATAACAGTTCAGTACAATGAGTTCAATGTAATATGCCCTACAACCTGGGCTGGGTATAAAAGGCTGGTAAATAACAGCAAAGGAAATGAGTTTACACAGTCTCTTGTACCTGGGGCTACACAGGTGCCTCATGTGCAAATTAGCAGGATCCATGGACTTTGTTGCAGCTAAATGGGTACCAGATCTGCACCCCTGGAATGACACCTCAGAATCAGGGAGAAATAGCAGCTAGGTCTTCTACTCGAGCTGTAGGTTACCAGGCTGTCTGCACACAACTCAAACACGTAAGGATTACACCTAATAGGACAAGTCTCTAGCCCAAATGCCCTTGTTTCATTAGGTGGATCTGCTCAGAGCTACTGAGATAAGGGAGGGGCCAGATATATACACTGGCAGACTCCTGAGGGATCATGGAAAAACAGTCTGTGTGATTGTGAGAAAATGTTGTTAAAGGGGTATCCCTGTTTCCCTATGTATCTGACCACTTTTCCCATGTATTTTAGCCATGTGAAAGCCTGCTTATATCAATATATTCAATACCTGAAACTAAAATACACACAAAGCTACGTCATATTTGTGACTGCCTGCTAAATCCCAAATTATGTTTTTAAGTCACAGCCACAATCTAAAAAAAATACATTCTAGATACTCTTTAAATACTTTGTAAATTCTGTTGCTCTTTGTATTGAATATTTGTCTCAAGATATTTTTTATATTTTTTACAGGGCTGGCTGGAGGAGTGGACCCACCTCAGCACACCGCATAGATACCTCTGAGTCTACCTTAGATGCCTAGAAGCAACTAATACTACAACCCATACCTTAACTAAACATCCTTACTGTGCTGGATGTGTGGTGTCTTCGGCCTTGCGTTCCCGGGCAGGGTTTGGTCCTGATCTGGTGGCTATGCATGTGGTGTCCCTTTGAACCTAAAGTGGCTCTATGGAATGAATTTTTTTCCTCCTATATACCCCTGATGAAGTTTTTCCTAAAAACAAACCACTGTATCCAGTACCATTCCCTTTGGCACCCTCTTCAAAGGGCACACCTTGGAATCACATTGAAACAATTTTCCCAATGAATCTCCCCCCCTCCCCAGCTCAAAAAGAGAGAAATCGCAATATTGAAAACAAAGATAATAAATGAGTCGATGTACTAGTTTTTCTATTCAGGTATTTACTTTTTTTTAAAAACAAAACCTACCTGGTCTTTGAGTCAATATATGTACAAGGCTTTCATTTACAAAGGTGACAAGGAAAGGCTATTTTCTGTGCAGCCAATCATAAAAAGCATATTCTAAATACAGCTTTGTAAATTGCAATCTGTCATGCTCCCAATCTATAGCAGAATAATTGCATGACACCTTTCAGAGTTCTAAATATGTAAACAACATTAAGTCTATTTTTAGTGTAGAGTTCTCTTGCACAAGGTGACTCATCTTTTGTCATTTTCTTTGTAAAAATGTACACAATGATGTAAATCCAGTGTACACATTTCTAAAATAGTAAAAATATTGTTAAAAAATTTAGTTCTCATATATACACCACAACGGGTGTTGATGTACCCATCCGAGCACTTTGGGCAAGTCTTTTGGGGGGTATATATGTACATATACTTGCTGATGTGGTAGTTATTATCCTTTTAATTATGTGTTCATAAAACTATGTCATTGTATCACCTTTGGTACTCACATTGTAGGCCTATTCAAGTCCCTGGGGCCTAGCCACCCACTAGGGGATCAGGTGTGTCCTGATTTCCCCAATCTTTAGTAGTCAAAATATTGATTGGGTTAACTCAAAGAGAGACTTTTACAGAAACTAGACAAAATGAAGGTAGCAATATATGGTTAGATTTTTCAGATCATTTTTCAGATCATTTTTCAGATCATTTAAGTAAATTGTTTAAAAATTGATTCCTCTTTACCTGATCAACCAAAAGTGATTAAAATGAAACAAAAAAATAAGCGAGCAGTGATCTGACATTTTTGGTAAATAAATAATTCAAGTGGCTTCCATGGTATTTCAATCGATTTCGTAACCCGTGGGGGATGTTCACAGGGTTTTTCATGATGGTTCAATGTTAGCCTAACAGTTTATATGTAAATTGCATAAGTTGATTGAAACTATCGGTAGACCAACGGTTGATATGTGAATGGCTAGCTTTAGATATTTAGATAAACTTTTTTTTTTTTGGGGGGAGGGGGGATTTCCTGATCTATATTTCATACTCTTACTATTGAAAAAAAGCTACGTTTTATTTTAATCTAACTGATGTGATTGGAACCCATTGTTCTTTTACAATGAGCAAACAAACACTTTTGAGATATGACTTTTGAAATATGCCAGGCATAAATAAGGGCGTAGAACATTCACAATGTAGTCATTGATGAGCTGAAAGTCAAGATTTTTGGAATATTAGTACCAGTTCTTTATATTTTTGTACCCAGTGTGGGCATTTTCTATAGCAAAAGGCAAGTCTTAACTGGAAATGCATCTGAAGTAGAATGTTGCTTTAAAGTCCATCACCTATCTATGATGAAGAGGCATTTGCAAGTTGTTTTGTACCTTGTTTACATCTAATTTTGGTTTTTAGAAGGTGATATAGCGTTTGTCACGTTGACCAGTAACTACCCTGTTTCCCCGAAAATTAGACATCCCCTGAAATTAAGGCTCCCTTACATTTTTGTCTCACACAGAAATATAAGGCACCCCCCCCCGGAAATAAGCCACCCCTTAAGACACAATACTGTAACTCTGGACAGGGGGGATCAGAGGGGGAAATCAAAATGACACAGGAGGATCAGAAAGGGTTACTAAAATGGTAATCTCCCCTCTGAGTCTCCTGTGCTATTTTGATTTCCCCCTCTGATCCCCCCTGTGTCATTTTAAGTGACCCCCCCCACCCCCCGATACCCCAGTGCTGTATTCTTCTTCATGAAACAATAAGGCATCCCCCGAAAATAAGATGTAGGGCATCTTTGGGAGCAAAAATTTATATAAGGCACTGTCTTATTTTCGGGAAAACATGGTAACTGAGTAAAATTAGAGCGAACTTTTCTTTTGAATTGACTGGTAAGATTTGACATATTGCATAAACGCAAACAACATTCTAATTTGGCTGCAGTGTGTCTAGATGTGTTAGAACTTTTTTGTTGTATACAGTAGATAGAAAATGTCCTAATTGTACAGATCTTAGCTCTCTTAGACCAGTGGTTGGTTATGCCCAGATAATGAGAATGACAATTTGCATTATGTACACAAAATTATTACCACATTCCCCTGGTATGTATATGGCCAACATCCCAAATATCATAAGGCAAGAAGGGTTGATGGGTGGAGAGACTAGAGGTCCCAGTCAATCCACCAATCGAGGTTTTTTCCCTACCAAGGTAGGGACGAGGGGACTTTCAAGAGGCCATCCTACTTAACAAACATTACCACATGTGGGGGTTTTTTAGTAGTCATAATTAGTTTATGTACGTGACAATCAAAGCATGGTCAAAATAGCAGAGCAATAGTGCATCAATAGGTGAGTAAATAAATAAAGTCCAGTTGCGTAGTCCTTGTTAAAAATGAAACATAGTCTTTTATTCTTGACATGATAAAACCAAGTGTCAAAAAGTTCCTCCGGACTAGGGTAAGTGTGCATGATATCTAGTTCATCTATAAGGTTTAGTTACATCAGCCTCGACGCGCGTTTCAACAAAACGTCTTCATCAGGAGGTGTGGTTTTTGTGATTCATAGAGCACAAATAAGCTCCCAGTGCTGAGTGAAACGCATGAAAGGGGAGGTAATCTCAGGGTGGTTGTTTTGGCTGGATGTATATGTGATTATATTCAATAAAGAAAACTTGGACTTTTTCCTGAATGCAGGACTTTGTTTAAGTGCTTGAATTTTAACCATTATGTTGTAGAGCCTGCTGATATGCCCACAACTTTTCAAAGACAGAAATATTCAAAACTAACCTGGTAAACCTCACACTATGTGTTTTGAAGCTGTGAAGAACAAAGAAGGTTGGCTGGTAAGGGTTCCTGATTCATCCTACTTCAAGTAGATTGAAAGAAAGACCTCCTGTATGTCAGTGACTGTTGCTGTAATAGTTGTGAGTCAGATGATGTTTTCAGATCAGATCAAATGTGTCCTTGTACATTGGAGGGACATTGCAAATGCAAGTTGCTGTCAGAAACATGTTCCAAGAAAAAAAGCTTGTAATCATCTAGATGTGTAACTGAGAAATGTTTAAGACTAGCAGACTTTGGAGTAGGCCTTTATTTGTTATGAATAGTTTGGAGGTTAGGATGCTACAATGAAGAACTAACTAGTTGTAATGTACCTGGGCACACGATCACTACCAAAATCCAGGTAACAGTCTTTTATTGGGTAATCCAAAAAATAAGCCAAGGGTCATACACAAAGGCCAGTCCAACAAGGTATGGACAAGGCAGGAGACATGGTCAAGGACAATCCAAAGTTAGGGCCAGGAGAGTTCAAGCAAGTCCAAAATCAGGATTTGTCACAACACAGGAGCACACTGCTATACAAATGCTATAAGGGGCAATAGCATGCAAAACAGAGTTTTATGAAATGGGCAGATCACATTGTGCTATCAGATGTTCTAGGATTGGTGAACTGCCGGAAATGGTTGGGCTGTAGGAAATTCAAACATGTCCACCTAGGATGTGCTGTCCACCTAGGCATCCTCATGGTGTCTGGGGATACAGCTTTAACCAAACAGTAAGTCAGCCAGAACTGCATCCTACCACCAGGGTGTGGCAAGACATGTCTGTACAGTGTTGAACACATCCACATAGATTATGGGATGCTGTTTGGCTCAAAAGTAGTTTGGGCAGAATAAATCCCTACACCAGGGAGACATGCTTTTTCCATGATGCCTGCTGTGCTGACCCTGTCTGCAAAACCTGGGGTCACCAATTTGGGATCATCTGTCAGGTAAGTACTTTACAGTAGCACGAGGAGCACGAGGAGTCCGGACCCCACTTAAACACTGTATAAGATCCAACTGCCTACTCCAA
>CM070032.1:168966951-168977239 GCA_036250615.1 Ptychadena robeensis
GGGGGGGGGGGGGTCCCAATGTAATGGAAACATAGCCTTAGTAGCTTTCTATAGCCACTATTTATTTATGCCAATAAGCGCGATTCTCCATTTTTTTGCATCCTGTTGGCAAATGTCACTAAGACTTAAAGTCCTAAAAAAATCTAAATGCTAATGAATAAATAATTTTAAAGGTAGATACAAAGGGGGTGGATTTAGAATTCTTGGGTGTGGCACTAAATACTATCTTGTATTACCAACCAGGGTCAAGTATCTTTTTATTATTGTCTGTTATGTTTTTACTTAATGGAAATAATTTGTCCCAGATAACATCCATATTTAGCTCAGTTGAACTATTTTAACCACTGTCATTTGATCCTGATTCTATTATCATCTTGGCTGGGGATATTGAGCTGAATGTACCACTCTGTGTGTTGAGATTAACACTTCTTGATGACAAATAGCCAGGGGTGCACATAAATGGTACCCTGGTACCTCAGGGGCCAAAAACTAGCTATGCGTACCTGCATTATTGTTACAAAGCTCATATGTGTACTAACAACTTGGAGGCACTCCGTGTCTGGGCAGCCGAAACTAAATGTTAAATGTATACAATTCATGTCACTTGGAAAACTGCAGGTAAACATGAATTACTATGAAAGGTTGCTGTTAGGGGCGTGAAATTAAGAATGTAAATCAATAATAAATAATAAATAAAAACAGATCGGACGTTTAAGGGTGTTAGAGATCTGGGGGATGAAAGTCAGAGTAGGCATATGTAAGAGTAAAAGCTGACAAGAGAAAAGCACTGTGTGACAGCTTGAATATGACTATGAAAGGTTGACATTTGGACTGCAGGTAGTCTAAGCGGTTAGTTACTAAGCCAGAAAATTTCAGGGTTTTACTATTGAGGTATGAGATCTGGGGGTTCAAACATGTAGTACTCTGAGAGTTACATGTGACCCAAAGCGAGCTGGTGACCTGTGGATGGAGACAGTTAATCGGAGGCTAAATAAGGAACAGGAAGGTTTATCTGCAGCAGAATCTACCATGCAGGAAGCTGATGCAGAGGACAGTGAGGAAGACCACCCTACATATGGGGTGAGTACCAAATACCATCTCCTGGTACTTCTCTGGAGCTTATTGAAAAAGTTATGTGCACCCCTGCATATAGCCACTGCTCTATGCCAAACGAATAAAAACAGTTAGGGCTCTGAAAATAACATGAACTCAAATTGGTAGTCTAAATTGTTGTTCTATATAAGAATTGTACATTTAATAACTTAATAGTGATATGTTCTAAAAAATATATACCCATAGCAGTTCCTGGGTTACATATGAGACAGGGGCCATAGATTATTCTTAAGTTGAATATGTATGTAAGTCAGAACAAGCAATTCGGACAGATATTTGTCTCAACATGTTATTATTATTATATCATATTATCATATTATATATTTAGACTAGCTGTAACTGCAGCAAGTGGTAACTTCAAGTTACCACTTGCCACACATAGAGACAGATAAAGGAACAGCTGTGGCTTTGTTGTTAAGTATGAATAGTTATTAAACTGGATGTCTGTAACTCAAGGACTACCTGTACTTTGCACAAAATGTTAGCATTTAGTAATGTAAGTGCAAGAAATCAAAGACAACACAACCTCACCCCACCCTCTGCCTTAAAGATGTAGTAGATACACTTTTATGACTGTTATTTGTGATATAAATGGGTATATTTTTACACATCTACCATGTATATTGAGTAAATAGGGGGAAAAAAGCAGAATCAATTCAGCTGATTCTTCCTACAATAGCAGCAGCAATTGCTGTAATTTCCCTTTCCAGTAAGACCGTGTCAGCATCATTCTAAGAAATGACTCAATTATGAACTGATAACCGAAATAGCAGGTTTTATTGGAAGGTTTTTAGCTAAATAATTCTTTGTATGCTTTTCATGTAAAAAGATTCAATTACATGGTGCATGACACGTATAGAAAAGCTAATAATATAATAATAATTTCAGATTTCAAAAGGAAAAAAAAGGAAAAATAGCCTTTCAGAAAAGTAGCATAAATAACCTTTAAATAGAAGAATTTCAATTATAACAGTTAATAGTACGTGTTGCACTTTTCTGACATAGGTATCATTATTATATTAGAAAATAACTACACAATCAATACAATAATTCATATGAAATATTTGCAACTTAAAGCAGACCTGCATTTTGACTTCTTGTGATCAGCGCCACAAGTGCCAATAAAAGGGCAGAATGCAGCTTACAAAACCCCCCAAAAACTGTGAAAGTCCCTCACAGCTCTCCCACTCTCTGAGCCGTGCTGCATCAGAGAGCAATGACAGCTGGGAGAAAAACGTCATCAGGCTGACCAATGGTTGCTCCCAATAATGTACTCCCTCATGCTGTGCCACACTCATGCTGGCTAATAGGTAATTTAAAGTCATAATTTAAAGCCATATATATATATATATATATATATATATATATATATATATATATATATATATACACAGTGCTCAGCATAAAGGAGTACACCCCCTTTAAAAAGTATGAATTTAATCTGGAGCTCAATTAACAATTTCTAAAATTTTCACAAGGTTGGGTTTTATTGAACACTTCTTTTACTCCATAACATGACATTAAGATTAATAATATAACTTAGATCCCAAAATCTTAAGTTTTCTGAAATAATTTGAAGCAAAAATGAATACACCCCACAACAAAAACTACTAGATCTAGTATTTTGTATGACCACTTTTGATTTTTGAGTGTTGCTCAACCCACAGGTGTTCGATTGGGTTCATATCAGGAGACATACTTGGCCATTTAATCACCTTCACCCTGTTCTTCTTCAGAAATACAGCAGCTTTAGATGCGTGTTTTGGATCATTGTCATGTTGGAAAAATGCACAATGACCAAGTGCACGGAGTGATGGCAGCACCTTCTCCTTCAGTATAGAGCAGTACATTGTTGAGTTCATGATACCATCAATGAAATGCAGCTCCCCAACACCAGCAGCATTCATGCAGCCCCACATAAGGACATTGCCACCACCATGTTTCACTGTAGTCACCATGCATTTTTTTTTTAAATCCTCATCTTTACAACACCAAACAGTTTTGAAAACATTAGTTCCAACAACAGTGATCTTTGTCTCATCATTTCAGAGTATAGAGTCCAGTAGTCTTCATCTTTTTCAGCATGGGCCCTAGCATATTCTAGGCGTGCTTTTTTTATGCCTGGGCTTTAGAATAGGCTTCCTTCGTGGACGATACCCATGTATGCCATTCCTCTGCAGTGTGCACCGTATGGTGTCACAGGAAACAGTCACTCCAGTTTGGCTTTCTACTGCTTTAGCTAACTGCAGTGAACTTGCGATTGTCTTCAACCCTTCTCATCAGAAGACGCTCCTGTCGAGATGTTAACTTCCGTGGACGTCTCTGTAAGATGGTTGCACTTCCATCTTTCTTAAATTTTTGGATCACATTTGCTACAGTATTGTGCCTGATATGTAAACCTTTGCTGATATTCTTGTAGCCCTCACCTTTTTTGTGTAAAGTAATGATTTCCTTTCTCAGATTTTTTTACATTTCTCTTCCATGTGGAGCCATTTCTGACAGCATGAAAAGCATTTCACTTCACCCCTCCAAAAATCATTGCCGTTGTATAAAACATTTCACTTTCAGGAAACCTTTGTAGCATGTTGGATTCCCACCGGATTCCGGCACGATCGATTCCGGGCGCGTGCACGCGAAACGATCGTGCCGGAATCGCATGCAGCCCACCTTGTCCGATCGATCAGGTCCGATCGTTCTGGGGCCCAGAATCGGATCCGACAGAGAACCAACATGTTGGTCTTTCTGATCCGATTCTGCACAGATCAGGGGGAGTTGCCATTTGTGAGGTGGACAATCGGACACGGAATCGTCCCGGAATCCGTTGGACAAGGTGGTATGCAGCGATGGATACTCTTAATTGGCCGATTGATCACACCTGCGATTCCTGGCAGAATCGCCGGAATCGATCGGATGGGTAATCGACTGGCCATGGAATCCGACACGTGTATGGCTAGCTTTAGTCTTTACTGTTAAGAGACAGGTTTTTTAAGTTGAGTCATTTAGATTATCACCAACTGATGCCACATCCCTGTGTGTTGGGGAAGGGTTAAGCTGGCACAAGAAAGTAACAGGAAAAAAAATGTTCCTGCAGCCTTCATAGTTCAGGAATAAAACATGAAAGATTGAGCCATTTGTTCCTAAATTACTCAATCGCTGTCTGCTTCTGCTGTAGGGGGCATTAACAGCACCTTGTCACTTTTAAAAACTTATTTCTGTCTTTCAGTCCCCCTGTAAGGCTCCCCTCCCTAAATCTCACACTGCAACGATCATTAAAAACAATGAGTATGGCTAGCGCAAGTGGACGTGCCGAGACTATCAATTAGTCATTAAGTACCTGGCACTGGATCTATAATATGGGAGTCTGACATAGCAAAAGAAAAGATTTTACAGTTTACTTGCTATAGGAAAGTTCAAATGCCTACCTCAGTGTGACAGATACTTGCAGCCACTTTCATTTTCTCCTCCTACAAAGTGTTCTGGTGAATAAACAAACCCCATACACCACCCATTTTTAAATCATGGATAACTGAATTTATCTTTCGTTAATGTGCTAATGATTTATTGTGAGCGGCATACATTCATCTGTAATTATGCTTGAATTGATGTGTGATTTTCTAATGAGCCTAAATGATGAAATCATCTTCATTCTTTATTTCTAAATTAAAAATACAAGCTGCATATTCCTAATAACTAGAGATACGCTATTTCAAACTTAAAAAAAACCCAGTAATAATTATTGTTTCTAAATAAGCACTTTCATTTCACTGCTGCAGCTAAGTGCAGAATGCACATTTTCACAATGTGGGGCACACATTATTTAGAGATTTTCTTTCATAATCATAATAAATTATTTCCTTTTTAAGCTTCATTTTCATTCCATTTTCTTGGTGTGCATTGTATGTACAGCCCGGGCTTTCATAGGCAGCAAACCTACATTTCGTCAATTAATGAATTAGACATTTCTTTCTATGATGATTAGACATGCTGCTGTCACTTGCCATAACACATGAATCTTAAGACTCTGAATAGTTTGGGATAACCCTCCAGCAATGTATCTCTATTCAGGATTTCATCCGATTGTAGTTAGTGCCTGTTATTTTCTGAACAAGATTCTGCAATCTGTATCATCTCATAAACCTTGCAGACATTTGGCATGATGTA
Organism: Ptychadena robeensis; assembly: GCA_036250615.1. NCBI lineage: Eukaryota > Metazoa > Chordata > Amphibia > Anura > Ptychadenidae > Ptychadena > Ptychadena robeensis. The sequence continues at coordinate 168,972,226 of CM070032.1, forward strand.
TTGATTTAGTCAACACACAAAATCGATTTCTTCACTCACAAAATGCAGCGAATGGAGTGCACAAAATAAGTGGCAATTTCAAAAGAAAATTTTACTGTGAAAATTAAGCGCAGGCCAGAGCCATAAAGGACAAAAACTAAGGTGTTGGAACTACATGATGAGGTAAAGAAGGAGTTAGCATACTAAGGGTTATTCAATTTTAAAATGCTTCGTTATGTTTTTTTTATGTTACCATGTACCCGATTGGTTGGGTGAATTAGTAGGAGGGATCATCCTGCCAAGAGGAGAATTCACCACACTTCGCTCGGAGTATAGTGTGAATTGGGTGAAATCCCCCCTCCCCCACAATTGTCTCTTGTTTATATAACTTTGATTCATCCATATTTTAAAAACTTATCACAGCAGCAGCGGGGTTTTAAGGCCCTTGAAGATGGTCATCAGTCGACATAAAAACCGGCAGCGGATCACGGGTGCCCAAAGCTCGGTCAGCCAGAGAACGGACATGTCCATAAATCTTTGGCGATACCATTACTTTGGATTGGGGCTGGCACACACAAAGGGTGTGAGATGGAGTGCAGCGCGATAACGTCATCATGTTGCACTCCTTTTGTAAAACAGTGGACTCACTGAGTATCCCTACTATTGTGCCATCATCCCAACCATATAACAACCAAAGAAAAGGAAGGAGGACCTTCCAATGTCCCTACCTACACAGCAATGTGTGGGTAGGCAAAAGGGGACTTTACAGGCATCTATAATAAATTAGTAAACGATTGTATACACTTGTACATAAAAACAGTCCATTTAATAAAGATCCGATAGTAAACAACGATATTCATACGATATTTAGTTCATATTCTCATTGTATTTCATGTTACATCTCAACGCATTTCGCGGTTATATTCGCTTCATCAGGAGAGTTTTTAGAATAATGAATTACAGTGAGCTAGGATGTGAGAAGAGGAGTAGACTTTAGTATGGAAAAGTCACAAGGGTAGTACTGGCTTGCTGGGGGTGAGGGACTCTCTCACCTCATATTCATGTAGTATGAAATGAGTAACCAATGGATAATGAGGGTGTCTATCTCGGTGAGGACAGCCAGAAATGATCCCCTATATAGGCACGGGGGAGACGTAGTGGGTTCGTAGAGTAGTCTGGTAGGCCTAGTGTCAAGTCTATCGGCCCCAGCTCGCCAGGTGTATGAGGGCCTTTATGCAGATACAGAGTGCTGGATAACTGCCTTTAAGAAACCTTCATTTTATATATAACATTATTTTTGTTGGTATTAATAGGCTGCCGGGCCATTTAAAGAGCAATCTCAATTTTTCCAGGTTTTTGGGAGTGGCAGTTGTTGAAATATTCAGACAAAAAGGGCAGCTATCTTTTATACCTTGGTCAAGAAAAGTGTGATGGTTGATTACCTTAAACATAACAGGAAAAGATAAATGAAAGCTAATCGGTGGGCTGAAATCTAAAATGAATGCTCTTTTTATTTACTGAAAACCATGAAGCTTGGGTGTTTTTTTTTTGGGTGTTTAGGTTGATGACAGTTAAACAACAAGGGACCAATCACTGCAGTTACCTCACCAGTGCTGGATTAACAATTGGTACTCTGATAGAAGTTTTGCTCTTGTCCAGCTTCCAAAATTAGGAAAATGAATGTCCTGTAGTCAGAGGTTGGAAGGATGGGAGGAAAAACTTTCATTTTACATTTGTCACGGACTTATATACAGAATCTCAGAAAAACCTTCTTGGCAGTTTTTTTTGGTAGTTTTTCATCCCAGTAGTACAACAGTAGAGCTTAATAAATTTTGTCAGAATCCTGTGATCTGAGAACCCCTGCTTTAGATGCTAGACAAAACTCTACCCATACATTACTTTTTCAGAGCTCACATTTCAGAAGCTTAAAATAAAAAGTGTCAGAATGAAGAAGTTCTTCACAGCCACCAAACTTAACTCGGGTTTCAATGTGATTTGAGATTTAGGAAGAGAGAGAGAACGAATACTACACTCTTGGTTATCCTATGATTACCATATTTTTCAGACTATAAGACACAATTTTTCTTATTTAAAGCAATGGGAATTTATGGTATGAGAATTTATTCCATTCCTTCCAGCAAAGCGGCCACTGCTAATGGGAGGTCTTACTTCCAGGTTGGGGGTGCAGGGCTTAAACTTTAATATATATATATATATATATAAATATAGATATATACACTTGCAGTACCCATTCTCTGACTTCACTGAGCAACTTATGGAGAGACACATTTTACAATATGGCTCTAACAACTTATCCTTGAGCACCTATTTACATATGGGAAGCAAGATCAGTTTGTATCACACAATTATTTAACTTCAATACACTATGTTAATGCAGTAATGTTAATGTATATATACAACTCCTATTATCATAATATCATCAACTCACTCAGCTATTACTATTAATGCTAGAGCCAGGTTTTTTGTCCAATAGATGAATGTATATCTCCGATATGGAAGCTGCCATTAAAATTATTGCTAAGGGCAAATTCCTTAAGCTGGCCACAGACGGCTGATTTGCAGCCAATTTTGCCGCAGAACGACAGCTGTGCGTGCCATAAATTAGCCAGGTAAATCGGGCCAACAAGTTACGGACATGTCTGTAAATTTTAGATTGATTTCTGGCGTCCCCATCCAAAGTAAATGCCGGCACAAAAAGGGTGCGTGGACGATTCCCCATGACCGGCTTTATGTGATGAACTCATGCAGAATCAGAGACATTTATGCCGAGCCCCTTTAAGTTTGTCACACACCTAAAACAAACATGCAACTAACTGTGGAACAAGTTGTACCTTAATTAGCTAAGCTTCAGAATGGTACCCATTCAAAATAAAGTTCAGAGAGTATTAAAAGTTGAGGATCAGAAGACCAACTAGACACACAGTATAGAATCAGGTCATCAATGGCAGCTAATCGGTTTTTTAAGGTTTTCTTTAGAATGTTGGGCCAAAGTGGGGTTCAGATAGTTGGTTTATAGGAATATGATTTTACCAGGAAAAATTCTTCAAGAAAATCCATGCAAAACCACATGATCAGCAGATAAATTAGTACTTTACTTTTCTTATTGGCTTATATTGTTTTAACCTACACAGAATGCAAAAATTAGATGATGAAATGACCCTGACCTGCCAATTGGGAAATAATAACTTGATTAGCTTGTTACATTACAATACATTTTCTGCTCTTCCAGGAGTTATCTTGCATGTGAATTTGAATAGAGGAACTTGCCATCCCTAGCACCCTTTTTTATCATAAAGGGTTAAAGCTGTACCCACTAAAAAAGTTTAAGGGTTATTGTCAAGGAGCAGCAGGTGTGGACCCACTGTGCCATGAGTCTTACCTCCTCTAAGGGTGTTGTCTAAGATAACCCACTCGTTCTTCACAATACCCCTTAAGGTGGGGATAGACTTTCCAGAGGGGAACACCAGGTCACTACCTCTGGAGGGAGGGTAGGAACCCGAGGCAGCTGGTCCAGGGGACAGCAGGGAAGGCTCCAGAGACAGGTGTCATCAGGCAGATAGTATAACAGGACAGGCAGCCAAGGTACAGATCAGTTAGCAGGAGAGTTCAGCGGGCAGGTAAGTGTTAACAGGTAGCATTCTCAGAATACAGGCATGAATCTATATTACAGGAAAACCAATGGCAGACAGTAATTAGCATAACACAGAGACCTTAATACTGAGACAAAGCTGAAAGGGCAGGGTTGTTTATATAGAAGCGGGAGGTCCACTATTGGTCAGCCAGGTCACATGACAAAAACCTTAAATCTCAGAAAATTACCACGCTGGTGTTTAAGGAAGTGTGCAAAAACAACAGCATCACCGCTGAACAGGGCGCCCAGATCTGCAATGGTAAGTAGGGAGGCAGCGGTGTACGGCAGCCGCCTTCACAGTTATTAAGGACTCATGTTAAAAATACTAACCTACAAGCAATATGTAAAATTTCAAAACAGCTTTTCTCCCCTTTATTACTTTACTTAAGTTCTCTTTATTCCTGTGCCAGTGTTACCCCAAACACTCTCTTTGGAGAGTGCACCCTCCTGTTTATAAAAGAACTCCTTCGACTAGGACTTCATGTCCCAAGACCACTTGTGCAAGATACTTGCTGCGTCAGCATGCACAAAACACTGAATTATGGATGCCATCACAGGGCTCTAATAGCTAAAGTAGGCTTATAGCCTACCTTATAGGCTTATTTATAAATAATAACGAAAGCAGTAAATGCAAACAAAAAAAAAACCACACAAAAAACAATCCAAGTGTGCGGGTTCAATAACCCTTTAAGTGAGCCAAGCCTTACAACTCTAGATTAGACCGTTGTCGCATTTACAACACAATTAATCATGTGTTGTGCAAATTCATATTTCTTAAACAAATCTGTGGCAAGTTTCTTTTCAAGGTATCCTTAAACATACATAAAAATAAAATACATTTTATTACATCAACATTAATTTACATCAACATTCCTGTATGTTTCATGATCGGATACTACATCTGAAGCAATCTGACAAATGCAATAAAATGATCTGTATTAAAGCTACAGCAGACATTATAAGCATCTGAGGACCTCTGGGGAAACATAGAAAACTCATTCCTCAGCAGTGCAAGTACTGGCAGCATTATCAGCAGTTCTTTTCTAAGACTGATGACGGAGATCTGTCCAAGACAGAGAGTTACTATTTCGCCGTGGGATATTCTAATCCTTTTGTATACACTGGCAACAGCATCAGCATCAGGAACAAGTACGGTGTTCTCAAGTCACAACATCAAGGCTTCAAAGAGGAGTGCAGCATGAATCCAAATCAATCTGCTCTACAAAAGGCTTCACAGCCCGTCTTCTGCTCACAGACCTTACATTAGACCTCTTTACAAACTAGTTCCTCTACCCTGACAGCAAATCAACTTATTTGCTTTATGTATATAGGGAGTGCAGAATTATTAGGCAAGTGGTATTTTTGAGGAATAATTTTATTATT
>CM070032.1:168989000-169006837 GCA_036250615.1 Ptychadena robeensis
TGGCAGCCTGATGCTGATAGTGCAAAGTGACCTACAATGTGGTAGGTCCGCTTTAAAAGCTGCTACAATTGGTGGAAAAATAAACTTAAATTAGTCTAAATGTTACTCAAAAATCATAAAATGAGTTTAAACCATTACAAAAACCAGCAAACAAACAAATGCATTCATAATGCACCTGCACACACTTTATGTTCATATATATTTCTATTATTATAACCCACTGTATACATTTGTGCTAAACATTTTTGGCATTCCTGTGCACATTAGAGATTGAGGAATCATTTTAACAATTCTTAATTTTAGCAAAATATTCAATACAGGTTTTATTTTTGTAAGCTGTTTATTTAAAATAGTGCATGTTAAATATCATTTCACAAGAACAAACATTTCATTGACAGAAATGTCTTACAGATGTAATTTTATCACTTAGGCTAAATAGGAACTTTGTTATATGGTGAATTGTTGTGCTAAATATGATTTAATGTATTATACATTTATGATGAACATTTAAACAATAAGCATTGGACAGATAAAGATAACAGCGCCAGCTTTTAATTATTTAGGTCATGTGCGCTTGAAATTTACAATGGTTTGGAAGGTCTTTCACATACTTTAAAGCTGGAATGTGCATGTGAAAAAAATGCAACATTGGATGGGCCACCTAGGGAGCAAAATAGGAGGCAGAGCCTGGCAGCGATTGTCACTAGCCAGTGTTTCCTTGGAAATTGAAATGAAACAGTACTCTGTTAATTCTGCAATGTATTTTTATTTATTCCTTTTGATTTGCTTGGCTTTTAGTACACTAGCTATTTTAGTCAAACAAGAGAGGCTTAGCCATAAAGAATTTGTTTTGCCTAGAAAATGCCCCTTCACTTCTACAGACTGGCAATAGATTTTGAAAAAGCAAATTAGGTTTTATATCTTCTATTTTTCTTTTACAATGTCCACATTTAGAGCAAAAAAAAAATGCATTAGAAGCGAATTATCAGCTCATTGTACTAAGCAGCTGCAACCTTTGGTGATATAATGTTTGGTTTATTACAATAAAGGTCTTCACTTTTTCTGAAAATGTCCATCTTCGTTTTGAATCTCAGATTGCTAGCTCTTGGAACAAAGCCAACTAGGTTATTTTTTAGCAAAAGAGGTCTTGAACTATTTCTCTGATATACAATTGTCGAAAAATTTTAACAGCCTGAATATAGAAATAGGCTGTAGTTCTTGGCAAATACTTTCTCACACAAAAGCAGAAGATTTCCTCAGCCTGACAGTGAACGAGAAGGTAAAAATTTATACATATATAAATGTATTGTCAACTTCTGATGAGTAGTGAATGACAGGGCACTATGTTCTTGCAAAACCTGTCACAGCTCCGGTCTAACAGTGTGACTTAATTATCATCTTTCTTGAAAACAATGAAGTAGCGACCATGGGTAAGGCACCACAACCACCATTTTTAAAGCAGTGGTATTACCTTGTCATTATTTGTGCTGGATTGGGGCGTGTAAATACCTTCTGTTTTAAGAAGGCTTGATTTGTGCTATGCACTGCTCGAGTTGAGGGCTTTTTGATTCCTTTCATCCCTTCTCACCATAACCTTCACGGGTACTTCTCTTTGTTCGGCTTCCAAGCCCCACACCATAGAGCCATGGTTTCCATACACTGCACTGATGATGGCCAAGTAGCCTGAAACAGCTGTATGCAGTTTGGAATAAATGGCTCTGTACCAAAAAGGCTATATTTGCACTGTACACCAGCGGTTTCTGGATGTGCATCTGGCTGATGGAGCAAAAAGGAATAATTTGCATGGCTCCGCCCACTGTCCCAAAACGAAGGCTTCCATCTAAAGTTTTGGGATTTGTGCTGGATTGGGCCGTGTAAATACCTTCTGTTTTAAGAAGGCTTGATTTGTGCTATGCACTGCTCGAGTTGAGGGCTTTTTGATTCCTTTCATCCCTTCTCACCATAACCTTCACGGGTACTTCTCTTTGTTCGGCTTCCAAGCCCCACACACTAGAGCCATGGTTTCCATGCACTGCCCTGATGATGGCCAAGTAGCCTGACACAGCTGTATGCAGTTTGGAATAAATGGCTCTGTACCAAAAAGGCTATATTTGCACTGTACACCAGCGGTTTCTGGATGTGCATCTGGCTAATGGGGCGAAAAGGAATAATTTGCATGGCTCCGCCCACTGTCCCAAACGAAGGCTTCCACCTAAAGTTTTGGGATTTGTGCTGGATTGGGCCGTGTAAATACCTTCTGTTTTAAGAAGGCTTGATTTGTGCTATGCACTGCTCGAGTTGAGGGCTTTTTGATTCCTTTCATCCCTTCTCACCATAACCTTCACGGGTACTTCTCTTTATACCACTATTTAAAATGCATAAATTAGAATTTTTTAAATGGTGTTTTATTCTTGTATTATGTATATGTACAAAATAAAATACTTTTAATTACATTTTAATCAAGGGTATAGTTAAAATCCTTGTGAATGCTTTGACTGTGTGTTAAATGTGTGTTAAATTATAAACATATAAATCTGGAATGTGGTGCTCACCTCTTTTTTTTCTCACATATATAATAATTCCTGGCTGTGAGAAATGAATTGTCTTTTTGACAATTAAAATTAGTCCCCAAATTTATTTGAACTAGTAATTTAAATTGCAAATTGCTACCGTATGTTGTAATGTACACATTTTGTTTTCTATATACCTCAACATAGCCTTTCCTTTCTCAGTCTGCAACCTAAAGCTTCACCCTGACCTTATGGTAAATACAAATATTACTATGTAGAATGTGTGGTTTTCAAAATAGGAAAAACTAAATAATAACCAGAATCAAATATATAATTGTTTAAACTAAAAAAAAGCCCCTTAACCTCCATGGTGTTACCCCTGAAGCCAGTGCGGTTCAGTTTGATCATGAGTCAAACTGCGCCCATGCCGGGATCCGGCACAGCCACCGGCTCTCTGTGTGCCTGCAGCACTTCTACAGAGCCTTTCTGGCTCCATGTCTTGGGCATCATTGGTGACATAGAAAATGTCGCAAAAAGTCCATAACGCTAGGGAGGTTAAGGTAATTTTACTTTGATTTTACTTCTCCAAAAAACACAATATATTCTCATTGATTTCCATGAGATTGGATAATAAGTGTGCATATTTTACACAATTTCTATGGGAAGAAATTACTTTTTACTCAGCCTAATTTATTTATCTCATAGAGACATTTTGAGCTATTTTTAATGGGTAATAAATAAAGGAATACATTAACTGGGTATTGGATGTTTTGCCCATTTAATCTGCGTTTCTTCATTGTGCTTGTGTTTTTCACAAAAGTGTATGGAAGGTGCTGCTTTTGGAATCCTGTGTACCTTGCAATAAAATTATCCATGCTGTGTTGCAGTAGTGCAACATAAACCCGGCTAGCATAAAACATTTCTAAAGATTTGCTAAGTAAAACTGATAAGTATTTCAAAGTTAATAAATGTAGTTTGCTTCCTGCACTGTCCTATATTCCTTCCCTTTGCCTCAGTGGACTATATTCCACAGAAGCTCTCCCTCTGCTGATTGCTAGAAGTAACTCGCCAGCTCTTCCTTCCAGCCCTATTTAAGGAAGCCTCAGACAAGAAGGTCTTCACTTTCAGGTTCCTGTTGATCTGGTATTTGTATCCTGATTTCCCAGCTTTTGACCCTCAAATTGTTTCATGGACTGTCTCTATCTTTATCCTTGGTACCTCAACTTTTTTGTCAGCTGCTAACAGAATGGGTATATTTTAGGACTGTAACCAAGGAACTGTTTGTAGCAAACTACATCACTCCGTGTGGGGGCCTTAGATTACACCTTTGCCAACTGCGCAGTTAGCCTAGTGGGTCCACATCCTCACATCACCTGTGACCTCTTAGTTGGTGTTACCGGCCGTGATGTAATGTTTATCTAAATTAGTTTAGGTGAAGGTCCACATGATACCAGCCAGTCCAAGAATGGAAAGTCATCGAACTTGTGAAACTTTACCATTCTCATTTCTCCCAGATGAGCAATGGGGTGAGACTGAGATTAGCAGACAGACCAACTCTTATTCCCAGCCCAGTACTGAAGGAAGGTTGATGCTGCATTCACTCTTTACCACACAATGAGTGTGTCAGCTGCTGATGTCACTTAACTCTACTGCAGAGAGTGCTTGCATTGTAACTGCAACACAGTACAAAATATGGCCACTTGTAAGATTGTCTACACTTATTATTATGGACAAACAAAACTGTGCCTATACTTTATGATTTTAATTTATTCTCTGTGAATTTTATGTTTTCTTGTGAACTTTTTGATGTGATAACAAAAGTATTGAAGATAAACACAATCATTTGTTTTATGTTTTCTGCAACAAGTGCAGAAAGCAATGTCTGGTCATGGCTCTGACCTCACTTTAAAAGTTGAGTTATTGATGCTTCATTAATGAATATTCAAGAGATGGAAAATTCTGGCCTTCAAAACATATTATTTCATGCTGCACCTTTCATTCAAGCATCCTTGTATTTTATAACAAAGTGTTGGCAATAATTGCTTAGACTTTAAATTTGGTGTTTCATTTGTTATGGAATACAGAAAGATTTTATCATTTATTCCGAATCTCCTTGGTATCTCATTGGGTCAGTGTTCAAAATTCTATTTAGGTAAATGTGCAAATCAAACCTTGCAATGTATGAAGGCCAATGTGTTCAGTATGTGCCCATTAACATGCCCTCTCAAGTTAACATTCCATATAACTTCAAATGAAATGTATTTAACCTACCCAAGGAGATCATTTCAATAACAAGTACCCACTCTGACCATTCTTTTGAACAATTTCATTTATTAAACTTTACAAGTAACCTTGCGGTAGAAGGCTTCACACTTTTCAGCTATCACTTTAACTTGTGAATGTTTGCATGTGATTGCAAACTGAATTTGTTGCCAATATAATTATTTTTATCCAAGTTTTTAGTATTTAATGCCACACATAATGAACCTGTAACAACTATAAGATAAAGATCTCAGTTGGCGGATTTGTTACCACTTTAAACTTTATAGCACCATATCTGGCTTTTGGGGAATTTGGGTTTAGTAACTAATCTTCAGGGCACTTTAACACTATATGTGATTTTTAAAGGCATGCATTTTTTATAGGCATGCATTTCTGCATATATACAAAAACGCATGAGTTAATAAAAAATGCATACATCTGGGAGTTTTAAACAACGCGCGTGGAAACGCTGCTTTTTTAAAAACACAACGCATGCAGTGTGAATGGTAACATTGGATGTCTATGTAAAAACTCGTGCAGTAAAAAAATGTGTGGCGTAAAAAAATGTATGGCGTAAAAAACGCACGCTTTTTAAAACACAACACATATAGCATGAAAGGGCCCTCAATCTATAATCTACAAAGAGAATAAAATGGTCTCAGTTAGAAATTCATAGTGTAGGACTTATATTTTACCAAAAAATATTGAACAAAATTAACAAAATCCTGCCCCTTTTATTCTTTTTTTTTCTCCTCACCATGCATTCATTTGTGAATCTTTTATGGTATTAGAGGGGAATATCTAGTGTGGGTGTTCAGCTGCAAATGAGGCTACTCCATACAGACAGTACTTTCTTTAGGGCTCCTGCACTAGTGTTGAGCGGCATAGGCAATATTTATACTAACATTCAAATTCAAATATTCGTGGTATGACAATGTATTGCGAAAATGATATATAAAAAAATAATATTCGCATTGTGAAAATATTCTAAATGAATGGTCACATGCTATGTTTATTTTTGCAATGTGAATATGATTTTCGTAATACATGGCCATAGTGCAAATATGCAAATAATCGAGATATTCGCAAATTCTCGAATTGCCAATATTTGCGAAAATTATTCGACATTCAAATATTCAAAAACATTATCCTGCACATGTTTATGGAGCAACAAACATGCTCACACACAAAAAAAGATACCCCTTGCAGGGGTTATCAGCGGTAACATAAAATGTTCATAAAAGAGTTTATAAATAATATATATATATATATATATATATATATATATAAAATTCATATAGACTGTCTTCCACACACCAGCCTCTGACACTGAGCACCAGGTGCTCTAATGGGCTCCTGAGCTTCTGGAAACCCCCCGACTAGGAATTGGGAGTCTGCCCCACCCTGCTCTTGCAGATTCCCAGTCAAACCAGCCCCAGAACAGAATTTAGGAAAAAAAGCAAGGAGGAGAAAACATAAGAGTTCCCTGCAAATAAAGACAGTGCTGGTTCTACCTCAGAATGGGAATCTGAGATATCATGGTCCAACATATCTCCTATCCAGCACTCTGCCCAGTGACACAGGTGATATTGGGGTCACTGTGTTACACTAGACATGACACCACTTTATTTTACTGCCATATACTACTGAAGTTCATTTACATTGCAATAACAACATTCTTTAAATGCTAGTGATTTGTGGAAAATAACCCTAAGATATATTTATAATTTTTTTGTTAATCGTTAAGTTTTATTGATATATTTATAATTTTTTAACCATTTCAATATTTTACTATATATATATTATTTGGGAAGAGCTATTTAACTTCATCCAAACGCTGGACTAGACACATATGGCATATATACCCTTCATCGGTGATTTGACCCTCAGTTTTCCAATTGCTAGGGGTCCTAGGAAGAACATTTAGGGGGTTTCAAGGATATGTTTGGAATCTACAGGCTGCAGTGCTGAGCTTCTTAGCAAATTGTATTTTTCTAAGTTTTAAATACTCGGCCCCTGAAGAAGATCATGGCAAAAGGGCTATATGGGTAGGACCAAAGTACTGTATTGGACATTGGCATGGTCCTTATTTGGTCTCCCAATACCCACTAGGCTCAAAATTGTATGTCCATTAGTATAAATTTTTTCCTCTTTATGTCTGTTGGGGAGGGGTAAATAAAGTGTTTAGAATGCTTTCACTTTGAGATACAATATTATATAGAAAAATATTTACATGTTACGTGGTTGTTTTGCACAGCTTTGACATTGGCCAAGTACATGTTAATGTATAGTAGAGACAAGCTCTGACCATAATAAAGATTTAGAGGGACACTTAGGGCTTGTTTCCATTGTACGCCGGGACCCGTACGCTAAGCGTATACGCTAGCAGGGGTCCCGACGTATCTCCGACGTATCTCACAGACCTTTGCCTGCTGGCGGATGGTCTGTTTACACATCCGCCGGTGTAAAGGCTGAACGTACTCGACTATGTTCAGCCTGACACCGGCGGATGAGCTCAGCGCAATGAAGACAGACCGTCCGCCGGCAGGCAAAGGTCTGTGAGATACGTCGGAGATACTTTGGGACCCCTGCTAGCGTATACGCTTAGCGTACGGGTCCCGGCGTACAATGGAAACAAAGCCTTAGGACTGTGTCATATAAGTGTTTTTTTGTAGGTTAAAATAGTTGTTTACATGAGGGTTTAATACGTAATACATAAAGATTTACATCTATAACCAAAATAAGTATAATTTCGAACTAACAAGCAGAAAAAAACTTTGGTGTTATTAGCATAGTTTGCACTGAAATAAATACCTCTCTCAACAAATAGATTACCTTATAAGAGTTGCCACCCACACAACAAGATGTATAAAAACATCTTTTGTTAACAGATGGTAAGAGGTGTCGTTAAGATAACATTTCAGGAGATCATATGTCACTATTAATACAAGGGTATGAAAATATGCAAACACAACTGCTGGATGAAATTCCCATTATAACTCTTTGAATACAATTACAGTGTAAAATATGTAAATATTTAATTGGCTAAATTTCTTTTACATTATATTTTTAAAATAGAAACACAGAACCATACTTCTTTTTAAAAGAATGTTATTGACGGAACATGAAGAATAGAGCAATGTAGGGTACAGAATTAATCTTCTTTACAATTTATTTGCAGAATGTCATGGAGATAATATAGGACATAGTCATTGGTTTGTATATCCATTGTTCTCCTCCAATGTTCAGGGGGAACTTCATGCTGACCGTTTGTAAATGGAATCTGGCATGATTTTCACAGTACACATTTCTAGTATAACTATACAGTAAATGGAAGTTCTGGTTCATACGTCTCAGGTAGGTAGTAGTACATTTTTGCTTTTTTGCACATTGGCTAAACAAGTAGAGGCTCTGCAGCAATCGGCACATGCATTAAGAATGAACTTCTCATATTTTTTTCTTCTTAGACTGTTAAACATGCTACTTGATAAAGCAATACATGCCATGCAAAAATATTGGTTGTGTCAGAAGCTGATTTCTGTTATGTGTCAAGAATAGTGAGTTGTCCTTCCATTTCATGCCCTGGATTATTACATAATCAATACTTATTTATTTTTGTAAATTGAAAAGTGGGTGGATTTAGCAAACGTCCACTGGGCAGTGCTAACACCACTTCATCAACATGCTTCATGCTGAGCATTGTCTGCCCCCCTAATTTTTAAAATGTGAAACATATTAAGTTCAAACTACTACACCTTTTATCTAAACTACACCTTTTATTTGCAAACAAATAACTCAAGCTTTATTTGTGCTTCCTTCCACAGACAATATACAATTCCAGAGTACCGAACCTAACAGGTTCTGAAAACATAAATTTCTGTTACTCCTAAATGTCTGTATTAGTCAGTGACTTAAATTATTTTGGACCCGTCATGTCTCCAACATAAAACGGGTAAAGATGCAACTAGTAAGTCAGGGTAGATTAAGAGGAAGAAAAACATCTCCATGCGGCCAGGCTTTGGTCCCTCTATCACAGCATTCATTTCCCTCTCTCCTACAGGGAATAGCTAGGAACAGTGTTAGACCATTGCTTTGCAGCCAGACCTGAAGCAGCTCTCCCACAAACAGTTTTTATCACAGTGAAGGGGCAGTGTCCCAATGCAGGCCCTTGCACATGTCCAAATAAAGTATTTGCACTCACTGTTAGATGGTGTAAGAACTGGTACGTTATTGATGTCTTCACAGGTTCAGCGTTCAATTCTGTGCTAGCCATGTGGAAGGAGCAGTTGCCTCTTTTGCAGTCTCTAGCCTAGCCCCAACCTCCACCTGTTGTCATCTCCTCACAGTGCTAGGAGAACCACTACCCTATAAAGGGACAGTCTACAGGCTACATCTCCCGGAGGCGATTAAAGGTATTCTGTCCCACAGACATGAAGTGAGGTGACCAGGATTTGTAACCTCACAGAAGATCACTAATAGAAGACAACTCCCACTTGAACACTGGTCCTTATATTACCTATTCCCTGTCAGGGCACTCCTACATGGCCTGGTCACATCACACATTTTATTAAAGGCATATTCAATAATATTCACATTAACCCTTTTGATACAGGTTATTCTCATACATAACATAGGCCACCATCCTACACTATTATGTAGCAATGTTTGCAGTTAATATGTAGTTATTATGAGTTCATTAATACAACAAAACATGTTTATATATTAACCATCTGGGCATTCCAAATGTAGCTCATTTTTCTTAAAAGTGTGCTCTGGGCAATTGTGGCAGATTACAATGTAATCAACCACAATTTTGCGCCTTCCCTCCTCCTGATGTGGGGAGGAGAACCCACATGGCCTCCAAAGAGGCACTGAAGAAAAGGACCCGGAGGACCCAGGAGGTTAAAAGGGACCTATGACTCCCTGGTGTGCTCTAAGTCATATGCCTGATTATTTTGAGTTCTACGTTACATTGTATTAAAGTGTTATATCTTCAGTGCTGTCCCATGAAAATGTATTATAAACTATCTACAATGATGTGAGGGGTGTACTGATTTTTGTGAGATACTGTATTCCTGCATCATGTTTTATACAAGTTTCACCTTTGAGTCAATCAAATAATTATTTATTATGAAGCAAATATATGTTTCATTATTCTGTAGACATCAAGAACTCAAAGACATAAGTTAAACCGGCAGTAAGAGACGTTTGACATGAATCAGAGTTGGCAAACTGAAAACATACCAGTAAATTAGAATTAAATGAGCCGACGATGAAAGATCATTAGTGGAATATGGATGAGTATCATTGTCAGAAAGTATACAAAGCAGCTGTATAATAGAATCAGGTAGAAAAAATGCACAGATGAGGAGAAACAATTATGTGCAAGTATGCCAGTCGTATTTCAGAACATTCATTTGATATGATATAAAAGAACCTAGCAAATTTCTGTACTTTTTGTACTATTATTTGTATGTGTTTTCTTTGGTTAAAACTTTATTAAAACTAAACTTGTGTACTCTTACTGGAGCTGCTCTGTGTATTTATCTGTATATTTCCTGCAAATATATGCAATAATCAAGTGTGCAGCTTAATAATAAGAGCCATTTGGGATGCTATATATGAAAAATAATAGCCCTAACACCAGTTTAAGGTTCTGGAAAACCGCTAGAAATTTAGGGTTTAATGGCACGGGAGGAATTACAATCAGGTTCTATAAAAAGGTCTTTATTGACATCTAGGACCTGTCACACTATACATAGATAAAAGTCCATCATTGTAAACATCTTGTTTACAATGATGTTAACAATGATGGACTTTTATCTATGTATAGTGTGACAGGTCCTAGATGTCAATAAAGACCTTTTTATAGAACCTGATTGTAATTCCTCCCGTGCCATTAAACCCTAAATTTCTAGCGGTTTTCCAGAACCTTAAACTGGTGTTAGGGCTATTATTTTTCAAATATTTTTAAGGGGCGGCACTTTCACAACAACCCCTAATTGACTTCTACTTTAGGTGCCAATACACACACAGTATTTAATAATATGGGATGCTATATAGTTGGTTAATCATCCATTTCTGGCAAAAGCATGCATTACAGCATTGTGCTGCACTTCTGCTGAATCCACAAAAATAAGTGCTGCAGGGTGTTTATGGTAATCCACCGAGCTGCACGTTAACAACGCAAATGCGGGACCAGTGTGAAAGATGGACAGGTTTTCTATGGAAACCTGTGTGCCTTGTATTAACGTTAGCCGTGCTGTGTTTACTGAGAAATGGCCCTAAAGATTTCTGTCTGAGCAGCAGTAATGGTCCTTGCAGTCATACCCTACTAATGTTTTTTAGATGTCCTGTAGTAGGATAAGCTCTCTGACCCATTCCAAAATTCTGCTTTCTACATATGTTATGTACAGCACTGTGATGATGACTTTAACAAGGTAATATATGGGTCTGTAAAGGCATTTGTTGCAAACAATTTGATGCTGCAAATCTCTACACTGGCTTCCAATTGTCTAGTAGTGTTGAGCGGCATATGGTATATTCAAATTTGCGTAATTATATTGCCTTCCATTGCAAGCACACAATTATTCGCAAAGATTCACAATGCAGCTTTACAGCTTTTCTTCTTCATTCTGTGATATAAGCCAGTACAAGCAATGTGCGTATTGCAAGTATCCATTCGCAATGCACACAAATGTTGAAGCATCATATGACGAATATCCGCCATTGCAAATATCGGAACGCACATTCACGAAATATTGAGATTTCTCGAATGTCAGATATTCGTCGAAAATATTTGAATTTTGAATATTCTCACTTCACACTTTAGTCCAGTGAATCAAATTCAATGTTTTGTGTCTTGCTTTTAAATCACCCCAAACATCTTGACCCACTTAGATTTCCAACCTGAAACATAAATATTCCCCTTACCTTACTCCACTAGACTTGATCCTACTTCTAACATTTCAAAAAGGCTCTGAAAACCCACCTTTATAGTCTACCCTACCCATCTTCTCATTCCTACTAACACCACTATGCCAGTCCCATCCCCCCAACCTATTGTATACTCTGTTTCCCAACCTCTTAGATTATACATCCAACTGGGAAGGGTCCCCTACTCCTCCTGTGTCATAACCTGTACCTGTGTGTATTATATTGGGTTGTATCTCAAACCTAATTTAATGTACAGCTCTGCGTATAATGTTGGTGCTATTTATATAAATGAAAGTTGTTATTATTTGAAATAATAATAATAATAAACAACAATGATTTTGAATGCCACCCTACCTCGTTTTTAATCGCGGACCGCGTCCGATCGCGTCCCCTAGTGAAAAGTTGCATCCATTGACATGAATAGACAGTGATTTTTGACCACACCCATTCATTTTCCTAGGAGCGAGATCGCTTAGGAAAACGTATCCGATCGTGTGCAAGATCACGTCAAATCACATGGAAAATTGCGTGCAAGGAGGAGAGTGATCGGCCGCAGATGCGGCGAAACAATTAAAAATGTGTCCATCCGCGGCCGTTCGCTCTAGTGAAAACAAGCCATTAATTAGAAGTGCAAGCTCATGGTAGGCCACTTAAGTAACACACTTAAAAGCTTGGCAAACTATATAAGTCAACAATACATATGTGAAAGATAGTTAAAGGTGAAAAAAAGACTTCAGGGATGAAACCTAAGAACCTTATAATTTTGCACATGATATTCATGTTTTTTTTACATTGATGGCTCTGTTAAAATCTGTGAAATATTTATTGTAACAAATCATTTTCTTTTCCTTGCCACTACCATAGTTCTTACACATAGTGCATCCTGTTGTTCATTGATTTGCTCTGAAACTGTTTATTTCAGTAGAACAGCATGATGTTGCTGTACAACAACTTTTTTTACAGTATCTTGTATGTATTTGTTACAGTATCTTGCTGGTTAGGTACAGTCTGTTGAATTCCCTTTGGTGATATGACTATATTAGATGGAAATCTCTATTAAATATTTTATTTGGTGTTTTTATGACCATGGATTCATTCTTTTTTTCATAGTACAACCATTGTTAAGTATGGAAATAGACATTTAAAATTCAGTAAATCAAGTAAAAAGCCATAACCCATGATATCATGAATAAGCTACTTGGTACAAGGAAAGGGAAAACACCTTTTTTTAATTTGTTGGCAAAAGTGTACTGTTAGTTATAGGTCTTTGCTATTTCAGAGTATTGGTGAAACACTATGGATTAGAAATAACACAGAAATATGGATTAGAAATAATACACAGGCATGCTGGCTGACAGCAGCCTCCGCGCATCTCCTTAACAGACAAAGAGGGTAAGTAAAAATGTTAAAACTGTAATGGTCGCGTCTTTGGCATGCCACTATTCGTTTTTAATGGGCCTTCTTTAGAACACAGGGCTCTACATTCTAAAAAAAACTATGCAATGGGGCATGCACACATCATCGGTACATGTGCATTGAACATTAATAGGTGGGTGTCTAGGGCACGAACACTACCGCTTTGCCGTGTTTGGTAAAAGATAGTGGAGTTTTGGCTTTATGATGCAAAAATATGCATTCTGAAAGGCCTTACACAGGCCCTGACATGTTCTTCCATGGTCCATGCATGAGAGGGGATTGCTGGTGAGATGTACGGATGGTCACTTATCCAGATGCCACAAATTCAAATGCTGAGTCATCCAGGTGCTGGCCTGGGCAACAGCCCATGTTGCCCATGCCTAAAACCGCCACTGGCTTCCAGATCTATCTCAAGACTCTGTATAAGGAGGAGTCCTCCATCCTCAACCCCTAGCCCAGTAGGAAAATGGCACTTACATGACAGAGATGATCTTTATGGTCCTCAGCCCTAGATGCTGGGCCTAACTCCCAAAGGGGCATCATGGATCCAAACAAAGGAAAAAATTCAGATAAAGAGGGCTGGCACAAGACCCACTTTTAGCAATATAAGCTGACATACCTAATGTTATCAACAAAAACTGGTAAAGCATATTGACTCGAGTATAAGCCGAGGGTGGGAAATGCAAAGTCAGATAGTGGAATTTTCTAAATAGAGACAGCACCACTGCCCCTAGGAATAAATGAAACAGGTGAATATTAGTGCCACACCCTCAATAAAGTTAAAATAACCCAGGTTTATTGTTGGGTTATGGGTTTTCAAGGCCCTTTTTATGATTCAAACATGAAAATAAGTTTCCATTTAAAAAATCTTTATTCTGACTACAATTGCTGTATAACAATTTCCCTTCCTGATGCCTGGCTTGTATATCATAGACAATCCCCATAGACAATCTTTTTTACATAGCTAAACTCACCAGATACTTTCCATCCAGTCCAATGGTTTTATTGAAAGCTGTATCATCCACAGGTACAACAGATGGTGTAACTTTCAGTATGGAATGGACAAGTATTGAAGGTCAAATTCTTTCCTAGCCTAAATGTGTGTCTGCTTGGTGGAAGTAGGAAACACAATGAGGGAGGAGGAAATTACATCACATCATGAGGAGGAATTATAGAAAATAAGTGCAATAAAAATTATGATCAACAGAGGACAGCAAACATTGATAAATAACATTGTCTACAAACGCATAAATTGCTACTATAACTGCTGGAGGCAGCACAGTCTTTAAGTAGTCCATAAGTAGTGAAGATTTCTTATTGAAATTTCACCATCTCCAGTATAATTTACATATAGTCCACTAAATGGGGGTATCATGTAGTTTGTTTACATTTCACCAGTCAATCTTGGCATCAAATCATTCACAAAGGCTGTGCCTCCGAATCAGCGACCGATGAACACTAGTGATGGCCGAACTGCCCGCAAGGCAGACAGTTCTGCCGCGAACATGGATGTTCCCCCTCCTTCTCGCCGGCTAGCAGTACAGGTTTTTGACCCGCTCTGTTCGCCAGCAAAAAGGGACTCTCTATTCTTCCTCCGGCAGGGTCAGCGAGATCCCGCCGGAGGAAGAATCTGTTCACTAGAAGACCGGGCATGAAGCCGATTTTCTAGTGAGCAGCCAGCAAGTAAACCCGGATATGACATCAAATACGTTACATCCGGTTATCATTACCTGGAACTATGCGTCACTTCCGGTTTTCCGGATTCTAATTCCCCGCCCAGAGGACGGAAATCTGCCCGCGGACGGCGGACTTCCTTAAAAGTCCGATCCGCCCGTTCGCAGACGGATCTGGCCGATGCAAAAATCACCCCACGGGTAGCAAAATCACCTCGAGCTATACTCAAGGATGCTCAAGTCAGCGCCATTGACGTTCATGTTATGGAAGCAATGCCGGTTTTTCACCCCATATCCCCACCATTTTTGATGATGCCAGGGATGTGAAGGGGGAAGAGGGAAGGCAGGGTATTGCGACAGATTTTATTGTAACACCATTTGTTATCTGTGCAATCCCGGATACCACCTGCTGGTGGCACTGTCCTTCTGCTTACCCTGGGCATACCTGTCTCATTAGCACAAGGCCTATATAGGTGTGTCTCGCCTTCTCACATGGGACCTGAGCATTTAATCTGTGACCTAAACTCTGGACCCCTGATCCTTGATCTGAACTCTGGTCCCCTGATCCTGGATCTGCTGTGTTTATCTTTTGTGGGCATTTCTGCAGCTCCTGTCCTGTCTGTATCCGTTTTTTTGGTCCAGTAAGTCTGCATTACCGTATTCCTGTCTGGTCTCAGTATATGCTGCCTGTACTGGTCGCCCCCCTGTCTTAGTACCTGACACCCATGGGCTTAACTTCCATTACACTACAAAGTTTATGAATAAAGTTGTCAATTAAATGCAGCCCATGATAGTAGTAATTACTATAAGATTTGACATTGACAAACCTTGTTATGGATAGAGAGACTGGGATGATCAAGAGCTCAAATCTGAGCCCAGTATGCCCCTGTCAACAAAAACAATAAAATATAAATTGCTTGTGCATTACATGTAATATTTTAACTTTTTCTTAGAAGCTAAAACGCTGCCTTTAATGTTTGTTGTATTGTACATTATATAGAATTTATGAAGGAAAAAACTTTTCTAATGTAATTGTTCATATTGAAAGTGATGTGGAAAGAAAACCTTATATATAGAGATAACCATTGAAATTTACATGAGCTCAATTCCAATGCTAAGAAGCCTGTGTTAGCATTACAAATGCCATGCTTGCCACTAGTGATGGACGAACATCCGCATGTTCGGGAACTTCTGCAAATACCCGCCGTTCGCATGTTTGCAGTGAACCTCCATTGATTTGGAGGCCAAACTTCTCAAGCCTTCAGGTCATATTTGTTGCCAAAATACCAATAAAAAGTCAAAAGTGTGCAGCCACCTGGACAGTGTCATGTCAAATTGGGATTAATGGCTAAACTTCTCCTCCGAAATACAGATTTTATAAAATGCTTCGTTTTTTAGTTTAAATGGATGGAAATTCCATCTAGATTAAAGATTTTGCCAAAAGTTACCTGACAATACTTTCTGCAGTGCATCACATTTTGTCTCTCTGCAATGCATAATACAGCATACCCAACACCCAGAGAAGGACTTTTGTGGCTTAGAGCTGCTTATTGCAGAACACCTTAGCTATAGTTACAGATCACTGGATGGAGTGTAATAGCAAAGTAGCTAAGCTATCCCTCAATCAGCAGCAGCTCTCAAATCAGCAGCAGCTCTCTAAGGTCTTTAGGGTATTGGGGGTGGGTTGAACACCCATATTGTTCGCCGGCATTGTGAATGGCAAACATGCTATGTTCACCACAAACTGTCTGCCGGGCGAACTTTTTGGCCATCACTACAATGTCCTCGTAGCCCACCTAACTTAGCAAGCTTTGTGGCAATATTATTTTCAGGGACCTTGGGAAAATGTATAAGGTCACTGAGTAGCATTAATAGTGCTTTCCTTTTTGTATTTTACTGTAATTAATGAAAAGGCACATGCTTTTACAAAATGGTTTACCTGTAGTTATGTTTTCACAGGCGTCCCTGACCTTTGCAACAATTCAGGCATCAATGCCATGTTAAAAGGCTTTACAATTAACTCAAAAAGTGCCAATCATATAATTTAACACAAATTCCTCAGAAATCTAAATGATAAAACATTTCTATGGTATTTCCACAAAATGAGGATGAATCAAAAATGCCTGAGCTCACTCATTTATACTTTATATTCAATACATTCCACACCACAGTCATGTAGCCTTTCTGTTATTTTTTGTTTTCCTCCTTAAGGCTACGTCTCTGCTGTATGTTAGTACATTGGCTTTTCTCTGCTTCAACAGAGTTTTTGATGGGCCCAATGCATTCTCTATAGGTGCGTTAAAGCGTACATACAAGTTTTGGTTCATGTCCTTGTCAAAGAAGGGCTCTCAGTTGATTTGAAAGCAATGTGTCACCAACATGCCTGTGTGTACATTTAATATCAATAAAGTCAGTGACAGCTTGTTTCAAAGCTCTTTTACTGCTTGTTATGTATGGTAGGTACTTTGACGTCTATAGGCACAGGTGCAAGTACTCTTTAAAATTACTGAGGGATGTTTGTACATCTTTTTATGGGGAATCATAGGAAAACACATTTTCTTTATTACCATGTCCAGTCAAATAACTTGATGAAACATGAGCATTAGAAACAGTTCTAACAGCAGTTCTAAAATATGAACTATAGACAGGGGTGCACAAAACCTTTTTAGTGAGCTCCTCAGATGAGTACCAGGAGATGGTGTTTAGTACTCCCTCGCTGTCTCTTTCACAGTCCTCTGTGTCAACCTCCTGCATGTTAGGTCCTTCTGCAGATGGATCCCCCTGTTCCTGATTTATCCTCTGATTAGCTGTCTCCATCCACAGGTCTCTTTTTGGATTTTACCCTTACATAAGCCTACTCTGACTTTCATCCCCCAGATCTCCAACACCCTTAGAAGTCCAATCTTTTTTGGATTAGTAATTTACTAATTAGTAATGCACCTACACTGTACTACAACCTCCTCCCTCACTCACTTTCTCTTCTTTTGAGGCTCACACCATCCGCCTGTTTCACCCCATGCCCCTCATTGTTGCCGTAATC
>CM070032.1:169019000-169031301 GCA_036250615.1 Ptychadena robeensis
AGAAACAGCAAGATGACACTGAACTACCTAGCTATGTTCTATATGCAGCCAGCAACACTAGCTCCTTCTGTCTCCGCCTTCGTCTCTAGCAGAATCTGTAATGCGTGTCTCTTCCGTGCTAAGGCTATAGAATTTGGGATGCGTGAGGTAGTGGGTGCTCATTGGCTGGATAGCTCTGACTGTGGACTCCAGGTCAAAGTTTCACCAATTGTAAAAAGATGAGGGAAGGAGGAGGGGAAGACGAAATCGAAAGATGTCTGAGAAGCCGTACTACGCGCAGAGCATAAACGCGAACATGCGATGTTCGCCGCGAATAGTTCGCGCGCGAACAGTTCGGGACATCCCTACTAGTCAAGTGAAATGCAGTATAATCATTCTAAAAGACAGCGTACTTAGTATGTAAAACACCTGCACTTACCCGTGTACTCAGAAACTCATCTGTTTTTTTCAGTACTTCTCCAAATTTTATTTCATGCAGTCACTTGTGTCCTAGCCGTCAGGATGTCTTACAATTTATTTGCATTCAAGGAAAATATGTTTCTCCAATCTGTGTGAGTCACAGCTGGCAAACAAACAAAAAAGATGATTCGTATGCCTAAAGGATTTCCTGAAGTCATAATACAATATTCTTTATGCTGCACAAGTGCAAATCTGCTATTGCATATCTGGAGATTTGTGAAATATGACCTGAAATTTCACTGAAAATGTTTTGCCTTTCAGAAGAAAATGAATTTACAGCATAAAAACAAAGGCAAATAATACTGCTGTGCCCCCTGGAACAAGTCAGAAGTTGAGCATGGTAACATGAAATTAATGCAGAACATAAATGCAGTCAAAATTTAATTAATTATGTTGTTATGTATAAAATAGACATGAGCATTGTTTGCTTTGGTGTGAACATTGTAAATAAAAAGGTATCAATTTTAGTTTGGGCATGGCTGACTTAAAACGGACCTACCACCTCATAGTTAAGTCGATTAAAAATAAAAAAAACTTTTCTGACAGCAGGAGGGGAGATTGCCCCCCCCCCCCACTGTCTGACACCCTCCCCTGGTGCGGCGTCATACAGCCACAAGGGCATTTGTGACAATCTGTCCCAAGTGCCCCTGTAGGAAGTTGCGTCTGTCCTGTCCCGTAGGATTGTGATGTCAGCGTCACATCTGCAAGACTTGGGTGATGAGAGGTGATGTCGCCTGCAATGATGAGAGCGTCTATCCCCCCCCCCCCGGATGGCACCTCTCATCACTGCAGCTGACAACCCCCCTCACTGGAGCTCCCCAGAAGAGGAGAGGGAGGCTCATCTGTAGGAGTTCCAGGGGGGGGGGAGGGGGGCTGGGCTGTGATGTCAGCTGCAGTTATGAGAGGCAGAAGTGGCTTTGGTTCACGAGTACTAAAGATGCGTGACTTAAAATTGTGTTGCAGTTTTCCAGGATGTAAACTGCTGACAGGTGAGCACTGTGTCTTTTAATATTAATGTATGTGTTTTTTTTATTTTGTGTTTAAAACCGCTTTAAACATCATGATACAAAAAAAATATTTTGTGTTGTAACTAAGCTTTCAAACCCACCCACCCTTATTAAACTGCTGCCCATAGAAAGACTATTTTTTTTTTCTAAATCACTTGTCTTGTTTCTTGCACTCAGTATAGTTATATGTGGCGTTCAGACTGTTTCAGTAGAATGGTCTGTTAAATTCTGTTGACTTGCCTGTATCTCTTGGCTTTTTCTTTCAACTCAGTGATAAGACTGCTGAAGGACCCACTCGCTACCAAGTGATCTTTAGCACAACGCAACAACATACTCTGTGAATGACCTTTAGTGCACATGCTTTATATGCTTGCATTGACTGCTGGGAAGATAATGTTGAATGAAAACTAGAAGAAGAAGCAATCTTCTGATGCATTTTCCCACATCGTGAAAATTGGTCTAATTTATGTAACTTTTTTCTCCCCTTCTAAAAATGGGGCTAAAATGTTTTGGAAAATCCCATGATCATCCCTTCACATATTATAATGGTAATTTCTTAAAGAACACCAAAACAGTAAAAAAATTACTGGTCACTCTAAAATGCTAGAATTATATAGTTACCTGTTCTGCTCACATCTGTGAAAACTTAATATTTTTGTCTTCTGGAGGTAAAAAGCTGCAGTAACAGTAAGAAGATACAATTGTTTTCGGTGGTAAAGGAGGTAGGTGAATTGAGGTGGGCTTTAAAAAGCATTCCTTTTTTAATGGTGCAATGTGAACCAATGTTCCTACATAATCCAATAGTAGGAATGGTCATGAAATTGATAACAGAAGCAATAATTT
This sequence comes from Ptychadena robeensis, assembly GCA_036250615.1. NCBI lineage: Eukaryota > Metazoa > Chordata > Amphibia > Anura > Ptychadenidae > Ptychadena > Ptychadena robeensis. The sequence continues at coordinate 169,021,310 of CM070032.1, forward strand.
GGTTGAGATGCCTTAGTGGGGCTTTTACAAAATCTGCCCTAATTATGGACACGCAAGACTACAAGACACACTTTTTTTCCATTTAATTCAATGTCTGTGTGTGTTATGGTTCTATTTAATTCCCTTCAGCCAATGCAATAGGCCAATGCCAGAAGGGAAATCTTAGCTGTATTAGCCCTAGCAGTACCCATTCTTTGAACTCACTGACCAACTTATGGAGAGACAAATTTTACAATCTGGTACAACTTACCCATGAGCAGCTATTTACATATGAGAGGAGAGATGAGTCTGGGTTTTATTACTGCAATGCAAAAAGTAAATGTAAATACACTATAATTTTTTTTCTAAATTTCTTTCTAAAACTATGCATCCTATAGTGCATAAAATATGATATCTGCACATTATTAAGCTGCTGTATTTTGCTCACATATATCTTTGAGGTTTCTCGTTTGTCATAATACCTCACTGATTTGCTTAATTTGCATTTTCCTTCTGTCTTGCCTTTTCATGTTTATGACATTATTAGCATATCTTATTCCCCTTTTTCATATCCTTTCCAAGTATTTCTTCCTCTTCTGAGTACAAGTCACCTCCAAGGCGTCTATCAGTTTCTTTTACCTCCCTCATGGAAAGCACATTAACCTGTATAAAATGAAACAAGCATAAATTAATCACAGTCAATGTCATTCCACCAGCATCACAGTTCCAGGTAATTCTGCCTTCAATCACATCACCACATCCTCATGGAACGTTAAATAAAAATCAAAGATTTCTCAACATTTAATTTTCACTTGGGGAAATTAAGCAATTCTTCAGAGTAACTTGACATTCTGTATTTCCTCTGCAAGATTTAATTAAACAATTATATTCTGGTTTGTTTGTAAAATGTAGCAAAATAGCAAGTTTTTTATATTTGGGTTGAAATTCAGATTTTTCCTGTCTCTGTCACATAAGCATAAGGGAGGCTTTACAGCCATAAGAAAAATAACCATACAGTGTATATACACTCACCAGGCACTTTATTAGGCAAACCTTGCTAGTACTGGGTAGGACCCCCTTTTGCCTTCAGAATTGCCTTTATCCTTTGTGGGATATATTCAACAAGGTACTGGAAACGTTCCTCAGAGACATTGGTCCATATTGACATGATAGCATCACACAGTTGTTGCAGATTTGTCGGCTGCACATCCATGATGTGAATCTCCGTTCACCAGGTGCTCTATTGGATTGAGATCTGGTGACTGTTCAAGAAACCAATGTTAAACAATGAATAATTAATAATAAAATAATATAATAATAATTTAATTAGATCTTAATATACAGACCTATGTTTTGACATGTTAGGAGTGCATTGTTATCCATTAGTTAATTATATATATTAATATATTACATTTTACTTTTTTTAAATGAATACATACAATTAAAAAGTGATTGTAACATTTAATAAATGTATTCAGATGAATAGAATATTTAACAGTACAGATAATAGAACAGAAAGACAGAGTTATATACACAAGTTACATAGCAACATCAAAATCCTTTCTAGTTAATTTTTAATTATGGTTTTTTTCTCTTATGACCATTACTACTATATCCAGTAGCTGCCTAATCAATTAGGTATAAAAGCTCACATTAAACTGTTACCAATTCTGCAACTTAAAAGTAATGGTAGTCGCCCGCTACCCTGTATTTAATGCATTCCAATAAGGTAAGACTAGTTCTTTTCTAGTTCTTTTGTATAAACAACCCTACCTAAAATCTTGTTTGTCCAACACACACTTGATATCAACATATTCTTAGAATAAAACATGTTTTGACAAAATCTTTATATTACTCACAGATATATTAAACAATTAAAACAAAGACCTTTCTTAAAAGAACATGTCCTTTTGTCAAATTCATTTGACATGTTTTGTTCTATAATGTGTTAAACTATCACAAGCAATGTTTCTATCAATAGCACAAGGTAATCAAAGTTGCAGATAAACCAATTTAATATTTTTACAAAGATCATTCCATTTCTTTGTGATTCCATTTCCTAATCCTGTGTACTAAATTAGAAATTCCTACAGACAGTGCTTTTGGCAAGTGCACAGAACATTCACCTGAAATGTTCTTACTATACATTAAACATTTACATCATTATAAATATGCTGAATGTCACCAGTGAATGAGCAGAACATTTACATTTTGGTAACTCTATCATATAAAATGTGTCAGGATGCTTTATTATCATTGTTTACATCCTCATGGGGTTTCAGCAGCTCTCCTTTCCTCCTAAATCATTTGATTTAATGTTACACAACATTACGTTTACAATTTTCTTTCCAGGCTCTCTTAATATTTTTTTCGTTCAAGAATTTTTTCTTTTTTCGCATACAGCTTACTGCCAGATAAACTAGATAAACTGTAGTACTCGTTCAAGGCTCATAAATAGCATTTTCTAAAACTAATTATACTTTTGTTAAATTGCTGTGCACCCTGCTGTTGGAGTTTATTGTTATGTATATTAAAGATTAAATAGGTTATAATAATTCATCATTTTAAATATGTTAGTATTAGCTTGATAAATTAATTGTGTGTGGGAGCTCAAATAATTGTCAATAAGAAATATAAACTAAAACAATTCCATTGACATTGCATTTCTTGTTTTTGCATTTTTTTTCATTCATAGCCTTTTTCGATGCTTTCTGCAGCAGTGGAAGTGAAGAAGCTTAACATCTACACTATAGTTTCTGGGATGTAAGGGTTTGTGTCCACTGCTGCTTTTTCCCCACTGCGGGGAAAACACACAGATATGACACTTCCCATCAAGAAGAAGAAGATCAATGGAGTTGTCTCCAAGACGTGGGAAAACAGCGCCCAATGCTCTTCGTGTGCTGTTTTTCCATGTCGTTCCTCTGCTGAATCAATAGGGCAAGCTCTTGCCATTACAGCAGGAGCGCACCCTAAGCTGCGGACAAACTACCTGCAAGCCGCAAGGAATCTGCCTGGCAAATGTATGCCCAGTGCAGGGAATCAGCTGTGAACACATGGTCAGAAAGACTTGTGAACTACAGGGTACAAATACGTTTGCCGGAAAATAAGGTTAAACAACAATTCCATAGAATAATAATCTTCCATTACAAAATCTGTCCATAATTCTATTTCCCTGCATGTTGGCAGCATTCTTGCTATATGTCCTTGCTTTAAACATATAGTAGTGGCCAAACATTTTGAGAATGACACAAATACTGGTTTTCACAAAGTTTGCTGCTTCAGTGTCTTCCGTTTTTTTGTCAGTTGTTTCTGAGGTGGATTAAAGTATAATTACAAGTATTTCATACGTTTATTATGTACAATTGCATCAAGTCTATGCAAAGAGTTAATGCTTCCCTTCTTCTTTACGACCTCTGCAATCCAGCTTGGCATGCTGTCAATTATTTTCTGGACCAAATCATGAATGGTAAGGTAACCCATTCTTTTATAATCAGTATGTCAAGATCCAAACCCAGGGACGCCTTGGTGTCTGCTGAGCCACCTGCTAGACTGCTAGTCACACCTTGTTGGATCCCTTGGACAAACTACCATGAAAGTTAGATCTCGGTGAATCCTAAACTCTTGGTTCCTCCTTAGTAATTCCCTTATAAACCATAGCTGTGCACTTCCTCTTTGCCAGATAATTGTGCTCCTACCAATATCTCGCTCTTACTGATTTTGCATATCGTTCCATCACTATCATCCATGTACCGAACCTTGGCTGCTGACTACTGGACTACGTTTCATCTTGCTCCCCTTGTTATCCGACACTTTCGGCTTTTAACCTGCACCTGTTACTTGACTACGATTCTAATTACTCCCTCTAGATTACCACTGTTGATCCTGTCCGGACCCGTATTGCTGTTTCAGCACCTGGACTCTGAGTCTGAACTTAGATCACAGTGCTTCTAGTTTGTTGAGGATTGACCATGAATTCTCTATTGGATTAAGATGTAGGGCATTTTCCTGTCCATGAATTTCAATGTTGTGTTCCCAGAGACAGTTTGTTATCACTTTGGTTTTATGGCTTATGGCTCAATCATCCTGATCAATCAGCCATGATTGATCAGAGCCCTGGTAAAAAAGGCATTGTTCTTCACCAAACTGTTCAAAGTTGTCAAAAGATGTTTGGTACAAATCTTCTATGTTCTGTTTATTCTGTGTCCTATGGCAAAATAGTGAGTGAGCCCACTACCTTGGATAAGAAGAAGCCCCACATATGAATGGTCTTGGGATGTTTACTGTTGACATGTGACCAGGCTAATCAGCTTTTCTTATCTTGTTTTTTTTTCAGATGCCGCAAAAATTCAGTAAAGGGGTTTCATCAGAGAAATTACGTTACTCGAGTCCTCAGCAGTTTAATACCTGTACTTGTTGCACAATATCAGCATGTACCTAATGTTTTTCTCCCTGCTGCAATTCCTAAGCACCCTTGTGCTTTCTAGACTTTCTTGGACACCCTGAAGCCTTCTTCATAACAATTAAACCTCACTCCTTGAAGTTCTTGATGATCCAATACATGGTTTATGTAGGTGCAACCTTAACAGCACTTATAACTTTTTGGTATATACCAAGTTTCAGCTGTATCTTCTGTGTATTTTTTTTTAAAGTACACCTTTACAACTACAAAGAATAACCAGATAAAATAATACTGACTGGTGATTGGTTGCAATCCATGTTATATGTTTTATTTATATATGTATAGCAGTAAAGCCTGACTACATTTGCACTTTTGCTCTGATTTGATTGCTTTACTCTGGAAATATTATATAGTTACACAGTAGTCAAGATGAAAATAATTATATACAAGTCAACTGAATACAACCAATCAAAAGAAAACATAATAAATAAATAAATTGAAAACCTTCATGTTCAGAACCTTGATTCCCCCAGGCAAACATTTACTGACTGGAGCAACAATCTCTGGTATTATTACTTATAAATATTGATAACCCCTTAAATTCTGTGCATATAGGAATGTATCCAGCTTATTTAACAAACATTTTCATAGCTCTTACAGTAAAGAAGCCTTTTGACGTGTACTAATTTTGACAAAGTACAAAATATAAACAATAGGACCGAAGTCCACATTACACAACAAGTTTAAATAAATACAAGTAGATGGCTCCAAAGGCCGCAATCGCGGCACAGCAGCAAACACTTAGGCAAGGCATATAACAGGTTCTCCTGGCAACAAGCAACATTACTGGCAAAACAGGCAATCAACTATTAAACCACTTGGGGGGGGGGGGACAGAAGTAATAGAAGGAAGAATACCAGAAAAGAAAGAAAGAAGGAAGAGAGAGAGAGGGAGCGAGAAGAGAGAGAGAGGAGGTCCGGGAGTAATCACCAAGACCCTCTTTGGGGGCAATGGAGGCCAACTGTGCTCGGGTCGAGGAGGGGGGGAGCTAGAGGTGGGTAATGTTGTCCCTGAGCAAGGGTGGAAGGCTCAGATCCATGGTCCCAAGTTGCCAAGAACCTGTCATGCTTGTCAGCTAAGATACTGGTAAGTTTTTTGTTAACCATCACCAAATCGACTCGTTTACAGGCAGGGAAGGGCAGGGACTGCTTCTTCCAATTGTGGGCAATAGTCAGTTTAGCTGCAATAAGTAGACAGAGTGCAAGTCTACGTTGCAAGGTCCTGAGTTGGCCAATTGGGAAGAGTAGGAGAGCTTGCGAAGGACTTTTGAAGATTCTGGTCTTAAATAATTTACCCTCGAGGCTGAATACTTTGTTCCAGAAAATGGAGGAAAACGGACAAGCCCACCAGGTATGTAGGACGTCACCCACCGCCACGCACCCTCTAAAGCAGTTGGGGGAACAACCAGGATGCATGTGAGCAAGTTCGGAGGGGACAAGGTACCATCTCATGGAAACCTTGTAGATAAACATTCCTTCTCTGTCCTGCTATTCCCCAAGTCTCGTTCCCAGGCTAGAATGTACTTATGATCAGAGGGGGTGGGCAATTTATTTATAACAAAGTGGTAATATAAGAGCGTGACCAGTCCAGGCCCCGAAGGCGAGTGGCAGCATACAGATTCGACAAAGGTCATAGGTCTAAAATCAGAGCCAGGGGGGAAGAGAGAAGAGAGACAGTGATGAATTTGGAGGTAGCGGAAAAACTCAGGGAGAAAAGCAGCCTTGCGGTCCCCCTTCTTTTCAATCAAAAATTTTTCACAAAGATTGCTGTGTAGATCATTAATTTACAGTATTTATGTGTTATAAATGTTCTCTTTAAATTATTTTCCACAATGGTTAATCAATTCAGTTTAGGCATTGTGCAGAAACAAACATGTGGATTATTAGTACAAAAGTGTAACTGCAATTGGGACTTGGATTTGTCTGGAAAATTTGACTGATTTGAAAATCCTATCGGTACACAGTAATGGTTAGTAGTAAATCTTTATTTCAATATTTTCCATTCTGTTAGCCTGGTTTAGAATTTAGGACTGGAAAGGCCACTACCCTTTATAAATCCTTATTAACAAGTGTGTGGATTCATTCCTGGACTTATTGTAACTCCATCCGAGGATGGATACACTGCTGTGCATCTTTTATTGGGTATTTTGGCAGAGAAGCTTTTTTATTATAGCTGAATAAGCCATAGACCTTCTGCTTATCTGCAAAAATTGTGTCAGCCTCTCTCCGCTGTCTGTGAATACTGCCCATGGATTGGACGTTATGAGTTATGGAGCATTTTAGTTTCAAAGGGACAAAGGAGCGCCTTGTAACTGAGTTGGTGACATCGCACTATGAAGGCAATGCATTTTATATTATAATTATTAAAAAAAGATCTGGACTGTAATGCAAAAAATATAAACTATCATGATGTAGCGGCCGAATTCTGTAACCAGATATTGGGATACAAAAATGGCGCACATGTTCTCTGTAAAGACTTTCAGAGCAATGTTCATTCTTTTGTAGGCCAAACATACTCTAGCGAATTTAATTGAAGCTCTTTTTCAGTAAAACTTGATTGAAACTACTGAAGCTGAAATATGAGCTTAACACACGATTTTTTAAAGTCATGGCAGTAATAACAGCTTTTATAATCACTCAGTTTAGGTACAGTATAGTCAAAAAGGAAATTTAGGACAGAGATACAGTAATTGCTATTGATGAATTGTTCCAAACTCTGCATCTTTTTATTTAAATACTTGATATATCTAATGCCCTACCAATGTCCTAGTTATCAGCCTATTGGTGACAGTCCAAACAACAGAGCGAGTTAGATAGGAGTGTAAAGCCCACGTAACTTTGCGGTGAGACGTGCTAGCAAACAAGTCTTGTGACTTTAGGGGGATCCTGGACAACGCTACAATTCCACAGGTTGAAATCAGAATGTCAGATTACAGAACCTCTACTGGCCACCGAAGACAATAAAAAGGCAGAGGATTAGGGTTGGTCACAATTTGTAGAACAGTAGGAGCAAGATGTTCCCTGCAACAGTGAGATGATGTCATCCCGCTGCTGTCAGATATCGGTGGAGCTGGGAAGACAGCTCTGCTCTCTCCAGCTCAGCCGAGGCTTTACATGGAGACCCGCAGTATTTAACAGTCATGTCCGATACTTACCGGTCATGTCTGGTATGGTTTTCAAGCGGGATTGATTGGTCCTGCTCAAAAACAACGATGTCTGCATATTATATGGACCAGATAGATGGCCGTGAGCACGCACGTCGCTCCATATGGCCATTGATCTGGCCCATATCTTCATGTCTGTACCCTGCTTAAGTCTAATTTGCAAAGGTTACATAGAGAGATTTATCTACAGAATTCTTCTACAGAAACTTCAAGGTCTTTGAACATTCATCATGTTGTTTTGAGCCATTTTCAACCATATCAGGTTCATTTTAATACCAAATACACTAACAGAATGAAGTTCCTGGCTGTCAATTTTTTTCAAACCTAACTCGATTGATATGTACAGTTCAATCAACTATGTTAATTAGATACTTGGATTGATATGTCTGCTTAAATCATGTAAAATTAATTTTCCGCATTCCACATAATTCCTGTAACCACAAAAATATGGTAGATCCATATACTGTTATCTGTAATCTAAATCAATCAGCCATCAATTTTAAGTTTGATTATATTTTTATAAGATCTAAATGATTGATTATATCTGTGGTTCTTTTTTTGGCCAAACATTTTCTGTTTCTGTTTTTCTATTCAGTCACATTTGACTGGATAATGGAGGAAAATCAACTTACGCTGTACAAAATTGTTCTTGACAACTTTACAGTCATTATTTGATTAAACTGTAAATTTTGTCATACTTGATTGATAGGTGATATGGATAATTTATTGGATTTTATGTATTCTATGTATTTACATTTCTTCATCATATGCTTTACCCGTTGACAAGTTCACTACTGAACTTATTGCTACAACTGTATAAAATGCCTTGACTTTCTGTCACTCTATTCATTTGTTTATAATTGGATTATAATTGAACTTATTTATAATTGCACTTGCTGTTAATATCTGCACAAGAATGCTGTAATCTTTGTAATTTCTGCCTATATTGCAACGTGCTGCTTGCACTCTTTGGACTGTTGGGTACTATGGACTCGTTTAACCCCGCAGTCTAGGGGATTGTTCCGAGACCGGCTATGTCGGTGATTGTATAAAATTTTTTCCATCCATACGGACGGGGGGAATCTGCCGGCCCAAAATGCGGTCCCGCAGGACCCTGTTTTGACTCACCCTATACCAACTTTGGGAGTCGTCTGTCTCCCAATGTGAGTCGGCCGCTGCCCTACCGCGGGCTACAGGGGGGCCTCCCATGCCCACACGGGACCCGGGGGGGGCCCTTGTTAAAGCCCTCTCTCCTTGTTACATCTAGGGGGTCGGTTCGGCTACTGGCCCAGTCCCGGCCCGCATTGGTGTCCCGCGATGGGTCGCCCGGGAGCATTCGGGGGGCGCGTCGTCTTGGGGACGGTTCCCATGGCTATGGACACCTTCAGCACACACTGGGAGGCCAGCCGATCAGGCACGCCCATCCCTGGGAGGGCTCCTGACTACGGCATCTGGCACCCGATGTGTGATTGGCTGGTCCCGACCGTGGCGCCTCCCCCCTGCATCGGCGTCCTTCCCCTCGCTCCCTTCGGCGTCCCACTTGGACCACCCAGGACAGCTCTTAACCCGGGGAGTCTGACAGTGAAGGGAAGCCACGGGAAGCGTATACCTAGCTCTTGCTGTCTTGGGACACTCTGTTCTGCAGCGAACATCTCCAGATATACTTCAGGTACCCTCCTTTACCCTCCTGGGAATTTATTCATGCATAGACAACAATCTTATTTCTTTCCCTGTCTATCCACAATCATCGGTTCGCATGTCCCTAAAAGATTTATCTTTTTATAAACCCAATGATAGGAAAATCCTTTCTTGACAATTGTTATAACTACAATTTCAGAAAATTTGGACCCACATCCTTGGCGAGGCCGGTTTTTGGGTGCACACACCTGAGCTCCCCCTTCACTTCTTCTCCACCGGGGGCTCCTGGAGCCGCTCTGTTTGGACCGGCAGTTCACCCCTTCCTTCCCCACGCATTTGTGGGGACGCGCTAGAGTCATCGCGCCAGTCCCAGGCTTGCTGCATCTCACCATCCCTTGTCTCCGGGCAGCATCTCCACCGTTGAGTCCATACAACCTCCGCAGTCCAGGTGTGTAATGCAGTTCCAATGTGTCAATACAGTGCAAACAATGATACCCCTTCTTTATTAATTTGATCCACTGCCTTATATATCCTCATAGGGCTGTTTTGATTGATATGCTATCCCTATACGGTGCCAACAATTTTAATACACAACCTAGATGGGCTATATATACCACACCAAGAATCATGTCAAACTTGGTCATACGGAGGTATACGGGTGGATAAATATGGGTATATACGTGTATATATATGTTTTATTATTATTATCATTTATTTATATAGCGCCAACATATTACGCAGCGCTGTACAATA
>CM070032.1:169034235-169049990 GCA_036250615.1 Ptychadena robeensis
ACCCCATAACCCAGACCGGGGACCCCGACGGCGCCGCACTCTCCCCAGGAGGCTGACATTTACCCAGATTACCTCCATTATCACTATATAACCTACACTATATACACATCTCTAACTAACTATCTGTATTATATATATGAGCTAACTATCTGATTTAATAAAATAAGGAACAGCAGATGATTCAGCAAAGCACAGATCACATCAATAACACTCCTCTCTCTCCCCAGTACAACGCAGTAGAAAATGGCTCCTAGGGAGTTTCTGATATAGTAAGGGGTAGGCTTCTTTATACAAGCAACAAGGGTCAGAAAAGGCAGAGGACACATGAGGGTATGGTGTTTACCACCAAGTTCCCTCCATAAAAACGGAGCCAAATTAGAGTCAGACAAGGCAGAGGACAAGCAACAAGGGGTAGGCTTCACAAGCAATAAGCGATCATGGTTACTGATGAAAAAAATCTTGAATATTCAAGATTTCAAAGATATAGCACTATGTTCCAGATCTCCACTTACTCTCGAAGTGCCGATATTCGCAATAAAAATTAGCAATTTGAATATGCTCAAGTAACACTATTAGTGGCTATAATGATTACAAACAAACATTGAATTCCTTGTTCTTCACATTTTTTCTGGCTGGCAATGTATTTCATATTTCCATCGGTATATCTTTTAATAATTCTAACAATTTACACATCAATTGCCGTGGGGACCCAGTACACCTGTGTTGTGAGAAAATCTCTCAAAACACGGGCTAAGAGCTGCATGAGAAGAGAGGGTAGCCCACAGTCAGCATAGCCCCCCTTCTCCTCGTACACAGAGCCGTGACAGGCCCGACCCCTTGCCACTGCCTGAAGCTGAGCTCAGCTGATCACAGTCTGTCACAGGCTGTGCAGCTGCAGCTTTCTGCCTCCGTCACTTCAGAGGGGGAATCATGGTCCCCCTCTGAAGTAATGGACATTGAACAGGGTTTTCCAACATGTTGGATCACTGTTCAATCAAGTTTCTTTGAGCAGGATCAACCGGTAGGCATACACGGGTAGATTTCCTAATAGAATAGGACACAATCAAGAGCTGTGAGCGCGCATGGCACTCGATTGTACTCTAATCTATTTAGAAATCTACCTGTGTATGCCCAGCTTTAGTAATAGAACCCTGCTTTTTGGGGGGTTCATTATTTATATTCCACAATTTACACACTGGAATAATTGTGAAATTCAAAAATGTTTAACTTGTAGTGTATATATGACGGCTTAAAATCTAATCTCAAACAAAATAAACTGAAAATTCATATCACCCTAAAGCCTTTACAATTCTCCTTTGCCACAAGATGCCCTCAGTCTTTAAAGTTTTTTCTTCTGATTACTAAGTCTGACAACTCTGACTGCAACCAACTTTCCACTATCATCTGCTGACCGGCAACCTAGGGCTTGCAGGGGCTGGGTTTTACAAGATTAAACAATCTTTGTTTTTGAGTCTTCAGTGTTTCCATAACCAACCTGTGAATACCTATACCATTCTACTTTCAAGTACAACCCTAGGTGCAACTTCTATGTTGAAGACAGTTTTCATTATTGTTTTGATATTGCATAATAACCAAAAAAACCTTAAGTACATTGCTATTTCTATCTCCGCAAAACTATACTGTATATTACATTAAACATGATTGGAGAAATCGTTCTGCTGAGAAAAACCCCTTGATGGAGGCGTGAATTTGGGTAAAAATCTGTGATGGTTTTTCCTAATAAAAAATACTGAATGGATTTGGGCTAAAACTGGATTTTCCCACTAAGTATACATTGCATACACAATTATTACTGTTATTAAAGTCTTGTTTAGATAAACCCCTTGTAAATCGACAAGCAGTAAATAAGTCTTTTAATAAATTTGTGGAACATGCTATGCAGGACAGATAGTGTGGGCAACTCTATTTTCAAAGATTTCCATAACATACTTTACTCAGTACACTTATACCAGTAAAAAAACCAATGACATTGCAAGAAGGAAGATAGTAAAGACTATAACATGAACAGAGGCTAGCATAGTCTTCTGTAACATTTAAAAATTTTTGGCTAAAGAGACAGAAAAAATTGAGTATGGGATAACCAAATAAAAAAAAACAAGGTTCTGAATTATTGTGTGTCACTTTTTCTACCACACAAACAGTGCTGATTCTATCTGTCTATTGTTTATAAATCATGTGGGCAAGTGTGTACTTCCAAAGGGTTACCAGTAGTCCTTCGGCAGAACCAAATGGGTCTACATGGTAAAAAGGTCTAATTTAAGTGTTTTATTGGGGCTTCTGATTGCAGTTGTGTTGAAGAAGGAGCTCCCGAGATGCAGCAACTGCAAAAGCACAGCATCCATCAATCTGAACTGGGTGTAAAGCTGGGAACACACGCATAGATATGGGCCAGATCAATGGCCGCTTCGAGCACCGTGCACTCTCATGGCCATCTATCTGGGGGTCTCCATGCAAAGCATTGTCGGAGCAGTTCTGCACCTTCTCCTTCCTTCGATGTCACGCAGCAGTGGGATTATGTCATTGCGCTGCTGCTGGGAACCTCGAACGGCTCGTTTATATATTAAATATATATATTTAAAACAAACCATTAGGCAGTTCAGAGCGCTTCTCCAAACATTCTTTTATATATTACCATTTAGTTTAGCACAAAGCCTTATCAGAGTAAAATCAGCCAACAATAAATTTTGATTTTTGCGGCTTCTATAGTAATAACAATACTTGCAATTAGAAATCAATATAAAAATACATTAACTGAACACTTTTTAATTGTTGTGAAGGTACTTGAAAATGAGATCTTTCTCTATGGGGATTATTCTGCAGAATGTGCACTACATCTGTATGTTATAATGTTCATATTTCACAATACTATGGTAGTTGTGTGCCCAGGGTACAATTAAGCATGGCTGTGTAAAAATGCAGTTTGTTACTGACCAATTTAAAATGAAATAAACTGTACTATTCATTTGTAAATTGGGAAATTAGCACATAACTGTAAAGGGTGAATTAGCAGAAGTGATAAAAGGCACATCCAATTAAATGAATAGTTTTCTGTAAACCCCTACTGTAAGCTGCCAATTAGACCTGGACTTAGTTGATCTCTTGGAAATCCAGATAGTGTGTGAATTATTACCATTTTGTGACTGCTAAGTGAATGATTTGTCTTCTTAACTCTCTATTGGACGATAAGCTGTGAACTTCCAGAGTATTGTTAAGTCTTTCTCTCTATTGTGTTGGCATAAAGGATGAGTCATTTTGTACAGATGAAGCTAGACATTTTACTTTTAATAAAACATAGTGTAGCATTTTTAAGTATAGTTTTTATTCACAGTCATGCAGACTTTTTTTTATTATCATGAATGCTCAGTAATTAGAGAGTTTGCTTTTATGACCAAACACAGCCAACAAATTGATAATATTGCTGTAATTTGGTCAAATTTCTGCAAATATGTATGATTCAGTTTTTATAGGATAATCAGTGTTGTCTAGTTTAATAGACTCTTTAAAATTAATGATAACTATTTGGTATGAGGGGTTGTGAATGGCTATTGACATTAATGACACAATTTTGCTAACAAATGCTCTTGCACTCTTCTATCACATATTTATGTGATCAAAACATCTAAGCATTTAAAGACTTTTAATAGTTATATTCTGTATGTTCATAATAGTTACATGTAAAAACAATAAGGGCAAACAGGAGACATGCTTGGTCAGTCTATCTTTAGCAAGGCAGTGGTCATCTTGGAAGTAGGTTTTGGGTCGTTATCATGTTGGAATACTGCCCAGCAGCCCTGTTTCCAAAGAGAAGTGATTCTTTCCAGTTGATGCCATCTGAAGAAAATAAGTCTTTCTTGGTCTAATTAAACCACAAAACATTCCAGTACTCCACGTCCTTAAAAATACACAACAACAAAATAGTTTCCCTATCCCTGGGTAAGAATGGGGATGTGAAATTTTTTAGGCAATATTCATAAGTCAGTAATAAAGTAAAAAGGGTTAGTAATAAAGTAAAAATCACCACACAATAAGTTAACAAATGTACTGCTGGTATAATGTCATAGCAGCAAATAAATACACATATTTGTCAAACCGTGTACAGTGTAGAGATGGTAGACTTTTTCGACTTTCTAACTTTGTGAGCTGATTGCAAAGCCCCTGAACAAGGTATCATCACCAAAATTGCTAGAGATGTAGAGAAGGGTTGTGAAAACATTTGAAAAAAAGGTTTTGCTCTACTATATGTAGTTTTTGCATAAATTAAGTTACAAAATAAAGTCGAAAATCACAAGAGGGATTGATCGTCATAGAAACATGAGGAGTTTTTATCCTAGGGTTACACTCTTACCCTGGATGGACAATAGTAAGGGCCTCTGCTGCTAGGGGGACACCCACCAGAATGCTACATGCCACATGTGTGGTGTAGGTGGGATGGGGCATGGGAGGTTTAATGTTATTACATTTGTTAACTTAATGTGTGGTAATTAAACCCTTTTTACTTTATTAATGACTCAATATTGCCTAAAACCTCACATTCCCATCCATACCCAGGGAAAGGGAAACTATTTTGATGTTGTGTATTTTTCCGAATTGGGATGTGGCAACTGGGTGTGGTCTATCCTTCTTTGTTTGATAATCCATGCCCTTTGTCTACTGGTCTTTTTGACTTATCTATCCGTCTGGAATGACGGCCATGCAGACCAGTTTGATGCAGTATGTTGCGTATGGTCTGAGCACTGACAGGTTGCATCCCCACCCCTTTAACCTCTACAGCAATGCAGGCAGCACTCATACTTCTATTTTCAAAAAGACTACCTCTAGGTATGATGAGGAGTACCTGAACTCAACATCTCTGGTGGAATATGGCAAGACCCATTGTCAGTAGAAGCTGTCCTGTTAAGCCACTGTATGGCCAGTTGTTTGCCATGAGGGGCCATGCTGAACTCCCAGTGAGCAGTATGGGAGTGAAAGTGATAACACTGAATTTAACTCACCTGCTCCCCATTCACACCTGAGAACTTGTTACACTAACAAGTCACATGGCAACAGAGGGGTAATGGCTAATTGATCACAATTTGGACATTTTTCACTTAGGGATGTATCACTTTTGTTGCCAGAGGTTTATACATGAATTAACATATTATTAGTGTTATATCTTCAGTGTTGTCTCATAAAAACATATTTAAAAAAATAACCACAATGTTAGGGGTTTACTCACTTTTGTGAGATACTGTACTGTAGTAATTTTGACAACAATGGTTTGGATTCCTGTCCCCTAAAAAAAAAAACAATTCCTCTTTTACTGAGTCAGCCAACCAACAGTGATCAAAATCGAAAAAGGCAGGAAAAGTCATGTAGGAAAATCATACAACTCTGAATATTTTTTTAGGTGTTCAATATCAATCTTTATCCAATGTTATGTGTTGCCAGTTTAAAAGTAAAAAAACATATATAACACAAGAAAGCACACATAGTGACCCTTTCCCAGTGGTAGTAGATGCTGTAGTCTATCACTATATGGTCACCTGAAATTCATGATTGCATGATCGCATATCAGCAACAATAGCCTTAGATTTACAAAACACAAAATACCCTTGGTTAACCCTTGGTTACTACTTGAGGGTAGGTTAAGCTAACACTATAAATGCTGGGGTTACTCAAATTCCAAACAAATAAATCTCTCAATTCCATAGTGTCAGCCAATAGCTCTCTGGACATGAGTGGTGTTGATTGTGCCAAAGAGTTAATTTGCACTGTGCTTATTTCAGTTTTTTACTTTGTTGTGCAACACAACAATGGAAAGACATTGGATGATGGTCCAATATAAAATTGTATATATAACGTTAAGGGTACTTTTGGCTCAGTGGTGCTTAAAGTTTATTTAATTAGGAAGTATATTTTATACACTGAAAATTCAATAATAAAACATTTCTGAAACTAGTAAACATTGACCTTCCAACAGACAAATTAAAAAATGGCAGACTCATTTTACAAAGTGTCTCATTTGTCAAGTAATTGCACGATAAATACAATGACTAGGACCGTCTGTTACATTTCATTGGCAATTTAAATCTCAATTAGAAACTATTAAAGAGTAAGTCAAATATATGGGATTTTTCACAGTGCTTTGTAGGGTGCCATGAGACACAACAAAACAATAATCTTTCTTGATTCCCAGAAAAAGAAATTACCATATTAATAATTACTGCTAAAGCAACAGCTGGATCCATACATAACTGAGACAAAAATTTAAGAATGGCAATCTAGATTTGGCATCCTTAATATGATGAGCTAAAACAGCCCTTGTAAACAGGGCATTTACTTGTTTAAGCATATACACTTCGGGCAAAGTATATAGCCAAAAGGGGCACGTATGTCTGGAAGTTAGTTATCACCATCTGTTCTTGATGAAAAAAGAGGTTTGACCCTACTTTTCACAAGGTGAATGTTACATTCCATTGTACGTTGCAGATGTGCCAGGTTTAAACAGCTCAGATATTTTTCAAATATATCTTCATTTATTTAGGATTTCATAATAATTTCATAATAATATTGATTTAACAAATATGCACATATGAGAACGTGGACCTTGGTAATTGCAACAGCATTGTGTGCATTTTCTGTACAGAAGATATAATACCCAATAAACAGATGAGTAGATCAGAGGGGACACTGAGTTTAGTAATATGAACCCTAAGACCTCTGACCAGTAAAGCTTTGTACATCTCCACAGAAGGTGTATAAGATCTCCATTATCCCTAGCACACTTGAGGAAAATAGGATCAGACAGGATACCCATGTATCCACATGTACATGCAAGTGTGCAGTAAACATGCAAGACAATAAAAAGCTCATATACATTTTTAAATAATTACCTCTCTTGCTCTTTAAAAAAACATTATTTGATCCTCAACTTTCCCTTACAAGGTATGAGATTTTTTTTAATCAGGGTGGCCGCGTTTTGCAGAGTCAATGCAGGTGACCGCAGGCTGCAGCTTCCATTCATTTGAATAGCCCTGTCCCCACTCCCAACCCAGTGGGTGGTCATCAACTGCCCAGTAGCCAGTAGTCTTACCCATGGCTGCAATTTCTGGGTAGTTGGGTGCTACCACCACATATCTCCCAACTGCTAGTGTGAACCTTTACTAAAAAGTATCTATACCAGTCATGGGCATACTACAACCCGCAGGCCATATATGACCCTGTTTTTTTTAATATTGCCTGTGCTGAGCACCCCTTTTCTGCCCTCTGTTCGTTTACTTCATAAATGTGCAAACACACAGAACCAACAGTAGTGATGGCCGAACTGCCCGCAAGGCGGACAGTTCGGCCTCGAACAACCATGTTCACCCTCCTTCTCACAAGCGAGCAGTACGGGTGTTCCACCTGCCCTGTTCGCCAGCAAAAAGGAGCCCTCTATTCTTCGTCCGGTGGGATCAGGAGCAGCGAGATCCCCCCGCAGGAAGAATCTTTTCACTGAAGACCGGTTAGAGAACATGGTCTTTCAGTGAAAAGCTGGCTCGTAAACCAGGATGTGATGTCAGTGACGTCACATCCGGTCAGCATAACAGGAACTATGCGTTCCAGGTGCTGGATGTGGAATTTGAATCTGCCCACGAACGGGCAGATTCAAAGGTTCCCCTATATGGATAAATGGGAATAAATTGTGGGGAGAGAATATATGAGGGAGGAATGGAAGGGGATATGGCGGAATTCCGGGAAAGTCTCGATTAGTACAATGTATAAGGAGAACAGATATAAAATCTTATACCACTGGTATTATACTCCATCTACCCCCAGGCTTCAGATAGATGCTGGAGGTGCCAGGGGCATAAAGGAACAATAGAACACATCTTCTGGACATGCCCTAGAATACAAGAGTTATGGAAACAGGTAAATGAAGTTGTAAATGCAGTATTGGGCAAAGACATCACTATGGATATAGAAACTCACGTTCTGGGAGTGTCAATAAAAAATGTAAGTAAGAAAAAGAACAGATTAATACAGCATATACTATCAGCAGCCCCAATGTTAATTGCTTCCAAATAGAAGGAGAGGTCCTCACCAACCTTTACGGAACTACTGAATAAGATAGCGGATTAAAGGACAATGGAGTATTTAACTGCTATAATATACGAGAAACTTGGTAATTTCCATGAAATCTGCGAACTGTGGGACAAGAATAAAGGGGAAGGAAGAGATGCCGCAGATGACAAAGACAATGAGGTTGACAAAGAATAAAGGGAATTAAGAACAGAAAGGGGAAGGGAAAAGAGAAAAGGAGGCCATTGCAGTATATTATAATGTCGTATATGTATGTGATATGTGGAAATGTGCGTGTGAAATTTTCTTGAAAGGATCTAATAAAATAGAATTTGTCAATAAATGTGCAAACACTATTGAAGGGAATAAAATTGAATGGCGAAGTTCAGATGCAGTAAAATGAACACGCAGAGTTGAGTGTGATAGAGGCATTGCAGCACAGGCATTGAACATCCTTGAATAATATCCTTGAATAATATTTATCAGCTAAAATGCAAATTTAGGCAATCAAAGGTTTCTGGAAACAGTGGGAAGCCATTTAGTTCAGGTCCCTTTATGAGGCTTACTGTAATGCTTCTTCATTGGGGTTGGAACCTGTTTGGATGGGTCTGCTTCCTGACTATCCCAATACATGGGTTCCCTGATAAATCTTGGGCATAATATAAAAGGCCCAGTCATCTCCCAAGGCGTTTCTATAACTGGAGTTTGTACCTGTCCCCTGGATAATTCCCTTGTTGATTGAAGTTGGGCATTATTTATTATATGAAAGCAACACTTTAACAGAATGTACTATTTGGAAAAATAGGCGTGTGACCAGCCATCTCTTAAAGAGGCTCTAGTAATTTAAGCCTTCCTTCCCTTGAACTACCTGTCCACTAAGTTCACAATATTAAAAGTGGCTGATGGTTGAGGCCTTGTTTACACCTATTCGATTTTACGTTCTTACATTAATTGGGCAATTCATATTTATGAACCTATCTATTGCATATAATCTGCAGTTGCGTTAACATTTTGCTCAACACATGTTGAAATGGATAGGAGCGAACCTTGCCTTTGTTTGTAAAATTGTAGTAAGTATCCAAACTTCCTTCAATAACTCCTGCAAGCCATTTTTGAGACGTATCCTGAACAGAAAAAACCCCGAAATAACAATTACAGTACAATACTTTGAAAATTTTGATGCTGAGCCAAAACTATGGCCTGAAAATGTTATCATCCAACTAAATATAGCAACTCTAGCATCACTCTTTGCTTTTATTTATTTATACATTGCATTTTAACCTAGTTCTTATACATATTTGATATCTACTGTAAATAAAAAGTACCAAAAGTATAATACGATGTTATTTCTATAAAAAGCTTGAGAGGTTATGCACCATAAATAAAAGATTGTTTCTTTAAAGAGTATGCATGTTTTATTGATGCATACCCTGCCATTTGCTTTCCTGCTGACCACACATGTTCACTTACAACTTGATTCTACTTTTAAATATGTTTAATCATCTATCTATCTATCTATCTATCTATCTATCTATCTATCTATCTATCTATCTATCTA
The DNA here is from genome assembly GCA_036250615.1 of Ptychadena robeensis. NCBI lineage: Eukaryota > Metazoa > Chordata > Amphibia > Anura > Ptychadenidae > Ptychadena > Ptychadena robeensis. The sequence goes on from CM070032.1 coordinate 169,043,855, forward strand.
TCTATCTATCTATCTATCTATCTATCTATCTATCTATCTATCTATCTATCTATCTATCTATCTATCTATCTATCTATCTATCTATCTATCTATCTATCTATCTATCTTTCTGTCAGTCAGTCCCCTATGATTATTTTTTATTAGAGTCATTATATTTTATTATTATTATAATAATTATATGTTTTTTTCCAACTGTTTGTTGTTACAGAAGAAGGTCATTAACCCCAAAAAATCCCAAAGAATGCAAATAGAGTTTCAAATTAGGAAAGTTACATCCATCTCAAACAACCCTGGACTTCAACAAGGACTGGAGAAAACCAGCTAACCATAGATGAAGGGAAATCAAAGATAGGCTTAGCACTGAAGAGTCCCTATGGCATCTTCCAGCACATAGCGCTGTCAGAACCTCCTCAAGGAATCTTAAAGACTGGTACAAACTATCCAATTCCCCCAACCTCAGGGACACCTGCATTGTCAGCCTATGAAGGAGGTAGTGTAAAGCTGCCAATACATGGGTGCTTTTTTGTGTGTCTAAATTTGCGACTAAATTTACCTTTTAAGATGATCCATAGAAAATGGTTTCCTTTTAAACTGAATCAATCAGCCAAAGTGATCAACATTAGGTATAACATTGAAAGAGCATTTGTCAGGTTTGATAATTTTAATCTATTGTACAAATATTTGGCAGGTTTAAAAGGCTTTTGATCCTATTGTATCCAATTGTAATTTAGAGACCTTTATCTTCAAAACTGCAAAGAAATGCACATACATTAAGGAAATAGTTTTGCATTGAATAAATTGTGTGGTAGTACCATTAGTAATTGGTATTAGATTGACAGTTGATATTTACATTACAGAAGGCAATCAAATTTAAAATCAATTGAGCAAATTAATATATTTAACTGGGCTTTACATTAGGATCAACACCTAGTTCCTTCTATTTTTCTCATTCTAAGATAAAGGCTTTAATTGTATGATTATTAGTCTTTGCCATATTTTGTCTAAAAAGGGGGAAAGGAACCTATGGCTCGCAAACCAGATGTGGATCTTTTGATGGCTGCATCAAATCTTAGTGTTCAGTATGAGCCCAGCTTTTCAAACAAACTCCGGACAAGCTGGGCTCGTATTAACCCTGCTCATGTGTGACCGCCCCGGCTGATTAAGGGTTATGGTCAGCTGCATTTTAAAAAAATTTTGGGGGAAAAAGTTTTACATACTTTGTTTTATGATGCCAGTTTATTAAAAATAAATAAGCTAAGGTGCCCAACTCTCATTTACGGAAAAAAGCTATGCTAGCATCAGACATCAATAACAATTTTCAAAGCAGGGTGCCATATTTATGATAATAATATCATATTAATAAAGGATGAACAATGCGAATAAACACTTTATACCAAAACAGAGAGTTTTTTTCACACCTTACAGTTCGGCTGTAAAATATAGTTTATCCTTCTTTTATCAAACAGAACTGTTACATTACTTAAATTTAATTTATTACTCTGTGTTAATGGTACCCAGTTTCCAGGTATATTTCTTTAAAGATTACCACTAAACCTTTAAATAATATTTTCTGGGACATGAAGCTGAAGGAATAAAAGTTCATCTTCAGCAACCATCTTTATCTATGGTCTTATGAATAAAAGGATTTCCTATGCTGGATGTTCACATTATGCATTCCGTACAACAGAATAATGTGTAGAGATGTGTGAATGTCCTGCGGCACAGTTCAGAAATTATTCATAATATTGTGCCAACAATTTGTTTTCCAGTGGATCAATTCACACTTTTTTTTGTTTTACTTCAACCCGAAAAAAGTCATTTACAGAAAAGAAAACATTTTTAAAAATAAACATGCTGCTGTTTTCTTTGGTTCATGAAATATTTTCTTTATTTAGTGTATAATATTTTATGAACTAGCATTATCATACCAGTATTATTTCTAGAACAGTATTTTAATGTAATATAAAAAATTATATCTGAACTTAAGAACGTGTAGTAGGGTAATTGTTTATGAAAAACAATAGATTGGTTAGGGCAAAGGCATACCTAGGGTCTCCTCTCATGTGACCTTGGTGAGGAGATATTAGCACCCTCACAAAACAAAACACACTTCATGTCCTAAGGTCACCTCTAAGATAAAATAAATAGTTTGATCTCATTAAGTTCATTATCATTTATGCACTATAAACAGATTTACTCTAAATAGTGAAACTGATGCAATACAATAACTTGATTGTAATAATGTTTAAAACTAGGAGACATTCTTACCTCTATTAATATCTTAACTCTGGATTTCACATAAGGAAAACATTTAATTACAATTGCAACAGTCTATGTATTTTACTTTCCCTCTATAAACTTGCATGTAGTGAAATAAAAAATGATCAGGAGACATTTGGTGGAAACACACTAAGCTGTTGGAAATAATAGAATAAGGCACAAGTAAATGAGATAAAAAGATACATTTTCAAAGTAAATTATTAGCATGGACATGTTTCAAACCTTACTGAGTGAACATTAAGTATAGTAGCTGATCAGAATAAGAAAAACATTACTTATTACTTGTAGGAATTACTCAAACTTAAACAAAAAAGATACCAACCCCATGTACCCACCTATAAAACCACTAGTGATCAGCAGCATAGGCAATATACATTCGGAAAATATTGTGATTTTTTCACCTTTTATTCTCAATAAATTCGTAATTTGAGATTTCTCCAATTATGATCTCCAGTCATTAACTATATATTAACTTCAATGCTCAAATCTGCACGTATACGCATATTGCAAATTCAATGCACGGTAGTTCCGGGCACTGATGTAAAAAAAATATGGAATATGCAAAATTAAAAAAATATAGCACTATATGCAAGATTTTCATGCATTCTTGAAGTGCCGATATTCACAATAAAAATTTGCGATCAGTGTATTCATGATCACCATTAAAAACCACCACCATGTTCTGATGGCAAAACTAGAGAAGGGCACTGCCACCTGCCTTGCTTTCCTAAACATTTAATTATTATGCCCCCTAAGCTTGGGACTCAAGATGGTTTACATACCCCTAGTTGTGCCACTGGGTTGGGGTTTAGTTGTAGATTAAGTGTTAGTTTCAAGTTCTAGGTTGAGAATTGTTTATAGTTAGGGAAAATAAATGATATGTTTTTGTAGATTAAAAGGGTAAGAGGTGACACCCACATTTACTTTCACTCCCTTGTTCTAATTAAGGTGTGCGCCTTACATGTCTACTGGCAAATACAGCTTTAATTATATGGATCTGTTGTCATTTTGGATGAGGTACTGACTATATATTTTTACATTTACATTTTTGCCTTGACAGTTTAATCCCATTAATGACTGCTGACTACTGATCCACTTCTAGCTCTGCCAACAGACATTTAGAGTGGAAGCACACTGCTATTTTACCTTAAGAAACAGCTTCCTCACAACCTTTTCACAGCTTCCAATGCTGTCCAGCATAAGATACAACATATTAATTTAAGAACTGTATACATCTACAATAAAGATGACAATGTTAAGACATTGTAGGGACTGGCTTTGTTTGGCAATTGGCTTGGATGTGGTAATGGTTAGAGTTTTAGAAGAATTGGCCACTGCATCTCCTTCCACTGTCCATATGAGCAGTCTCTATAATAATATGTGTGATTTAGGATTTCTCAGGCATAGTTACCTTGTTACATACTATAGATACCAATCTATTTGACCTTCAGCAAGATGGGGCCCTAATACCACTGAGAACCCTTTATAAAATGCCATCCTGTTGCCAAAGGACACCAAGCTTTGGTATCACTTGGTTATGGAATATTAACAATAAATATTATCTACACTGTAGATACTAGATACAAAAAGTATGTAATAGTGCACCGTTCGTCATGTATCAACCTAGTTCGCAGAGATGACTAAAGATGGGCGAACACCAGCCCGGAGTGTCCGCGAACAGGGCGGGTCGAACTTTTAAAGATGTCCGCCGTCCGCCCTGTTCGCGGACACATTCAGGCGGGGAATTTGAATCGGAAAAACCAGATGTGACGTCAGTGACGCCACATCCGGTCCATGGAACGCATCCTGGAACGCATCGTTCCTGGTTGCGGGAGCCGGATGTGACGTCACTGACGTCACTTCCTACTCTGAGCCGGAATCTTCACTACAAGACCGGCTTCATGCCCGGTCTTGTAGTGAAGAGATTCTTCCTCCGACACGATCTCGCAGGTTCTGATCCTGCCGGAGGAAGAATTTAGATCTTCTTCTGGCCGGCGAACAGGACGGGTCGAACACCCGTACTGTCCGCCGGCGAGAGGATCGGCGAACATGCCGAGTTCGCGGCCGAACTGTTCTCCGGCGAACAGTTCGGTCCATCCCTAGAGATGACCAGTGCACCGTGAGTGTCCAGAACTCAGCTTAACAGCATGTAAATTGAAAAGAAGCAGCCACTCCAATCAGATTCAATGTGCACTTTATAAACTAACTGACCTTCCATGGCTGTGCCCGACTTACACCACAGATTACTAGTGTCAAGTCTATTGTATCTTTAATGAAGGCTCCCACATGCCTGATTGGTGCCTGTTTAAATCACCAATAAGATGTTAGTCTTTTCATTAAATACATTTTATTAGCATGATTTTACATTTGTTTTCCCACATGAATGATTTTACGGTAAACAATGTATACATTCAGACATAATATATATTCAAATATTTAACTTAATTTTAAATAATATTTTAAATGAATACCAGTTTATTAATAAAGGTAGTTTGATAATGCAATGATAATCCCTTCTATTTCCTGGCAGTTTTGCTGCTACAGCAGGATTAGTACTGATCTCCATATAGATTTCACCATTTGATGCAAAGACTATAGGCTGCAAGGACAATCATTTGAAAGAGACACCCTCTTGAGAATCAATGGTAAGGAATGGACATTTACCTAACATATTTTTAATTTTATTAAAATTTTTTACAGTTTCACTCACCTTACTTTTTTTTATAAAGCTTGAAGATATATTCACAATGTTTGGTTATTTGGGTAAAAGGGGGTTTTGCATGTCAAGTTGTACCCAGGGGAACCAAAGGGTACTGTGTTATAAAAACAGTGACTATGTGAACTACTTTTTTTTTAATTAAAAATGTATGCAGTTGAAACACTATATCCTTCGAGCCAGGGGGTCCTCAAAGTACGGCCCGCGGGCCGGATTAGGCCCTTCACGGCATTCTGACCGGCCTGCCGGTACCCAGTATTCACCCTGTGTGTGCCCAGCATCGCAATCCTGAGCCTGTGTGGGGATGGGGGGTTGAAAAATGGCAGAATAGGGTGTGGGAATGATTCTTAGTGTGTGTATGGGGGAGGGGCTGTAAAATGGCAGAATGGGGGTGAGAATTAATCTAAGGGGAGTTGTAAAAAATGGCAGAATGGGGTTAGGGAATGAGGGTTGTGTGTGTACTGAGCATACTGACCTGCAGTACCGCTTCCTGTCATATATTATTTTGTACACTAATGGTGTCCACATTCTACACTTTTCTAATAGTCCAGCCCCCCAACAATCTCAGAGCCCATGAACTGGCCCCTTGTTTATAAAGTTTGAGGACCCCTGCTTTAAGCCATCAAAAAAAGCATCATCATAAATCAAATGGTGTTGTTGTTTAGGAAGTGGTAATATGAAGAAAGACCTTAAAATCCCATTGTGCTTTTTTTTACAACATGCATCCAGACAAAAGATTACAGTTGCTTAATCCGGCCAAAACAGTGGGATCAGCTTTATGTACGTAATTCCTCAAGATGGCTCAGAGGCTGGAACTCTGACCATGCTAGCACTGGGGACTCAGGTTCATATCTCACCCAGAGCACTATCTGCATGGAGTTTTTAATTTTTTATGTTCTACCCATGAGCAACAGTGATATAACTACTTAGTATGTAAAGCACTCTATAAAATGCTGATGCTATGAATACTTGGTACAAATAATATTGCTATCCTGCTTCTGTCCAGAACAATTCAGGCAAGGCAGGTTAAAAATAGATTTTATTATTGGACAATTTAGATGATGTTCAGATCCCAGTGGGGTATAGGACCACTAAGGTTCGAAGAACAATCAAAAAATGGGTACCCTCAAACCCTGGGAC
>CM070032.1:169052310-169068474 GCA_036250615.1 Ptychadena robeensis
GGTTGCTTTTTGAAAGGTAAAGAAATCATATACAATTTCACCTTTGGCCAAAAACCCTTCAAATGAAAAATAATCTCCACTTGCAACACAAACATATCATCGTACATATATTTGGATCAACAAAACAATGTCATTTGTTGCCCCAAACTAAAGTTTTGGAAAAGCCAAGTCAAAGCTTAGTCCAGACATGGGTAAACTATGGCACACGGACCATATCCTGCTCTATTCATTTTTCAATCCTACATTTTGTTATCACTGGTTACAAGATGCTATGGCTACCCTCCGCTGGTTCACTGCAGTGAGATCAGAGAACAGAGGCAATGAGGGCAACGCAGTGGCATCAGGATGTGACCACACTGAGGGTGTGTCCTCATGGCAATGGCTGTGCCACCTCTAGATTGTGAAGAAAATATGGTAAGTAAGCTTATTTATTATTGTGATTGGAAACATTAGTTTATTTATTTAAGTTTTTTTAAGTAAACGTTTTTTCCAATTGTTACTTTTGCCCTCCACTGGTATGGACCAAAATCAAGTCAAGATAAACTATGCTAATGCAATACTGAAAACTCAAATAATTTTAGCGCTAATGGATTTTGTGTTGAATGATTTGCAATCCTTGCTAGGAATCATGTAGGTAAATCAAGTACAAGGAATGGTAAGATAGTGTGTACATATTGCGCCCTACCTTAGTGTGTGCCCCCCCCCCCTTTTTATGGGGATGAGGCAATTGGTGAGGATCTCTGAAGGTGCTTTGGAAAAAGTTTTAAAGTACAAATGTTTACCAGTCGAGGTATTTTCAATATATATATATATATATATATATATATATATATATATATATATATACACTAAGTCTGAGCATTGATTATATGGTCTTTAGCTTTATCTATGCATCTCCCTCTTGCTGTTGTGTAGCATTGCATCTTTACCTTTTTAAACCTTTTTAAGCTGTTAATCACAATTACTCTTGTTTATGTTGCTTTTACTGTACTATTCATTTTGCCAATATTATTTATTGTAGTTTTTAATTTGTATTCTCCAATGCATACATCTGTTAACAAATTATTTTGTTTTCTAGATGTTAATTAAAATTCAGTGCCAAGTTCTATGTTTAATCTTTTCTAGATTTACAATGTCCTCAAACCATAAACTAAACCTGGTACATCTCTGGAAATGAAATTACTAAACATTTTTACTATAGATTAAAAAATGTGAGTAAAACCGTTGAACTACATCTGCCAAGTAAATTGACTACAAAAACAAGGATTTCTTTAAGTTAGTTTATTTTTTATGTTTTATGTTTTTATGTTATGTTATGTTATGTGCATATGGTATATTTGAAAACGCGTAATTTCGTGAATATATAAAGAAACATTCTTAATTCATAAAATAAGATTCGACTGTATTCTATTGCCTTCCATTGCGCATGCCCGTTTGCAATGATTCGCAATGCAGCTTTACAGCCTCTCTTCTTGCAATATGTGCAATGTATTCCGGTGAACAATGTTGAAGCATAATATGATGAATATCTGCCATTGCCAATATCCGAGCGCACATTCGCGAAATATTGCAAATTCTCGAATGATGGATATTCATTGAATATATTCGAATTTCGAATATTCCTGCTCAACACTAATTTTCGAAACATTGGAAAGTGAAAAGATGAATGACTGCTAATGGCCTTGTTTAGTTTCTAAAACTGGGGCATGTACCTTGAAATATTAGCAGGGAGCTTTAGATGTCCTTTCACCCACTGCTAAATATATAGGGGGTGTGCCAGGACACTGACTGAAAGCAATACATTTGGAGGGAAATAATAGACGGCTTTATAATAGGGGCCAGCATAAGGTGGGGAGAAAATAACTGAAGACATTTTAACAGGCAACCTTCTTGAGAGAACTCTATCACAGAGGACACTTTTAGGGGGATCACTTCAAAAGAAAGCATTATGTGGGGTAGAACTGCCCTGAGGAGAATATAGATGAGGCAGTAAATTGAAAAAGGAGATCTGAATTAGGGGGGCATATAATGTACTTTCTAACACAGAGGGGGCTTGACTGGGTAGGCTATGGAGGAAAGGGGGATTGTTAGTTGGGATTAGGTGATGGAGAAGGTAGTACAGATTACAGATGAAGTTGATTGGAAGAAATAGAAGATGTTGGGTGAAAGAAGGCATGTTTTCAATTGAAGATTAACCACTCTTGTGATTACCTCCCTAATTGTATGGTTTCTACTGGTTTTTATGCATCTATGGTTATGTAATGCTATTCATCTGATATGGAATGTCATATTTTTCTCTTTTAGGTTGCCCTTGTCACAGCACAGTGGGTCCTTGACATTTCCTGTAATTGATATCTTGTATAATTGGTGTTTGGTACCGTGTGGACTGATGAAAGTTTCTATAATGTAAAACAGATATCTTGGATTGGTTATAATAAGAGTGATGAATTTGTGTTATGTAACCACAGAGCAGGAAAACTAGCTGGTATGAATGGTTACTTAATGGTTTCGGATAAATATGGAGAAGTTTCAAATACATGATTCTGAGTAAAGCATAACATGGAAACACATGAAAGCATATTACCTTAAAAATTCCAAGACTGTGTGTGGTTTTTATTTACTTTATGATATTACATATAAGCCTTGCTAGAGTCATGGAGGGCACTAAAACGTGGGGCATTATCAATAAACACACTGCAACAGGACACCAATATGGAAAATATAAAACTAGATGCAAGGAGGGATGGAAGGGATTGTAACTGAACCTCTGGATTTTGAGGAGGCTGCGGTAAAATGTTTTAATTAAAGGTAAAAAAAATTTAAGGTTTTTAGGGTTTTGCTTTCTAAATAACTATAGATGAGAGAAGTGGTGAGCAGCATAAGCAATATTTAAATTAACAATATATTTCTACTAATATATGATTCGATATTGGATTATTAGAATTGCATCAACAATATTTTTAAAATGAATGCTCACATTTGATATTAATTTGCAATGCATGGCCATAAGCTTCCCAATGCTTAATATCTTGAATATTCGAAATTGCGAATATCTGCCACCATATTTGCGAAATTTGGTCATGTAGTTATGGGTTTACATATCCCACAAACGTATTATATTGTGCACAACTAAACATTTGTCATCTTACAGAGTGATATATTATGTCCTTATATGTTTTATCTATATGGACATAAAAGTACAGTATTTTTCAGAATATAAGACACACCTGACCATAAGACGCACGCAGTTTTTAGAGCAGAAAAAACAGAAAATAAATATTTGACGTGTTCAAATCAGTTAGGGAAAAATCCCTTGCAGTACCAACTTCAGCCACAACTGAAAATGGTGTCACTAGAGAGCACACTACAAATATATCTTCCTTACACAAAGGAAAGGGGGGGGGCACTACAAATATCTACATTCTAGGCTGCATGTGTGTGAGGAAGCTGCCAGCGTAAGTGACTTTACAACACACAGCAGGGCTCTGCTCATATAAGCAATACAGTTCAGATAGGAGGTCTGGCTGTGTGCAGCTCTCCCATCTGCCGGTAGAGCGAGGATGCTGGCGGGGGGCCAAGGTACAACCACCCACGGGCACTGCCGCAGGTGGTGACACATTCGGACCATAAAATGCAGGCCCTTTTTCCCCCCATTTTGAAGTGCATCTTATAGTCTGCAAAATATGGTAAATCCTGATTAGAAAAAATATTTGAATTACAACATATTATTTCATTTAATTATTCTTTTAACTCAAATGTTACCGTAATGGAGAAGCCATGGGAGGGAAAGCCCATCAAAAGGATTCAATAACATATAGATCAACTTTTTTTTAGAAATAATTTAAGGTTATCCCTCCAATACTCTTGTATTGTTTGTAAATTTTATCAATTTAACACCCTTGGTAGTAGCCTGTTTCCCATATACCTCCGAATGGACCTTCTGCATAAAAATGCAGTTGAGACGATTCTAAGCCGAATACTCTATTTTGTGCTCTTTTTCTCCTCATCTATTCTAATATTGTGCTTACCTGTTCATTGGCTGATTAGCCCATTTGTTTTATGTTGACTCTTTTAGGGTATGTTTCAACGGTGTGGAGAGCTCTGTCAACAACACTGAGGTTGCAGTACGTCAACCTCAGGTAAGCAGACAGGCTCCATGCCATGGAGACAGCCAGTGCGGTAGGCAGGCATCTGGGTGAGCTCTGTCGACATCCCCGTCAGTGCGCTTAGGGCAGGGGGTGTTGACTGAGCCCTCCACGCTGTGGAAACATACCTTAAGTCTTAAGTAAAATTATATGGATAGTGAACTTTTTGAAAAATACATGGAGCCTTGTATTTTTTTGAAACATTGTACTTTTACTTTTTTTCCCTATTCAGGTTAAACAAAAAGGGTCAACCCCTGTAAAAAAATATGCCACTACAAGGTTATGTATCCACAAGGTCCAGGCAGTAAAAGAACAGATATAACATAAAGTAGAATACATGCAGTGGTTGATAGGCCCCACAATTGGGTGAAAATCTAAAGCTTAAAAGTGTAATTCAGGCCAAAATCAGCATTCAAATCGATGGACATGTCTGTAATTCTTAGACTGCTTTTTTGGCGAAGCCGATCCACGCCGCTTATGAGTCTGTAGCAGTGGGTGTTCCGCTCTGCTGGCCGCAAGGTCAACGTAGTGCAGTTCGTCAATCTCTGTCCAGCCTATTGGCAGATCAAGAACAGCCTCTGCTGCAGACAGATAATGTGGATCGGCTTCATCGGGTCCCGTCAAAGGAATGTGCTTAGTACAGCAAGGCAAATGGAGCCGAGAACACAGTGGAGACATACTGATGTCATCACACACGGTCAAAAGAAAATTTGATACAAATCTAAATGTGTATGGGGGGCTTTATGTATGTAACCTATTCTTTTATACACATTGTCTATAAGTGACCCTATAGTATCAGTATGGGAATCTGTCCCTTCTAATGATACATACATGTTACAATCTTACCAAAAGTTGTACAATTTATGTACAACTTTTTTTCTACCAAAACCATGTAATATGAGGACCTTTCTAAACCTTTCAATCACTGTGTATGCTATCAGGGAGGACCCGGCACTACATAGTTGTTGGTAGATCTAATGAAAATTGTTTGGAGTGACTCAAAATTATATGGGGGGCTTAAGTCATAAATGGTCAGATTTTTCTGTTTGATCGACCTAAAATATTCAATAGTTTAATTTACAATTTCTAACTGATAAATCCATTTAGTCTCCAGCTTAGAAATGTCTCTGGTCCCTTTCCAACCTCTCCAATTACTTTCCAGTCTTTCCAATTTCCACGCATTTTAAAGCACTCAGGTCTTTATTATAAAAACCTGCAGGAGTGAGCAAGATGAGTTTTTAAATCTTTCTTGATATTTTTCTATCAAAAAACAAGAGTCAGTCTATTACCATGAGACTTTGTAGAGACACTATAATAAGCGTTGTCAGGGCCACTTTTATAGAAGGACCTGCATAATCCAACAGAATTACACAGGATACATAATTTTTGCATGAACAATTTTGTTATTAAAGCATTGCCAGGGCCTCTTAAGCCGGCCATAGACGTATCGATCTATGGCCGGCTTTTAGCAGACTCCTCGCAGCGTGGTAACGTCACCACGCTGTGAGGAGTAGGCTACAGAACGGACAGGAATCCTGTGTGTTCCACTAACACACGCGATTCCTGTCAGACTGTAGCCAGTTAACTCGGAGGGGGAGGAGACTTCCCCTCCGAGTTAACAGCCTGCAGCAGAAAAATAACAAGCAGGACGGATCCGTGTGCGATCCGACCTCCCGGCTTTTTTGGTTGGATCCTCAAGGTGGGCTCCCCTATAGTTGCGGCCGACCAACCTTTATGTGCTCAGCAGGAGCGAGCATGGTGGTTGGTCAGCCGCAACTACGGCCAGGAATCAGCCTGTCTATGGGGGGCTTTAGGGTCCCCATACATCTTTAGATTTCTCTGTCAGATTTCCATAAGATCTTCTTTTGTTTTACCAAAACTATGTAATATGAGGGACTTTCTAAACAATGATGTCTACCTGTGTTCAATCGCAGAGGACCCTATACTACATAGTTGTTGGTAGATCTAAAGGATATCTGACAGATAGATCTAAGGGTGTACAGCCAGCTTTGGATTTAAGACAAGAAAACAAATATTTTACAACTGTAGATTTTTGTTCAGAAAAATAGTTTATTTAATGCCTTGTCTATCTAGACCAGAATGAAAATTTGAAGATAATATGGTCTTAATATTATCACCTAGAATTGTTAGTTTTGGTAAAAAAAAGGCACCATTCCCAGCAGAAGTATTTTTGGATTGTGTGGTAGCGGGCCACAGGGCCTAGCTAAGCAGAAACATTTCCTACTCAGCCCTACTCAGTGTTAACCCCCCTAGCGCTTCTGTCGGCTCCATCTTGTCCAGCCCTTTCTTGTCAGTATTGCAGTTGACGAGATGGAGCTGTCCAGCTAAGCTCAGATCCCCGCAGCAGCATATTCTGTTCTGTGCTGTTGGGGGGATCTGAAGCTTGCTACTTCACTGAAGCAAGCTGACCAATGTCCCCCCTCTCCCAGAGCACATCTGTAAATTACCCCAGTGTCTTTTCCAGATGTGCTCTTTGAAGTTAACCCTTTCAAAGGGGCCCAAATGACATTGTATTGGATACAGTGATAACTGTATCCAATACAATTCAAAGTAAAACAAAAACAAAACACATTTCCAATTGTAATAAAAATGTTATTATAAACAAACATAAATACTGTTTTGAAATCTTTCATACCAAATAAGTATTCAAGAGATTTTATCATTCAAATGATACATTTTATAAAAAAATGTAATGTACTTTTTTATAAATATTGTGTTCCAAACATTATTATATTTAGGATGTCTACTAGACCCTTGTACGGACATATTTTTGGAAGTAACAGGCCTACAACACAAAAAAATTCCATTAGAGTCTATGGTGTGCTTTTGGTACAGAAATCTGGACCTTGCAAGAGTGCTAGAGAGGTTTAAAATGTCACCGAGACACAAGCAGCATCAGTATTTTTTGGGTTGAACTAATATGCATTATATATAAGACAGGGATACTATTGCAACAGCAGGAGGCAAGAATCAGTTTCTTTTGTTCATCCCCCTCATAACCTGGGCAGTCAGTCAAATAAATCACACATGTAGCGAAAATATTTTATTTGTTTCTGTCAGCACCAGAAGTGTTCCCAAGAAATGGCACCTAGAAAATCCATGCAACAATTAGTAATGTTCCTATTTCAAACGTAGTCATCCACCTGGTCAACCCAAGCTGCCATTGGAGGAAATGGTGGCAAATTGTTATCTACAAGGCCCTTATGTCATCCAGTATACAGTATATTGTGAATACCACCCGCACATTGAGGTAAATAGCTAGTATAATAGATTCATGAGACAACATAGAAGCTATGACACTTAAATACAATGCCAAGCACTGTATTTTGCACTATAAGACACACTTTTTCACCAACAAATCAGGGGAAAAGTGCCTGCATCTTATGGTCCGAATGCACAACCCTGACGGCCACTTGGCAAGGGGTGGTCACGCCTTGGCTTCCCACCAGCTCTCCCGTCAAGGAGATTAGCCGGGGAGCTGTCAGATGAGAGGTGCGGCCCCAAGGATTTGGTGGCAGCTTTAGTCATGCACGATGGTGTCATGGTTTGGGACTGCATGAATGCTGATGGCACTGGGGAGCTGCAGTTATTGAGGAATCGATGAATGCTAACATATTCTAAGCATGATCCCCTCTCTTTACATGATCTAAAAAATAAAAAGAAAGTGTGCCCTTAGTCAAACAAAGAAGGGAACACTGAATGTTTAAACTGGTCCTTGAATTCTAAATGTTTACTACCTTAGACCCAACATTGTAGAAAAACAATTTTTTATTTTTTTTACTTGCACAAACATCATCTATCTGGTTATGTAAAACCAAGCCATAAAGACCTATTTATTTGAGTAACATTATGTTATATGGTTAGTAATCAGTGTAAAGATACATGATTTTAATATAGACTCTGTACCCTTCCAAAAATAAATTTGCCAGACAGTCTGAAAAAACATGAGGGAACAACTTGTAAACATTTACCCACTGCATGCCAGGCACACAAATCTTCATGATGTATTACATTGCATGTCTTGTAATTATTAGTAATTATACATGTGCAATGAGCCAAATGCTTCGACTCAAATGTGAATTCAAACAGGTAGCGGTCTATTGCTTCAGCCACATATTTCAGAGCTGTTCCCACACATCTGATCTGTAATGCAAGCCAGCAATTCTCATTTCAAAATACTGAAGTTATGAAAGTTGTAGACATCTATTACACTGGCACTTTCTTCTATATACCATCCATAAATTTGTAGCTGCACACAATTTATGATGTGAGGGTCTAATTCTGTCATATTAAATATATATGCATAATATAATTTATGAAATCAATGCATTTATCATTTCAATAATTTCAATATAAAACTGTTGTGAAGCTGTCATTTTGTGCTTGAGGCTTATCAAAGTATTATATAAACTTTTTTTTATTTGTAGAAAGAAATAATGCTTCCTTTTATCGTTTCTCAGCCTTCACATGAGACCAGGGGACTATAGAGGCACAAATGGTCACATAATGAAACATCCTCCCACAGTACCAAATCGCAATGGGATTTGGGATATCTGTCCCATGTTCCCTTTGTGGCTGTAAGAAGTCTCGCCTATCCAGTCTTGCCAGACTTGGGTGATTAGCAGTGATGAGAGAGACACATCACAGCAGCTGAATTCCCCCCTCCACCACCCCCCACCACAGAGCTTTGCAACAGAGAAGACAGAAAGGAGACAGCCTAGTCTCTGTAGTAGGTGGAGGGGAGGGGGGGGGGGCAGTGATGGGGGCGGAAGTAGCTGCACTTCTCCAGGCTGCTGGCATCAGAAACGAACATGAGAAAGGTAAGTATTTTTTGTCGCAGTTTTCCAGCATCTAAACTGCTGACAGGTGAGTATTGTGTCTGTTTAATGTATGTGTTTTTTTTGTGTTTAACCTTCCTAGCGCACCGCCCGTATCGCGCCGTTTACAACTACACAGTACACTGCCTGTCATTTCCGGCATCTCGCCGGAGCTCTTCACGCAGCTGCTGTCATTACTGATAACAGCTGCGTGAGAGGGAAAGCCAGCGCTCCTCCATTAACATGGAGGTCTATGGCAAACCTGGAAATGCCGGAGGTCTATGGCAAACCCGGAAATGCTGCAGCGATGAAGACAATCGCTGCAGCTTTCCGGGGAGGCATAGAGTCTCCCCGCTGCCCGCTTCCCCTGCGGTTGAGAGGACCCTGTTCAGCAAACGAGCAGGGTTCGTCTCAACCGCTAGGGAGGTTAAAACAGCTTTAATCTTGATGTATTAATAATTTTTTATTGTCATTTACTAGCACAAATATTGAATTCTTTATAATTATATATCGATAAATGCTATTTGGAATCTAACATAGTCCCTGCATGGCACTTTCTAATATAAATTAGTTTTTTGGTATTCTTTAACCTCCTGAGCGTTTCGCCGAGGTCCAGATTTCTGTTATCATGTTATCATTATCATTGAAAAAAAAATGTTGTAGGCCTGTAACTGACCAAAATATGTCCAAACACAGGTCTAGTAGACATCTTGAATATATAAAGTTTCAAACGCTTAAGTATTTTAAAAAAATCACATTTAATGATCAAATTTAGTAGAAAACACAAAAATCTGCTCAAACTAGAATTCATTTTCTAAATCAACCAATACTGACAGGCAGTCTGATACACCGCGCCGGGAACAATGTTGTGCGCTGGCACATTTGCTGGCGGATTACCTGCAGCTTGCCCGTGGCTCGCTCCTGCTGCATTGGCAGGAGTGCACCCTATTGACAAAATGCAGAAAAACTGCGTCCATACGACATTCATACATGCAGCACGAGCACTGGTTTTCCGCGTCTTGGTTTCTCTGGCGGCAATGTGCAGTGCTGCAATGAAGACGCGGCATTCCACAGCTTCATATCATCACAGCGGACGCACCACTCAAATAGCGCAGAGTGGACACTGTACCATTCATTGGAATGGGAAGTGTCCTCTCTGCTTCTTTTTCCCCGCTGCAGACGTAAGTCCACTGCGGGGAAAAAGATGCAGTGGACGCAAGCCCTTACAAAGTATTTAATTCTTATGCGTTTTCCTTTATTTTGAACTTGATTGGATACAGAAAAATCTATCCAATCAAATCCAACATGAAAGAAAACTCATCATAAGCAAATACATGTTTAAAAAAAAAAAAAAAGAATTAATTTTGAATTGGACCGCAAAAATTGCTCCAATCAATGTCATAATGAAAGATAAACTATAAAGAGCAAAAAATATATATTTTTCAAATTTTGAACTTCCCGCCCCTCCCCCTCCCAATGACGTCATCACGCACCCGCCAGCGCAATCCCGAACACCGGGATCTGAACATCAGACATCGGGGGACACAGGGAGAGAAGCAGCAAGTCTCCTGGGCTGCCTGCAAGCCATCTGGGTGCAGGTAACAGCAGCCCGAGTTAATTCGGGCTGACCCATTTCAGCAACTTTATTTAGCCCGAATTAACTCGGGCTAAACACCCAGAAGGTTAATTCATCTTAAAAAAAAAAGCACAAGTGATAAATTGAAACTAATGAATACTTAATGCATTTTAGTATGTTTTTGTCATTTTCTAAAAAATTTTTACAACTTCAGTTAGTGATGGCTGATCATCTGATCGGATCCATTTTTCTTGATACACTGGTCACTACAATTTGATCCTAAAGATCTTATTTTCTGCTTGTCCTGTAGGTTAAAACAGGATCGGCCATTCGTTACTTATTATTCAGGTGATCAAATTAATTATGTGCTTCTCTCACAGCCAATGTAACTGCAGAATCATCTTAATTTCATTGTATTTTGTATTAATTCATTGTAATTTCAAATGCATTAAATATTAACAACATAAAACACTCACTATTAGTGATGCTGATGACAATTATGGTGGTTATAATCATTACAATGCACAACACTGACATATAAAGTCAAGGTTGAATATTAACATTGAATATGTACTTCCTTTCAACTTCATTATGTAGGCTCATTAGACAAGGATAATAATAAAGACACCAGACTGGTAAAGTCACATAGGGCTATCAGCATGAACAGAAAAGGATAATACCGAATAACTAATGATAATGTAGATCGTGGTAGCTACTTTTTTAATTCTTTCATCATGCAGGTGCTACTAAGTCTTTTATTTTTACTGAATAATATATTTATTCAATTAGATTTTCCGATACCTTGTCATTGGTTATTACTGTTCTCCTTTCTGTTCACATTCTCTGGCTCAATTTGTGCTAACCTCAGGATATGATTTAGGATGCATACAACTGAACAGTAATAGGAATAAAGAAATGCAAACTCTGCACTTGTTTTGTGTACAGTATTTTATATATAAAATATGCGCACAGAAAAATGAAAGTACTACCGCTAAGGTTTTGAAAACATCATTTGGTCCTTAGTGGTTTTTAAGATGATTTAAAACTAGCCTGAGGTGTAAAACAACACACAACAGATCCCACTATACAATTATTTATTAAGGAATAAGGAATTATTGCACCTTCATTGCAAAAAAGATTTTCCCAATAAAAGTGCAGCTGTTTGCATATTTCTGTCGTGATCAACACTACTGATGTAAAAACTTGAAAATTTGCGACTATGAAGATATAGCATTATATTCGAGATCTACGCAAATTCTCGAAGTGCCAATATTCACAATCAAAAATTGTTATTGAAATTTTCGCACTAGTAAAAGTGGTCCTACCATCTCACAGGGTACTTTACACTATGAGCAGCAGCACTGCTGATAATTAGGAAATCACTGCTCAAAATGTAAAAAAAAAATGTTCCTTACAGCAGGAGAGGCAATTCTCTGGCTCTTCTCTCCCACTGTGTGACGTACGCTGTGGCAACTTGTAAAACAATCAGAGGACAGGGACAGCTGGGAAGAAGTCCGTAGTCTCGTGTGAATTGGAATGCAGCTTCCCGTCTGCAGAATCTAACGCGATGTAATCGAAGTGGCCATCTAGTGGCCATTTTATAGAATTACAGCCCCATAGTCAGAATGAAGTATGGGTGGAATTGCTTCTGTCTGCCCTTAATAAATATGATTTTCCCGGGAATGAGGAAGTGAGGAAGGTGAGTACATTGGGTTTTTTTTATTCTGTAGCAGTTTTCACAGATGTATACTGCTGACAGATGAGTATTATGTCAATGTAATATATGTGGTTTTTTTTTAGTACTTAGTATAGAACAGCTGATCATTCACAAAAAGACAGGGTATAGAGATTTCACTGGGACCCAGAAATCATCTAACCTTGATGAAAATGCACTATGGTTTTTTACATATACACTTAATAGGACAGAAACTTGGAAGCCAGGCTGTGGTTATGGATCATACTTAAACTGTAATGAGGAGTTTTTGAGTTGAATGAATTAATCTTTTGGGTGAGAAGCTATATGTAATCATATCATGTCTGCACTCTCTGACAGATGCAGTTATCTATAGGTATAAATAAATGCCAACTTACCCTAATTATCACAGTACTGCTCTCAACTGTCTTGTTAAATGAGTAGTTTAAAATTTCTTGGATGTCCATGCTTATAGCATTTCACCAAATTAGAACAGAAACAGAAAAATGTGACATGATAAATTAGATAAATATAATTATATAACCACATGTGCAGAAAAAACAGCAGTGACCAGAAAATAGGGTAGAAGGGTGGGGTTACACTCAAGCTACAAATTTCCTTCCTTTACCTGATCTACTATTTTCCATCCAAACTATGGAAAATCCAAAACTCCATTCTTAACCTATGTCACATTCTCTACCCTTAATCCCACCTTCAACACCCCCCTTTCCTCAGAAGACCATCCAGTCAAGCATGCTTTCCACTACTGGTTTCCATCCTTGTTAGGGTTTACAGAAAACTTGGAGTAAAATTTAAAAATGTATATGAGATTTTAATATAACAAGTAAACAATTCAAGATAAGCGTGCTTATGTTTAGGTGTAGAGATGTGTTCCTAAATCATGATTGGAGCAAAACTAAAGCCCCCCATAGACAGGCAGACTCCCGGCCATAGTTGTAGCAGACCAACCTGCATGCTCGCTCCCGCCGAGCACATCATGGTTGGTCTGCCGCAACTATGAGGCAGGCCACCTTGAGTTATGTTGAAAAAAAGCCGGCAGGTCGGATCGCACACGGATCCGACATGCCGGTTCTTTTTCTGCCCGACTGACAGGCAGAACAGCTGCAGCATGTTAACTGGGAGGGGGAGTCTCCTCCCCCTCCCAGTTAAATGGCTAGTCTGATGGGAGTCCTGTGTGTCAGTGGAACACACAGGATTCCTGTCCGACATTTAGCAGACTGCTCACAGCGTGGTGATGTCACCACGCTGTAATCAGTCTGCTAAAGGTCTGCCATAGATCGAGGTGTCTATGGCAGGCTTAAGATTGCCAGTCCTAAAAAATTAAATAAAAGATATGAATGACAACCATGTTTTTTTTTGTCTGAACATCTTCCCTTAAAGTGTAAAGTATGTACCCATACACAGCATGATGGTGCAAATGTCGAATCGATGTGCACTACTTTGCTAGATCGTTTGGATGGGGGCCCTGGTCTCCATTCAAAGTAATGGCAATTGGACAGAGGCTTACCAAACAGGGTCCCCATCCAAAGTATCACACAGGAATTGATTGTGCAAAGTGCTGAGCACTTTGACTATTGGATGGGCATTGACCCGTGTGTAGGCATTTTATTCTGTTTCTTTAGAAAAATATTTTCAGAATAAACTATGTTCATTGAAAGTATTTTACAGATTTCATTGTATGTATATTAGATAATAAGCCCGACAGGGTCCTCTACTCCTCCTGTGTCATAAACTATACCAATGTGTTATCTTGTGTTGCATCTTAACCCTAATTCAATGTACAGAACTATGCAATATGTCGGCGTTATATAAATAAACGTTAATAATAACTACCTTTCTAAGACATAGTTATTTGTACCTCCCGAACTGAGGTACAAATGAGAAAGGAAAGAGTCCTTACTCATTATAATGAGTTCCTCATCAATAGTTTCTCACCAAAAATCCACGCTGACTTATGTTTGCATCTTAGTGTAAATCCCTAAAGCTGGGCATACATGTCTTGATTTTTTGTTCAATTTTTTTTGTTCAATTTTAGTGTGATCCTTTAACAAAATCGATCACGCGATTGAATTGGTTAAAATTAGAGTGCTGTTAGTTGTCTTATGCAATCGTTTTAAGTGATCCATCTATGATTCTTGTGGAAATTACCTTTGTTTGTGTGCTGTTGGTCACTGGCCAGTTCTTCAGCTAACAGCACTCCAAACCCATAAATGTGTGCGTGCAAGACATATTGAGACTTTCAGGATAGAATCGCCCAGAAATTGATTCCATCCGGAATCGGATTAAAAATCGAACGCAGGAAAAACTAGACGTGTATGCCCAGCTTAAGAAATCAGAAATTTCTGGTGACATTCCTTCTATACAACTTTGGAGCTTCTAAGTATTTAAAGTTTTAAAACTTTTTAGAAAATTACACCTGCCACAGACTGAAATAGGGTTATTTTAAATTATGACATTAAATGACAAAATGGCTATTACTATTGTCTTTAGAAAAGTGGTAGTTTCACTAAAATAAAATATGCTACCTCTTCAAATGCCAATCAGTAAAAAGCAGTGTATTTCACACTTCAACAATGACAATGTTTAAGAAAGGAAAACAGTCTAAATAGACGATCTGTCACTTTTCTTGTTTCTGTTGTTTTTCACCATAGGTGGAACATCTATAAACATCCATCAAGCACTCAAGTGTTTCATTATTTAAGCCAAAGTTAAAAGGACTCTGTTGGAAGAGGCTGCACACAAAAGAGTTCATGTTTCAATCAGGTTAGAACACACTGAGATACATAATACATTCCTTGGCTATTGGTCAGTGCACATTTTCAAATCAAACTCGGTCCTTTTCTCCTGCTGTCCTGAAATGCCTATAATGCAGTGTACATAGCCTTTTACGCACATTGATAGGACTGGACTAAAAGCAACTGGCACTCACAGCATTTGATTGGAACCTATTAGAAAAAAGCACTTGAACACTAATGAGCAATAAGCAATTTCAGCAATGTACATTTCTGCCAAGATAAATATATAGTTTTAATATGTTTTCTACAGATTGCAATTTAGGCTATATCCTATGGAATTTAGAAAACAATAAGGTCTCATCAATTGCTGCAAATAAAATGCTATGCTTTATAGAGATAGCAAAGGGCACAAATAAATCTGGTATCTGTTTTTCAGAAATAAAGCTACTTTTCCTAAAAGTCCATGGGTGTTAAAGTGGACCTATACTTATCTAATGTACTTGTCCCTCACAGTCAAACCCCCTATTGTATAGACAATCTATCAAAAAAGAAGCGAACATTAGCTGTAATCAGTAAGTACAGGAAGTCTTGATAGAGGATTCTCCTTGAGAAGGGAGGAAATCAATGTCTTAATGACACTCCCTTCAAAAGCTTTGGGAGACATGTTTTCAGCTTGGAAAACAATTACCTAGACCCACCTAGTGACTTAAATACTTCATCAAGACATGTGTAGCCCCCTGTTTACAACAGTGTTCTACTTGCTGGCTCCAATTCTCTACTTCAGCAATGTTATTGATCTGGGATAGTAGCCTCATGTGTCACCAGGTGGTGCTCTTGAGGACTTGTGATACTAATGAGGCCATGTGAATATTAATTAGCTGTAATCACAAAGTTGAGAGATAGATGACACTTTCTACCCCTGCTGCACAGCTGTGGAGGACTGTGTGGGATATATACAGGGAGTGCAGAATTATTAGGCAAATTAGTATTTTGACCACATCATCCTCTTTATGCATGTTGTCTTACTGCAAGCTGTATAGGCTCAAAAGCCTACTACCAATTAAGCATATTAGGTGAGAAGGGGTGTGGTCTAATTACATCAACACCCTATATTAGGTGTGCATACTTATTAGGCAACTTCCTTTCCTTTGGCAAA
>CM070032.1:169076028-169092346 GCA_036250615.1 Ptychadena robeensis
CTACTGTGTATAAACTTCACTTGTTTGCACTGTGTACATTGTGAAAAATCTTTTCTTTACATTTGTATTAATTGCTACCGTTAAAGTCCTCTGTGACCGCCAACTAAGCACTGGTATTACACCTGTGCCTGGTTGTCGGATAGGTGCCACGTTTCTTTCCTAATTTATTCTAATGATTATAGGATGTTGGTAGCTATATAGGGAAAAGGGTGTTACCTATTATCTATTTCTAGCCCCACTATACAGCTCAGACAAATCAGTAATGTTTCCCTTTCCTAAATGAAGATATACTGGGGTCAATTATTTCGCTCTTCGATCAATTCAATCATCTTGCGCAATTTAAAATTGATTGAATCGTTTGATTGTACCACCGCACACTGTGATTGATTCCCAACCGATCGATTTCTTTTCTAAGTTGGATGCGCATGCTCCATAGTACAATCCAATACAAATCAATCAAAATACCTAGAAAACAGATATTTGTACTATCATGGAAAATTTACCAACATGTCTGATCACTTTTTTTTTAAATTGTCTGTTCTTTATTGATCGTCGATTTTATCAGGTGGGCAGGAATCGATTCCTGTCCCGGATAAATTTTTAAGTTGATTGAACAGAAATAACAATCCAAATATGGCAACAAGTACTTTATGTCTCTTTTGTCCAGCATTTCTCAAATCAGAAATGCTGGTGCTGCAGCACAACATCAGAGAAGTAATGCACCAAAAGATGTTCCAGATCTTGGAAAGTTTTTTTTTTTAGGACTGAACATGTAATGTTGCCTTCACCTGCGATTGCCTTCCTGCCAAAGAAGGGACTGTAGGTGTGCTTTAATATACAACTATTACCTTAAATGCAGCAATTCACTGATTATCCAAAACATACTAATAATATGAAGGTAGCACAGATTTATTACTACAGAGCAGTGATAAGTGGGATAAGTAATATTCAAATTCACGATATTTTCTGCATAATTCTACTAATATTGGGTTTGATATTTGCGAATATTCCCAATTCGAGTGTATGGCCATGAATATTCCCAATTATAAGAAATTATAATTGCCATTACCTTCAAAATGAATGGTCACATGTCGTATTTATTTTCACATTGTGAATATAAAATCGCAATTGCTGGCCATAAGCTTCCCAATGCATAATATTGGGAATATTAGACATTGGGAATATCCGTCGTTATATTTGCTGAATTTGCGTATTCTCCAATATTCGTTGAATATATTCACAGTTTGAATGTTTGAACTCATCACTACTACAGAGGGACCCTCTGTCTATGATCATCCTGTCTATTCTCCTAAACCACAGAAGACACTTACTTTTTATTAAATATCAGTGCCCTCTGCTGGTTATAGTAGCAATAACCCTTGATGTGGTCTCTCTGTTTTTATGCTCTCTGCTGGGTATTTCTGGTTCATCTCCTCTCATCACTTGCACTCCCCCCATCATGCCATGGAACCTTGCCTGGAAGTTCTGTCCAATCAGGTCATATGACCCCCTCGCAGCTAGTAGCTGCCAGAACAAAAAGGTCTTTTGATTGCTGTTACTGATACTGACACCTGGACTGACCTGACTCTTCTGTTTGCTACTTTCCCTGACCCTTTTTCAGCCAATTGAGTACATCTCTGCTTGCCTATTTTGTACTGCATTTCAGATCCTTCTGCTGTCAAAGGCTGCTACTGAGTGTAGCTGAAGTCCGCAACCCCATCACTCCTAGTGGGGTGCTCTGGTTAATAAAAAATGGTTAGTCCACTCTCCTTCCTGTTGAACTTTGAAAGAAGGTCTCCCGGAGCCAACAGACCTGCTCTGACTTGTCCTAATATGAACTCCAGACGACCACTTTCTGTCATGTTGTCATAGGGCCGGCCATTGGGCAGGGACAACCTTGGTTAGGAGAATTAGCTCCTGCCATATACCATATATTTACCAGCATTGAATGAATAGATTTGTATCTGATCTGAAAGTTTATCCCAGGACATGTTCTGATTTTTGTTTTGCCCTTTCATTTCATGAATAATCTGTTGCTCTCTGGTGTGATTATCAAGTACACATATTCGTGTGGGCTAC
This sequence comes from Ptychadena robeensis, assembly GCA_036250615.1. NCBI lineage: Eukaryota > Metazoa > Chordata > Amphibia > Anura > Ptychadenidae > Ptychadena > Ptychadena robeensis. Next base: position 169,078,108 of record CM070032.1, read on the forward strand.
TATGTCTCAGTGTACAGGTCCTGTCTCTCATGCATGGATCAACTTCAAACAAATTCAAATGTACCCATGACTCTTGCCAAGTTTTAAGTTAAGCCTGACTGCATGAGTGGATGTTTGATTCATAAAAACCCCTCTAGCCAGCTCTTCTAAGACCATGACGTCTCACTGTGGGATTTTTCTATTTTATCTTTGTTCCTCTAGAGATGTTTGGAAGTGTTTGTGTTGTGGCCTGGTTTCTCACTACTGTCTGCCAGGGATTATGGCCAACTTGAAAGTAGCTAATCTTATTAATCTTTTATTACACTGTACTTCCAATATGCTATAAAATGAACACTCATTCGTATCAGATTTTGTGGCTGAAATAAAAAAAATTTAAACTCCCTTGGTAAATCAGAAGTTTGGTTTAAAAGTATTTCTCTGAAAACATCTTATTTGTTAACATGAAAAAAAGAAAAAAAACTCAAAAAACAATATATACATAATATCAGAACATGAGTCGGCATATACTAAGCAAAAAAAAAAAATAGAATTTAATAATAAAAGAGAAAAGAAATCCCAATTATATTATCCCCTATTGTGCAACCGGTTTTCTTATTTTCTATCCTGAAGTAATATTACATGAATTACCCAATAATAAGAAATTAGGATTTTATACCTTGTTTCAATAACCACATTGTTTTAATATCATGTTTTAAAATATGTTTTTGTGTCTTGTCCTAGTCCACATTCACATCTACAAATAAAAGACCAGGCTTAGAAGATCATTTTAGCATGCATAATAAGAGGATGTAAACATACTGTTGTTGCTCTAACAAACGGGAAGGTGATGACAATAAGGTTCCCAGTGGAATAATCTTCTGAGAAGGTAATGCTAAACAAAGATTGGTAAGATCAAAGTTCTATATAGATTAGGGTAATCATCAAGTTAGACATTTTGAAAAATATTCAGGGCCAGAATTAATAAATCAATCAATATTACAATTAACTGGTTTATGCAGATATCATAATCAACTGTGCAGGCCATACAATCTAAAGCCGGCCATAGACACACTGATTCCCTGCAATAGTTGCCCACATCTACAGGGGTGCCCACCATGAAGGTTCGACCCAAATAGCCCATAGGTCGGATCACACGGTGTTCCATCCTGCTGGAATTTGTTGTGGCCGTTCCTGTTGTAGGCAGTTAGTTTGGAGGGGGAGTCTTCCTACAAGTTAATTGGCTACAAACTTATGGGAATCCCTGTGTAAGTGAAGCACACAGGATTCTCATCAGTTCTCCTTACAGCGTGGTGACGTCACCACTAATGAGTCTGCTACAAACCAGCCATGGAGACGTCTATGGCCGGCTTAAAAAAATATCCCTGGGAGTCAGAGGACATGCCCTTTAGCCAATTCAGAAATTTCATTATTCATTAGTAAAAATTAGGGAAGGAATGTTCTTAACCTTTTATGTGTTAGCAATTCAGAAATCAGAAACAACCTAGTAGATAGAACAAGGTTTTGCGTAAATTGTTTTAAGCTTCCAATTTGTTAATGCCTTGTCACTGTTGTGGCTTGTAACAATGTATGATGGCATCCCATTGCTTTATCTTTATTTGTTAAAACATTTAAAAAAAAAACTATTGAAAAAGAAAAAATAGTGAAAGTGAGTCGATCAAACATTATTTCATATTGAAAGGCTACCAAGAAGGATACATAGCACAAAATCTGAAGCCGGCTATAAGTAAAGTACCATCGTTTTTTATGTTTATTGTAGAAATGTTATTACTGTGAAGCTTGCTTCTGTCGGTCTGATCTTAATAAACTGTTTCCATTTCCCCTATCGCTAGCTGCTGAGTACCCTCTTATGTGATTGTTTATATGTTTCATATCAAGATATTTCTATCCTTTATTAAGAGATATATTTATTTACTATAAGGAACCATTCTGCAACACAAAAGCCCAGGTGTATAAAGCTCTCTAATAACCTAAAGTACCCATAGCATGTGCTTCAAAATTAACCCATTAACTGTAATTTGTTTTCCTCTTCTATGACATAAACAGACAACTGGACTGGGAAAATTAGCTTGTGAGCACTTGATCACTTTAGGTTTCCTTACCTGTCCTGATTTTATCCTCCAGTGATAGATGGTGTTAGTAAGTGGGTTTGATCTACAAATGAGAATCATGGTTTATAATAGGTAAAAATGTATAGCTATTGCCCCCACGGGAATCCTTTGCATTATTATTTAGAGCTCTCTACATTCTAAGAATTTTTTCAAATTTCCATGCCAGAAAACCATTTTTCAGGAAAAAGCTCCAAAAATGTTTGATGCCTCCGAATGCAGTTTCTGGCAAGATGAGAATGATCACATTAACAGGCTGCAAATACTGTCACCGAATGTAATGTAGTCGTTTACAGGATCTCCTCAGTGTAGTCAGGAAAGACAGTGCTCTACTTTAAATGAGTACTAAATGAAAAAGGGACGATATATCTGTTTAATAAGTGCAAAACAATAACTGTTGATTCTGCATTATATCCAGTTATCTGATAAGTGCCTATGCTTTGGGCCCTTAAGCTGGCCATACACAGGCAAATTGACGTTCAATTGACGTTCAAAATCAACGATGGGTTAACAATTGCAATAGATGCGCACCAACTTTGGCAATCAATCCCTTGCCGATCCCTGGCCTGATCCTCAGTGCCTATATGGCGATTGAACAGGGATTTACCAATATGTAGGATCCCTGTTTGACGAACATTTTTTTGGAGCGGGATGATTCGCTCCAGGTGGGCAGCGCTTGATTCCTGGGAAAACCCAATGTTTTAGAGCTGTCAAAAGCTAGAGCTTATGGAGAAAGCAGTAGCTGCAATATACAGTAATGATAAGGGTGCACAAAGGCATCAAAATATGGTATTGCTGGGGGATTTTTTTCATATAAACAGTACCAGTGAACCTTTTTACAAAACAAGGTGCCAGTTTCTTATTGTGTTTATAATTTATGTCAGTTAAAAAACTGCAGGAAAAATCAATACAACTATGAAAGGTTGCACTTGGGTATGAAATTGTGAGGGCAAGTGTTCTGAGTGGTAAATTACTAACCCTGTGTTCAAAGTCAGAGAAGATAAATAAACAAGGGATGCAAATTCACACTTCTCATTATTCTTTTACAATGTTTGCACTTTTATTATGATATCTGCAGTTCCCATGGGAACCAATTTTATTTTTCATCCTCTTGTCATTCTGAACTGGCCCCCCATTGAAAAAAATTTAGGAGCCCTGTTCTACAGAAAACTGGACAAAGCTGTTTTTAGAGCAGAAAAAAATGAAAATTTTTTTTAAAATATTTTTATCAGTTGGAAAAAAATCCCCTGCAGTGCCCAATTTCAGCCACAAAAATTGTGTCACTAGAGAGCACACTTCCGGCAGGAGAAGGGGAGGTGCTGTTCGTCTCCTTTCTTGCCAACTGTGAACGAAAGGGTCATCATAGCTAACAAGCAGACATATAAGGAAGCTGCTGGCTGGCAGCTTCTATGTGTATCTCCCTGCTGTACTGCTTCTATCAGCAGGGCTCTGCTGGTAGAAACAGTTCAGTACAGATGAGGGCTCTGGCTGTGGCCGCATCTCTCATCTGACAGCTCAGGAAAAATGGTGGGAAGCCAAGGCGCGACCACATGTGGGTCGTGCATTCGGAACATAAGACACAGGCACTATTTCCCCCCGATTTTGGGGCTCAAGCATAACAAACTGAATGAAAGATATGCCTAAGCTGTGATTTAGTGTAGTCTTTCTTTGAATACTACCCCATGTCATTGCTCTTGACATATTCTGCATACAAAGGGAATAACAGTTCCCTTATCTCATAACTATGACTGCACAAGTTTAGGGCACATTGTTTTCTATGTTAATGCCTTATTTAGCTACTGTAAACTCCTTTATAACAGATCAAATATAACATTTCATATTTTAGGGAAATTAAAAAACGGATTTTGGCTGACTTAGTAGACTTTAATTGTTTATTATTTCAACCAGTCTGTGCTAAAGAAATTGTGTTTGGAGTCTTTTGTCTACAAGCTGAATTATAAAGTGTATATTGGGAACATTCACTTTGCCGATGGCTATGCAGCAAATGCAGAAGGAAAGAAAATAAAAAGTGCCAAATATTTATATACATTTCCATGCTCACAAATTCTGTGTGGAATCAAATTACCATTTATTTTCAAGCTTGGTGACTAGAAACACACAGACTTTGCTATGCAAGCTATAAAGTCTGATTAAGTTCTATAGTTATTTATTATAAAATAAAGTCTTATCAGTGCACCCAATGGCACTAGCTGAAGCCAGCAGAATGGATATAATTCTCTCATCCTCTGAACAATAGAAAGCTGAAAAGCCTGTCTGCATTAAAGGGCTTTTTTGTAAAAAGCTAGTGAGAGTTATATGTAATCTAGTTTATCAATTACTGCAGAGGCTTTATTCAGTAAGCAGATCCACAAATAAATATAGAACTCAGAACAAAATCAAGATATAGATTCTACCTTCAATTGCCTGTGGATATCTTACATAAACGGCTTTTTAGATTAAGTGTCCTTTCATATGGTGCTTTGTGCTAGAGTTTATACAAAACAGTGCTATATCTACCATTAAGCTACGCTACATTATGGCAACGCATTTATTTAGACACAATTTGGTGCACTTGAAATAGATGTGTCCCTTTTCTATGCAGTGAACTGCTAAGTGTTGCATAGACTGTGGTGTGCTTTGTGTGAGAGGATTCTAATCGGCAACACCACAATACAGAACAATTTGCATCATACCAAGAATTTTTATTAGTAAAACATGTTTTTTTCTGCATAGCATTTGAGTATGACATTTTTTTTACAGTACTTCTCGGGTTATAAGATGCTCCAAAGTATAGAACGCACCCTATACTTCAGAGCGTCTGATGGCAGAAAAATATATTTAGACTTTCTCCTACTCCTTAGCTCCATGCTTCAACTGGCAGAGTAGAAGTTAAAGAGGTGGAAAAGCTGTCTGACAGCTTCCCTGCCTCTAGACCAGTCTGGCAGAGCTGTGTGTGAGGTGGGCAGCTTGTGCCAACTCCCAATACAGTGCAGACGGCAGCTTTCCTATCTGCATTTGCACTGTCTGTGAGTTGAGCTAAAGCAGCCCAGCTCACAGACAGTAAAACACACAGCCGATGCAAAGATCCGCCCCACAGGCAGATGTCTCCTCTGCAGTGTGTTATCAGCCTTGTTCGGCAGTCTTTGTGAAAAGCGGGCATTTTTCCAGCATTCACACAGGCAGAGCTAGATGATAGAGATGCTGGCTAGCAGTACTTTCATCTAGCTCTGTCCTTCATTACTTATATCAGTGGGGCTCCACTGATGAATGCAGTACAGTACAGATGGGAGATCCGTCAGTGGGCGGATCTCCCATGTGAAAGCTCCTCAGCCTTCCCGCTAGTCTTCTAAAAAGTCTAAATGAGCAAAATGCTAGCGCTATTTGATCAAGTAATGCATTTACAGGGCCATATACAGAAGTATGGTACTTATTTTTATATATACTTTGCCATGCAGTATGATCTACCTCAAGAAGCCCTAATCTCAAGTTGTATGGTATGTTAGGTTTTTAAGTGAAAATGTATTCTACATTGAAGTATTGTGTAAATCTATGAATGTGCTAGGATCATTAATGTGGATGTAAATCTATTGTTATTGTACTTTAATGGCACATGATACTGTGAAATTTTTTTTTTCTGGGATTATATGTATTGTGGGGGATTAGCTGTAGAGCGGCAAGGTGCGTTACCCCCTGGATGGGTCCCCAGCAGGCGAAGGATGCACAGCAAACAGGATTTGCAGGTGAAAACACACGGGTGGTTTATTTGTGCAAGTCTATATACAGTATGTACATCAGAGACGGCAGAAAAGTCCAAAATAACAGCAGCCCATAGACACAGACACATAGAGTTCTTGCCACACAGGTACAACAGCTCCCCAGTCACACACAGGACTGGTTCGGGGTGGAGCTGCTTGACTGAACAGGTGAGGGGGTTTTATAGAGCCCAAACCAACTCTAATGAGTTAACAGGACAAAGCTGGTCTTACCCTGCACCAGGCCCAGCAATTCCAGCTCCCTCTGCTGGTCAGATAGCAAAGTACTCTGCATACTGCCGGTATCTGGGACACACATATATATCCCATACTGGATGCAACCAGAGGATTTAACAGGCTTCCTGTCACAGTATGTATTTGTTATGTAAATTAATAAAGACCTTTTATTTATAGACAAAAATACAATTCCTTTGACTTTTCTGTGCCTTAAAAGCCCTCTTAACTTACATTCAGGGGTACCTTTGTTTGTTAGGTTATTATATTTATATTTCTCAAATCTGGGTGTGGCACATATATGATAGTTACGAAAACCACTCTGCATAGCAAAATATATTTTTTTGTAGCATACATGTGATGCTTACCCAACAAACCTAAAATGCAAACATATATCCTTCCAGTTCTTAGACCTTGTCTTATTTTACCAAAACCTGTAATTATCACTGGTATGCTTTTATTGGTGTGGTGTTTTATTAAGCATAAAACACAGTATAGACAGCAGTATACCAGAAGTCCACTGTCACAAGACTGTCATCTGATGAATTTACCTTAAGCAGGGAACACACGGCTCGATATTGGAGCCGTTCGAGGTTCCCAGCAGCAATGTCATCATGCTGCTGTCAGCACTGTGTCTCCAGCTCAGCCGATGCTTTGCATGGAGACCCTGCGGTCTCCATGCAAAACAACGGACATCGACCATGGTTTACGGTCATGTCCAATATCCCTGTTTTCGAAAGGGATTGATTGGTCCCGCTCAAAAACAGGGATGGCCGCATATGATATGGGCCAGATAGATGGCTGTTAGAGCGCATATCTACACGTGTGTTCCCTGCTTTAGACTACTGGATTGCAAAGTGCCTTTCAAGTTTAAAACAAAGTAATATTTTGCAGTGATTTCCATTTGGATTTATACTATGTTTGTAAAATAAACACAACACTCATATATATAGCTCCTGCACATGAACTCCTTTGGCTGCCAAATAAAGTACGGTATTAATTAATCCCCTTCCACTCATTTCTATTGGGTGCTATCAAAGTAACTGACATCCTGGTCAGTCTTTTCGTGCTGTTTTAGACCCCAAGAGATCTAAATCTCAAAGTAATTGGGAAGTTTTGATGATAATTAACTAAATGAGCAAACTTTCTCACAAATTGTTTGTAAACAGAGAAAGATATTGTTAGACATGCTATTTTAAAATGATTTTTTTCTTTTTATGTCTAACTGCAGTGGTAGGGAACATAACATTGGTTAAAGCTGGACACACAAACAGGTCAATACTGTGACGGTTCAATAGCGGGACGTGGTGACATAAGAATCGCTCATATAATCATTGTGCACCACTTTGCACTGTGCACGAGCAGGATTGTTCGAGAAAGAAACGATGGCTATGTTCAATTCCAGAACGATTGATCGCTAAACACACACAGTGATTGGTCTTTCGGGAATCGAACAAAATATTGACGCGTGTGTGGCCAGCTTAACTTGAACAAGATGTACAATACCTCACTTTCTCTGTAAAACTCAGCTGGGCCTTAGTGCACATACAGCCATTTACCTTCACAACTAAGCAAATTAAATGTTATTATGTTTCTAAAAAACACAGATCATAGACTGCACCTACTACACATTGAACATATTTTCTGACAAAGACCTTAACCATCTGCCTACAGGGCTACCATTTCAGCATCTATTTATTCCACCCCTGCAAATACAACCTGTTTAATCTTGGGGAATGAGTACAATTAATTAAACAGATTTTATTCATGTACAATAATAATGGATGCCCATTGGATTTTCAGGGAGCGCTCCTTGATTTCCTACTTGGGTGTATTGCCCGTTTCCCTTTCACCTGTTCTTTTACCAGTATGCCAGAATGTGAAAAGGACATATTGATTATTTGTCTCAAATCTCAATACACTTCCAAAGAAACAGTTTTCCCATATATATCTCCTATTGGAAATTGGTAAAGTTAGCATGGCAAACACAAACACACATGATCACTAACCCAAACAGCACAGAAGTGGTTTTGGAACCCTCCTGATTCAGCTCTGAAATAATCCAGTTGGCCCTTTCTTACTGCTTTAATAGGCTTACATAATTAGATTTTACACAGCTCTTGAGAATGCATTTTACTGTAAGATATCTGATCATTTCGACAGCAGCCACATATACCAAATAATATGTCACGTTGAATCCTCTTTTTTTCATCCCCTGGCTATTTCACATGTAAATACTGTCACAGTTATCATTAGGCAGTCAAAAAAACAAAACAAAACCAGGCTTTAATAAATGAATATTTCTCAAAAAAAATCTTTAACTAAAGTTGAGAAAAAAGTTGAAAGGAGGATAATATGGCCAGGATTGATATGTATACAGGATAATTGACAATCATGAAATTCTTTAATGTTTGTTGTATGTCTATTTTATTGTAAGTGATGTAAATAAATTTGATATAATTACAAGTGTATAGTGCATAATAATGGGAGCATAGGCCCTCCCCTGTCTGCTGATCCCCCACCAACACTAGAGAAGAGGAGAGGGACTTGCTGAGATGCCACCTGGGGCGCTTATTGGCTCTTATGTTTACCTATCACATAAGTTTATTGCCTCTCCTCCTCTTCCCACTATAAGTGAGCTGAGTTCCTATGCAATAACAGTTAGGTTTCAGTGGCCGCAAGTGGAGGTCCGAGGGAGGCCGCCAAAGAATGCCCAAAGGGCCTTATGCGGCCTGTGCTGTGCTCCTATGTAATTATTTTCTTGGGGTGTGGCACTGGATATTGGATGGATCTCCTGCAAGGTGCAATATTTCTTCAGGTATTGTTTTTCTTTAACCAAAATTAATGACTTAATTTTTATAAAACTGAAGTAGGAATTATGTAATGCCAACTAGTATAACAGCAAACATAACTTTTAATGTGTCTACGGGGCTGCACTCACTACTTAATCACAAAACTAACCGCTTATATACAAATATATTTAACTTGCAAAACAATGGGAAAAAACACATTGCAAATTAAACAGCCATTAAATATTGTCACCATACCAATACTACATTGCTGCTAAGAAATGCAAAGTCTCGATTCGATTTTGTACTTCGATTTAAAAAATCGAACATCGATTGTCATTTAATAGAAGTTATCCACGTGGGGAGCACGATAATTGGACAATTTCGACAGAAATTAAATCGAAGTAATCTAAAATCGTTGATTGGATTAATGTTTTTTTTAACAGGAACTTTTTTTTTCCCAGGAAGAAGTCATATGTTAATAGCGCACATCGAGATGATTGAATCGAAACAAACAAAACACTTTCAGAAATGTAGTTCGATCATTGATCAATCAACCAAAATTTTCCAACTTGTCCGATCACTTATCAATCGACGATTTTACTAAAATCGTACAATGAACATTGATTGTACTATGTGGGCAGTACATCGATTAACGTTCAATGGATCTTTTTTTTCATCGAAAATCGTCGATTGAACGCTAAAATTGTACCATGTGGGGCTAGCTTAAGCCCTGAGCTGTCAACTGTAGTATTTTCCTAATAGGTTTTGTATGAAGGGGTACACAAAAAAAGAAAATATTTAACTAAAACAGAATGTAAAGATATGATAATATAGGTAACACTAGTTATGAAAAGTATGAATTATTGACCTATTGAACTATTGCATAGTATATTTTCCTAAATAGAAAATATTGGCCTAACCTTTTCTATGTTTGTATAGGATACATTGCCAATTCCTTCATTTTCTAAGTAAACTCTCTTAAAATTGGATTTCTTTTATTAGGAAATGGTAGTTTGCCAGGTTAATTAAATAGGATTTTTTTTTTTAATAGCATGGCATTTTTTAACAGATTCCTTTTTCTGATCATCAATACATTTCATAATGTTATTTTCCTGCTGTATCTAACAGCAAGAGTCATAATGTGATTGTCAAATCTTTGTGTAGTTTGTTTTAATAGGGGCATTATATGATTACAAAAGGATTAATATATATGTATATATCATATGAAATATAGATTTCTGCATACTTGATATTTTTAGAATGTCATAAAAAGTATGATGGGTACCTAACAACCAAGAAAGGTTGCACGTTGATCAGTGGGACTGTACAATATATAAGTCATACAATGCTGATCTCTATTATGAAATAAGCAATCACAGGGTTTTTTTTTGCTAATATGAGCTGGATTGTTTAAACCTATCCTCCTAGTGAACCCATCCCTAAGGCCAGGGGGATCCAACGCAGCATGTCTTATGGGCATGTACCCACGATGTTTGCTCGACCCACTGCAGTGCAATTTTTAGAAAACGGTTACCAGTGTTTTAAATATCTCGCTACAATGGGAAGTGCGCACATCACAAGGACGTGCACATTCTAAATGAATGGGATGCTACCACTACAATTTTGCAGCATTTTGCCAACTCGTCTAACATATTGTCACCCTTATGCTTAACCTTAAAACTAAAACTGACACTGAAAGGTAGAGATGGTCGAATTTTTCGACTTGCTAATTTTGTGAGCAAAGCCTCTGAAAATAGAATTATCACCAAAATTGCTGGAATTGTAGAGAAGGGTTGTGGGAAGATTTGAAAAAAAAAGTTTTGCTCTAGCACATGAAGTTTTTGCATAAGTTAAGTTCAAAATGTAAGTTTAAATTCAGATTTTCAAAATTTTGACTTGAATTTGAACTTAATTTGCGCAAAAACTATCTGTGTTTAGTGACATACTTTTATCTTTGTAGTATACCCCCAACCCTTCTCTACATCTCCTCAAGTTTGATGATGATACCATGGTCAGGTGACATGGTTGCAATTAACTCGAAATTGTTGAAATGGTAACATTTTTGAAAAAAAATTTGACCATCTCTACTGAAAGGACTTTAATAAATAGTATAAATATCTGTTCACTTTCCATATGTAATGTAAATGTAATTAGTTTTACTTACCTTGGCCCATTGCATCTCCTATGGTTCAGTGTAAACAGGTCTAGTTTCTTTTCATTTGGACCTGATAATAGACTGTAGCACATCTCTCCACTTTAAGCTTCTTAGTAGGCTGCAGTAAAGGATTCTGTGGTCCATGGTGAGTCTACGGTCAAGGAAGGGCTATCCACATTTAAATTACACGTAGGTGACAATGGATGTCTGCATGACAAACCTTAACCTCCCTAGAGCTATGCCCAAAGCCAGTTCGGGCAAACTGATGCTGCAATATGCCCAAACTGGCTTTGGGTGAGCAGACACTGTGCAGCGGGAGCGACCCTAAGCCTATGCTTCCAGCGATGTCCCCCGTCATCTCCAGTCTCTCTCCCCTGCCGTCTACTTCCGCATTGTCGTGATGATGTCACCGGGAGATAATTTTTTAAAAGTTGTTTATGAATTGGACCGGATCCATCCTTGGATCCAATCCGGTTAGCAGAAATGCGCAGCGGGAGCCATCTGTGGTCCCCAGTGCCTCCAATCTCCTGCTCCGGCTTCTTCCTGGTCCAGTGATGATGTCACTACGGCAGGCGGGAGTTTCAAAATTTTAAAGGTACATGTCATTTTTTTTTGGGTTTGAATTTGCTTTTAAGAAAGAAAAATTTCCTCAGTGTATAGGTTTACAGCCGGCATCCCAAAATTATATCAAAACATTAGAAACACAGGAATTTCCCCTGTAATGATCACAGGGGCAGGGGGACTTTAAAGGCTTGAACAATAAACTGGTTTCAAAACCTAAGATAGGTAAGATTTAATAAGTTAGCAAGTAGAGTTCAAAACATACAAAAATCCAAAAGATAATAGTCATCACATATGGATACAGCAATCCGATGACAGTCAGATAACCAATAGCCTATGCCAGGCATCACAATCTCAATTGGCCCATTGGATTGGTCACAGTTCATATTAAAAGACCACACAGCAAGGTCCTCAGTTGTAAGGCGAGACCCCGACGCGCGTTTCGTCGCTATGCAACTTCCTCTGGGGGCAGAGGTGAGTCCAACCGACTGAGATATGTGATCTAATTGAAACAAGGGGATATGTAAGGTGAGTGGACGGCTAAGGTGTGAATGGTTTAAATAAATTAAGACAAAAATGCCCCCGTTGAGATACTCACAGATGTAGGCCAAGAAATAATTAGGTTGAGGGTGTAGGGCTTAAATTCTCCCGAAAGAACAGAGAGCCTATACAGGCACACCCCGTCAGAGCCAGAGACCAGTAACCATCTGTCAAGTTTAGAGAATTGGCGAATATTGAATTTGAAAAGTTTATAATATATGGTTGTTTATTGGGTGAGATAAAAGGGGTGTGTGTGTGTGGGGATAGTGGGACTAACCCCCAATGTGATGCATGACAAGGTGCCAAAAATATTTAGGTGAATAAGTGTGCATGAGTGCAAAGGTACAGGGTTGAGCAATGGTGAGTAAAGTGGGGGTAAAGGCTATGCTGGGTGCTTAGGGGTGCTAAAAATACGTGAAGAGACAAAATAAACCGTGAACAAATTCGGAGTGTATTAAAAAGGGTTAAACAGGTGATCCAGAGAAACCAAATTCCCATAGAGATAAGGGTGAAAGTAGTGTTCGTCCCAGGGTGGTGAAAAAAAGTATAAATGCAAAAGATAGCAAGTGAGAGTAAAGGGCATTAAGTGTGGGGGTGAGAGGAATCAAGAGTGTCGCGAATGGGTGATGGAGGGGTTAAATGAATGGAGAGTAAGAGGTGACCCTAAAGAGGGGAGGTTATATACCAAGTGAAGGTGGTATGAAGCAGGCTTAGACCACAGATAGCCAGGTTAAAACTTACAGGTTGCAGGTAAAATGCTGGAATTCAGCAAATATTAGGTCCAAAAAGCTAAAATTAATTAATTGGATCAGGTCAATATAAATCCCAAAACCTTGGCTAGTACAGAGTGGACAAGCACAAAGCCCATTTACTTGAAATAGTAGAGGGTACGGTCGTCAGATGGCCGGTTAGGTCCTGGACGGCGTGCAACACCCGCACCGCACGTCTAGATGGTCGGGCGGCGGTCTAAAGTACTCTCCGCCGCCGGGTGGGCGGGCCCGCGCCGGCCAAGCCGCCAGCAACGGCGCATAATCCATGCGCCCGCGGCGCCCAAGCGACGACGTCATCGACGAGGGCCCCTGGCTCCATGGAAACCCGGAGCCAGGGAGGGGTTGGGCGGGACAGGGGCACGCCGCCAGCATCCTCCAATGGGAGCGCAGGTAGCACGATCACACAGTACCCGCCCCCCATTCGCTAACCCAGGTGGACGGAGGGAGAGCGATTACACTCATAATTACTGCCCAACCACGGAAGGAAGGGTGGGCAGTTGGCTGCCAAATCAGCAGCCTATTGGTGTCCGCAACTCAGGGGAGAGAATGCTCACATAATAGGTATGCCAGGTATTCCTGGGCACAGTCAAAGGAGGTGGAATAAAGTAAGAGAAACTGAGTATCGAGGGGGCCAGTAAGAGGTGTAATGAAGTTCAGGGCGCTGTCTCAGACAAATCACCAATCCCAATGACCAATAGATGCAGGTGAATCCCGAAATAGGCATAAACATGATACATAGACATTAAATCTGAAGATACGACATATGCGAGGTGCTGTAGATCATAACAATCAAAGTGTGACATTAATATAAATGAAGAGTAAATTAAGTATACATATACAGATAAATTGATAAATGTGCCAAAGTGCATACATTGACTGGGCAAGGAGAAGATTTAACAAAGGATTAGGAACCGAAGGTATGTATAATAGAAGGGAGGATGGAGAAGATATATAGTTAGACCTTCTAGGTGGGTCGTTGGCCCATAGGAGACTCAGGAGCTTGCTGGAGAATTAAGACATGAAAATAGAAAAGAGATTATACTTGAGAGGGTGGTCTAAGGTTTATAGTGATCAGAAGCCACTATCAGGGGTTAGAAATCAAAAGATAAAGTCAAAGAAAACATTTAAAATTCTGATGGTCGTTAAGACCTGGTTTGCGGGTGTCATTTAAGGTGTAAATCCACCGGGCTTCTTTTTGCAGTAGGAGCTGATCAATGCTCCCCCCTCTCGTTTGGGCATGTACTCGATCCGAAATCATCACTTTTAGGCTATCCACTCGGTAGCGATGGCATTGGGCTGTATGTCGGCCTATTGGGGTCGACAGATCCCC
>CM070032.1:169092446-169102571 GCA_036250615.1 Ptychadena robeensis
TAAAGTCCCCCTGCCCCTGTGATCATTACAGGGGAAATTCCTGTGTTTTCTAATGTTTTGAATTTGCTTTTATTTGTGTTCATTTGTTTTCTTTTGTCTTAAATTGGATTGGATACAATTTTTCTTTCAATCCAATTCAAAAGAAAAGAAAAGAAATTCAAAGAAATCCAAAGTTAGGGGTTGTTTCCACTACAGAGGATGCGGATGGATGCGGTTCTATCGGCGTGTCTGCGGCCGCTACCGACCGCAACCATAGAAAAAACATAGGCCGGTGTTCATTTGTGTGGTTGCGCACGGATTGACATGAATGGACGCGGTTCAAAGTCGCATCCCTAGTGAATATTTGCACAGACGACCGCATGTGAAACCGCATGGGTTGCGGTCAGTTGCGGCCACAGACGTGAGGATAGAACCACCTCCAAATGCTGTAATGGAAACAAGCCCTTACAGATTTAAAATGTAACAGTTTTTTCTGGATTGCTTCTGAGTGACATTGTGCTTATTGCCTGACCTCTACCTGAATTACAACTACGAATACGCATGCCGCCTGCTCTGACTTCTGCCTGAATAACGACTACGATTATGCCTGCTCTGACATCTCTGCCTGGATACAGACTACTCAGCTGCTGCCATGGCTTTAAGCTCTGCAAGACGTCTATGCTACCAAGTGTGCTGAAACACTTGTCGGACACCAAGAGCGGTATGGAGTCACTTTTGGAGAGTGACAATGAGTCTACAGCATTAACAAAAAAATTTCCATGCATCACTTTTGAAACCTCAGTAAACCACCAAGGAGGTTAAGAAAGATCATGCTGTGCTTAAGTATTTTCACCACTTAGGTCTGCATGAACTTTATATCTAGCAAGATGTGGCCTTTTGAACCTAATGGTAAGATTTTCTTAAAGGAATTGAAAAAAACTGTACTTTTCATTGTGTGAATGGAAAAAAACTTTTTTTCATTATGGAAGAATTCCATGTGTATGCACACATCAAACCATGTTACATGGTTCTTTTCCAGGGCATTAGGATCCTTTCAAGAGGAGGGCTAAAGCATTTTCCAGGTGGGTGTGCAGAGCTGAAGATTACAGTATTTTGATATTTAGTAGGAGTAGAAGATCTTCTAAAAGCCCAGAAGACTAGTAGAGACTTACTTTACACTGGCAGCTTACCCTGAAACATGCTATTTACATATTCACGTGGGGGGAGTCTCAGCAGGTAATGCATTCACTGTCACAATTTCATATGAGAAATAAGCAGCATCATTAACCTCCCTAGTGCTCTGCTGAGGTCCAGATTTCTGTACCAAAAGTGCACCATAGACTTTAATCGAAAAACAAATTTTATGTTGGAGGCCTGTAACTTACAAACATATGTCCATACAAGGGTCTAGTAGACATCCTGAATATAATAATGTTTGAAACACACAATAATGTTAAAAAAAATGTAATAATTAAATTAACAAGAACACAAAAATTTTATAAAAGGGTAACAGAGCCACTGCGGACACCGTAAAAAAGTGAGCTGGTGCCGCGGGTCTGCAATCAGCTGTGGATGAGTCCAGCTCATCGAGCGCACTTTTTGTATGTTCAGGCTGGACCCGTCTCAAACACTAGGGGGGTTCAACATGCTGTGGCAGCCCAAGACTCGTGCCCCTCCTGCCGAATGAATATGTAAAAAGCAATTCTAGGATGAGCTACCAGTTTAAAGTATGTCTTTATAAGTTAGTCTCATTGCTCTAGTCCTATGTTCCAGCCTTGCAAACCTTGTAGTCCCTTCATAGATGGGACATGTAAGCAAACTCTGAAATGTTCTGCACGGTTCAGCCCCACAGTTTATGTTTACTCCATGTGTAAGTCTTTAAATTTTTTGATTACGTAATACTAATAAACGTGACATTTTCATATTACATTGGTTCACTGGGCACAGTACAATGTTATGGACTAATGTTACAAAACCATTAAGCATGGTATATGGTGTGCATAATGTGCCTACCTATTTATGCCCTCAGTTCTGCACAACTGCTGATACTGGTATATCAAATTGGAAAGAAGTTGGGGAATCTTATATGAACATTTAGTTAATACTGCTAATAACTGCAATACTTAAGTACTGTTTTTGGTATACCTTGGAACAGTGCTCTTTGTTTTATGTTGCTTTTGGCATTCTTGGAAGAATACTCAGTTTTAGGTGTGCATCACTTCTAAAGAAGTGGGTTCCTCTCTTTCTTTATATGGACTTTAACATTTAGATGTATTTAGATATCCAATTAACTGGATGGCAAGATCAAGGATTGATATAAACATTTTGGTTAACTATATTGTACACATAAGGTGGATAAAAAAGTCTAAACATCCCTGATAACATTTTAGGTTCCTGTGCTGTACAAAAATAAGACAAAGATAAATAATTTCAGAACTTTTTCCACCTGGCAGCATCATGCTTCGGGGCTGTTTTTCTACAGCTGGAAATGGGGCCTTAGTTGCGATAGAGGGAATTATTAACAGTTCCACTTACCAGACAACATTGGCACAAAACCTTCAGGCTTCTGCTAGCATGCTCTTTCAGCATGACAACCACCCAAAGCATACATCCAAATCAACAAAGGAATGGCTTTCACAGAGGACGTTTCAAGTTTTGGAATGGCCCAGCCAGAGCCCAGACCAGAATGAAAATCTGCGGGGTGATCTGAAGAGGGTTGTGCACAGGAGATGCCCTCACAATCTGACAGATTTGGAGTGTTTCTGCAAAGAAGAGTGGGCAAATCTTGTCAAGTCACTGATAGACTCATACCCAAAATGAGCCATGCTGATAGACTCATACCCAAAAAGACTTAGTGCTGTAATAAAATCACAAGGAGCTTCAACAAAGTATCAGTGTAAGGGTGTGCACTCGTATGCAACCACATTATTTTATTTTCATATTTTTCTTCCCTCTACCTAAAAGATTTCAGTTTGTTTTTCAGTTGAGTGGTACAGTTTATAGTCACATTAAAGGTGGAAACAGTTCTGAAATTATTTATCTTTGTCTCATTTTTGTACAGCACAGAAACCTGACATTTTTTACTTAGTTACACTGTATAAAGCATAATTAAGTTGATCTGATTTGAATGAACATTGAATTCTTCGATGCATATGTCTGTTCATTGATAACCAGAGGGTTTGGTTCAGTTTTAATATATATATAACAATAGGAATTATGTGATTGCTGAACATTTTAAGTGATTATGCCAGTGCAGTGATACCTCAGGGGGCAAATCACTTTCTATATGAACATGATGTGTTTTATGGATATTTAATGTAAGGTTACTGTAAGAGAAATTGCTCATATTTCCATATTACCCTGAGGTGGTAATATGGGGGTAATATACTATATTAAACAGAGTGCCTATTGTGGATGTAAACTAAATTTTAAACATAAATTTAATCCACAGTGTGTCTATGTGTAGTGCATGCATGCCGTACATAATACAAAAATAGTGTAAGCTCACAAGAGCAGCTCTAGGCTAGTGGAAATTTTGTGCAAATATGTAGGGATGGACCGAACTGTTCGCCGGAGAACAGTTCGGCCGCGAACTCGGCATGTTCGCCGATCCTCTCGCCGGCGGACAGTACGGGTGTTCGACCCGTCCTGTTCGCCGGCCAGAAGAAGATCTAAATTCTTCCTCCGGCAGGATCAGAACCTGCGAGATCGTGCCGGAGGAAGAATCTCTTCACTACAAGACCGGGCATGAAGCCGGTCTTGTAGTGAAGATTCCGGCTCAGAGTAGGAAGTGACGTCAGTGACGTCACATCCGGCCCCCGCAACCAGGAACGATGCGTTCCAGGATGCGTTCCATGGACCGGATGTGACGTCACTGACGTCACATCCGGTTTTTCCGATTCAAATTCCCCGCCTAGAGGCGGGGAATTTGAATGTGTCCGCGAACAGGGCGGACGGCGGACATCTTTAAAAGTTCGACCCGCCCTGTTCGCGGACACTCCGGGCTGGTGTTCGCCCATCTCTACAAATATGTACTTGAATAGTTGTTTAAAAAACAGAAAATATACTGTTGTTAATCAAGCAGTATGTTTTCAGGTTCGTTTTTTGAACACCTTCTGTCTCAATCAGAGAGTCTTTGGACTTCAATGGTGAATCTCTGAAAGTGACTTCAGCACTTTGCAGAGCTTTGTTTTGATTTTGTTTTTTAGTCTTTACAAAAACGACCTGGGAGTGGCTATCCCACCTTTGCAGGAACCCTGCAGGAACCCTGTCAGGTAACCTCTGTAGGCCCTCCTGTGGCTCAGGTGGTGAGCATTAGATTAAAAGAAAAGCAGCACAGGAATCATTCCATGCTGCCTTTTGTTGAAATATTATGTTGCCCTAGCAAATGTTATCCTGGAGGAGTACTAATAGAAAAACACATGATTAATTTGATAAGCTCTTTGGATGTGCTAAAACAGGATCAAACAATCAGAGCAGAACTAAGTAATTAGCTACATTTATTTGGCAAGTAGTGATGAGCGACTGGGAAATATTCGAATTAGCGTAATTTCACGAATATCCGCCATAATATTCGATTCCATATTCGAAATCTCGAATATCCGCATTTGTGGACATGAATTGCGATCTAAAAATCGCAATTGCGACCAAATATGCGCAATGCATGCAATTCAATGGAGCTCGGATATTCGACTGGGAGAATATCCGTCATTTCTGTTTAAAAAAATCGCATCGCGATTATATAATCGCGATCCATTGCAATGAATGGGATCGCGAACAATCGAAATAAATCACATAAAATCGCAATCACGGCAGATATCCGATGATATATTTGCAAATATTTGTGAAATGGCGAAATAGTGATATTTGAGCTAAATATTCGAAAATTTTATATTCAAGCTCAACACTATTGGCAAGTACTTATTTATGTGGTTTCTCCATGAGTTGTCTTACAGGATACTTTTCCTAGTAATAGCAACTTGTCAGACCATTTTTGCTCAAACAGCTTGGCTCTATAGAGAAGGGAAATGGGAGGATGAAAGGGAGGCAACCTGCTGTGTCCTCTCCCATAGGGAACTGCAGGCATTATGCAGGCATTATTTTCCTGGTTAGAAATTGAGTTGGATGGATAACTAGTGACTTAAGGTACCCATACACGTTACGATTTTTCGTGCGATTTTAGCTCTTCCGACTAATCCGGTCGGTCGGGTAGGTGGACCGTTCAGGATTCGCAACATGCAAATGAAGTCTGACGATGCTGTTTTTAGAAAAATCGGCCGAAAAGTCGGTCGGGTCCCGAATGATGATGCTCGTAATTTTCGGTCGGCCACATTTAAAACTTTCCCAATCCAACCGGCCGATCCGTCGGTCGACGACTAATATGAGGCCGTAAAATAGTGCATCCGACTTTTAAAAATAGAACCAAAGCAAAAATCGGGCGTCAAAATCGAATATCGCATCGGTCCGCGAAAAATTGCAACGTGTATGGGTACCTTTACTCAGGAGCTTAGTATATAGGTTAGATTTTCACCCAAAGAAGGCCACAAGTGGTGATAAAAATCAACATGCTAACCTTTATAACATAGACTTTATATGTGACAGCAATGAATGTTCTTTCCAGTTCAAATGCATGAAGTAGGTAGTAAATAGCACCGATTTATGACAGAAGAATACATTTAAGCATGAATCTTTATAAGCATTCTATATCCTTTACACAGAACAGCCACTTCATTTGCAAACACTGGGCAGCCTATAACAAATGGAAATAAATGTGTTAAGCAAATGTTTATTCATGTTTGATGATAATAATCCTGGGTGTGCATATTTTACTGACGAGATTCTTCGGATGTCATAAAGTGTCAAGCATTTTTATATCTTCTCAGTTGGAACACATTGGGAATACAGAGCTGTTGCTTTGTAATCCGTTGCTAATTTGGTTGTGATTATCAACACTGTAAATGGTAACATTTACCCAGTTGACTGTAATAATCCCCTGGTCCTGCCAACGACTTTACAGATTTGTAATGAGATAAGAGCCTCTTTTGCATTGATTATAACTTGGACATGCATGGGTGAAAAGGCATTGTAACAAATGATCTGGGGGATGTACAACATAACCTTTAAACACAGATGCCAACAAAAATAAATTACATTATTTATTTACTCAGCGTTTGGTAGATATGACTCGTTGATGCAAATACCATATTTTTTTAGGAAAATTTATATGTGATATGTCATGCCATGGTTTCTGATATTTTTCATTTGAAAATTTGAAATGAATTGTGGTCATTTTTTTAATTCTTGGACAAGAAACTAGAGGTTATGGATTTAATTAATGTTTTAATTCAATGTAATATTTAATGTGATAATTTAAGGCAGCAAGTGACACAAAATAAAAAGCCACGGGCGTGATTTACTTTCAGGCAAGGCTTTAAGCAAGTATCTATTTTTAGCATAGATGGCCAAGGATATACAATATACCATATTTTTCAAGTCCATAAGACAATCCGATGCATGTGACGCACCCTATACTTTGGAGTTTTCCAATGGCCAAAAAATATTTTGGCTTTCTCCTACTCTGCTGGCTAGAGCTCTGTGCTCTGACCAGCAGAGCAGGTGTAGAGGAATGACTGCAGCGTAATGATGTCATCACACTGCAGCCAGACCCTCAGAGAATCGACAGGCACCCTTTGCCGCCCCTAACCCTAAGTAGTGGGATCGGCCTAAGAAATATGGACATGTCCGTTCTCCAGCCAACCAAGCTCTGGGGCGACAGGGATCTGTCGCTCCATGTGGGCACCTGTGATCCATGGCTGATCAGCCGCAGCTCCATAAGTGGCATGGAGTATAACTATAAAAATGTGATAAGCCTTTTTAAAAAGAGGAGATGCTGAGGAAGATCAGGTAGAGAAAAAGAAAGCTAATTTTCTAAGCAGATATTGGGCTTAGGACATATTTTGAAAATTTAACAAGAACATTCAATCTAAAAATCAAAAAGGTTACTGCAAAACAAAGAAGCATTTTTATTAATTGAATACTTCTATAAGTTAGATTTTTTTTCTTTAAAATGCCAAATAGTGATGGCCGAACTGTCCGCAAGGCGAGAAGAAGATCTATATTCTTCCTCCGGCAGGATCAGAACCTGCAAGATCGTGCCGGAGGAAGAAACTTTTCACTAGAAGACCGGGCATGAAGCCGGTCTCCTAGTGAAAATACCGGCTCGGAACAGGAAGTGACGTCAGTGACGTCACATCCGGCTCCCGTAACCAGGAACTATGCGTTCCAGGATGCGTTCCAGGGACCGGATGTGACGTCACATCCGGTTTTTCCGATTCAAATTCCCCGCCTAGAGGCGGGGAATTTGAATGTGTCCGCGAACAGGCGGACAGTGGACTTCTTTAAAAGTCGGCCATCACTAATGCCAAATATTTTTCTAAATACACAGGCTATTAGTATTTACAAATAGTTATATATCAATAAAGAGTGTTGGTCCATAGAACTTACCTATAGTCATAGGCCACAAGTATGGAATTTTGTAACATTATTTTGGATACATTGCTGGTCATGTTATTAGGTATTTAGCATGCATTATACATTTTAAATACAGTTAAACAATTCCTAAATAGCAAGCATGAGTTGCATAAGTTTACAGAAATTAATTCAATGTGTATAAAGTGATATGTAAACCTAAATGAGCTAATAAGCTGATGAAGACTATTTGTATAGTTGGGAAAGTAAAGAAGCAAAAATGGAACAAACAGTAAAATGTGTAAGTAAGATACAACAAAACTAGTTTTGTTCTAGCAAATTAAACTTAAATTTAGGGTAAAAGTAAAGTTTCAATTTCATTGCAATTTACCCATAAAGTCAGCTAACTGAAATGCCATCTCTACTCACCACACACCTTTTCATCCTTTAGAGCTACCAACAAGAGCTCCCCTTATTGCATATTGATTGACTATTTTAGAAAGGTCCCCATTTTACTAGGTATTGGTAAATCAAAGATTGATTGCATAAACATTGTACAGTCAGATTGTAAGATGTACATTGACCATTACTATAGTTGTACAACATGATCCACTAGAAGAAAAGACTATCTATTGGGGCAGAATGTTACCTTCTTGAATATATATAATAAGAGATGTTGGAAATGTCGGCTCCCTTCCCCATATACATAATCTGGCACCCATGAGATGAAAACACAAAGAGTGTTTAACAACATCTAAGCCTCAGATCAATGGGAATATAGAATTGGAATGAGTATGATGAGATGCAAAATAAGGGGAATTTAGAGTAATAGGTTTGTTTGAGTCATTTGACTAAAAGAGTGAAGCTGGCCATAGACAGTTAGATTCGTAGACAATTTTGCCACAGAGGGACCACCATGCACTCTCTCGATTTTCTGTGAAATTGACCGCAAATCTAACAAGCCCACCTTAAATCGGGTCATAAATTGACCTGCAAAATTACGGACATGTCTGCAATTTTTAGGTCGATCTCATTACTGTGGATGGGTACCATTCTTGGAAGGACTGGCCGCGCGTGATGACGTAATCATGCGTGGTGGATCTGCAGAGAAATCAGCAGGAAAACAAAACCAATATAAGAAAATTCTAAGGGTGCTGTACCTCTACTGCCATCCCTTCCATACATATACATACAATAACTACTCAAAGGATAGCCTTTGACACATTGCCCTATCTGGATTTTCTGGCACTTATGGATCGTGAAGTTAAAAAGGTCTTTCTATAACATAGATCATACATGATCTATGTTATAGAAATACCCTCCCTGAGGAAGCCCAAGTGGCGAAACATATAGGAGGACGAAAGAACATACGGTCTTACCATTATGGACTATGCAGTATGCGCCAAAACATATATACACGCATCAAAAAAAATCTATTTATGTAGTGTTATGTATGCTGTTCACATGTTTTTATAATGACTGGTCCAAGATTTTTTTTCTAAATAAAGACCTTTTTAACTTCCTTTTTAGCCGCTTCTGATCCATAAGTGCCAGAAAACCCCAATAGGGCAATGTGTCAAAGGCTATCCTTTGAGTAGTTAATGTATGTAGAAAAACGAAACGTCTATGTGTACCTTGACATGAAAACACCAGATAGAAGTTTATCTACAGTAGTATTTATATTTTGACTTTTCCATCAGGAAAAGAAAATGCGAGCATAGTTTAAAGAAATAAAAGTAGGAGTAAAGAATAGGGAGACGTGAGAAATGGAAAGTTATAAGGGATGGTAAAATCTTTAAATTTAAAGAAATATTTGATTCATACATGTCAGTAATAGAGAACGTTTTTACGCTGAACTGATAAAATAAAGATCTACATTCTATCTACAGTACATTTTAAATAACTAAAGTAGTCATTTTCCTAAAACAGTTGAGCTCTGAGGTATCTCAGTCTTCTGTTAATGATACAGTTGAAAGCATTTGTATAGCTGCTAATGTAACAGTTGGCTGCCCTTCTGGATTGCACGTGGAAGAAACAGTGCACCAGCCCGTTCTTTCCCCAGAAAAAAACATCTTGCATCAGTAAAAGGAATAATATACACTTCCACTGACATTAAATCCATGAGTAATTTTAAAATTAAGGCTAGCCATGCAGAACCCTACCTTGATTTACTGTGTGTGACCATAAAATGTATTGCCAGTCAAACAATACATTCTTCTCTGCATAAAAATTAAGATGGATTTAAGTATGGTTTAATTCAATGATTAATGTTGGATTCGGGCTATTAACAAACCAATTATAAGTGCTGTGATACCTTACACATCAGCAAGCTAGAAATCCTTTTACTTAAATAAAAGTTGTGTGATTATACAGCTTTGATGATGATAATGATAATACAACAACAACAATCTTTATTGTATTGTTATGGTTCACTGTGTCCTTCTGTCTACTTTATTCAAATATGCCAGTGTTCTTGAGATCATGGCTAATATTAAGACACATACATATCTTCATTTTGTTCAGCTATTAAGATATGTTGGGATCTATTTCTATATGTTTACACACAATGTTCAACCAAGATTTATACATCTGCTTATTGGATTTAATTTAAAGAATTTTTTCTTTAGTCCCAGGTTAATATGTGTGTGTGAATGTCATAAGGCTGAACTTTTTTTTAAT
>CM070032.1:169102581-169117802 GCA_036250615.1 Ptychadena robeensis
GGTTAATGAGCAAGGGTTCCGTAAGAATTGTCACCAGAAGCGGATCTGAACATTCCAACAAAAAAATATATGTATACTTTGTAGAGAATGTATACTATAGCTCAGTGGTTCTTAACCTGTAGGTCGGGACCCCCTTGGGGGTCAAATGACAATTTCACGGGGCTTTCCCGAGCTCACAAGCAGGGTGGGAAGTTGGAAGTCTCCTCCTAACGTCTAAGGCTTGTGCAAATGATGTGTGGGAAAAAAGAAGGGAGGGGACATTACACTTACCTGATCATACTGGAAGTGACGGCGCGGTGTGTCACGCCCGGTATTTGGAATGCGGAAGTGACACTCTGAACCGGCACTTTCCAAATACAGGAAGTGACACTTTGTGAGGTCACTTCCGGGTCGCGGATCTAAAAAGGTTGAGAACTACTGCTATATCTGCATCATTGGATTAGTAAGAAAGACAATGAAGCAATAAAATTAATGTTAATATCTTTTAAAACAGAGAATAATAAGATTTCTGTTAAAACATATTTTGATGAAATTCTATGAAATTTCAGTTGATCAGGTTAATGGTCCCTGATTTGTTGTTCGTTTGTTTTAGCCTCTTATAATATAACCAGATCAGCAGATCAGAGCAGTGATAATTTATAGGCTCTTTTTTTTTACAGATGGCAGTGCAACTTTGTAGGCATATGCCTAACCAGGACAGCAGAAGACACATATGTGGACATGGACCATAGTAAGTAAGTTAGTCGCTTACAGGGCCTGGAGGCCTGAGGACATACATGGCAGCATGGTGGCTCAGGGTGTTAGCACTCTGGCCATGTAGCACATGGGGATGTTTGAATAGGGAGGGGGGGCTCCTACACAGAAAAGGGGGGCCACTGACTTAGACTGTAACATATGCACAACTATTGTAGGGACATTATATTGTGAGCTCCTCTGAGAGACAGTTAGTGATATGACTATATATGCGTATAATGCCGACGCTATGTAAATAAAAGATATTAATAATACATGGCATTCAGCTTATTCTGTAGCCTATTGATTTATCCATGAGCTGACATCCGTTTGAAAGGTCTGCATTATGGTCTTGGGAGATGTTTAACAGTTAACATTTTACATTATTTTTAAATACACAGATTGCTTGGCATTTTGTACTGCAGTAGATGTATAGTTTCTGGAGTAATGGGATGGGGCTATGAACATTGGTGCATGCAAAATCTTTGACACTGTCTAACAGTGCCATAGCAACAGATTGGCTATCAAACTGTGTTCATCTGTATTCCCAAGCCGAAGTAAACAGCAGCTCTAAAATACAAGGTGTGGGTGAGGAAGTAAAGAGACAAACAATATTTACAACCCAGCAAGGTTTTTCTGATACTTTCCAAAGCAATGTTTACATCTAAACTAACCGTATAACAATAAAGAATTTAGAAGTAATGCTCTCCCTATCTCTCTCTCTCAACCACTCTCTCAACAAGATATTTTTTGGTGCTATTGGGTTTGATATAAATAAAAAATGACAATAAAATATCCATTAACATTAAAAAACGTCATCGATGTGGATCACATTCCACAATATATTTAGGATCCTTACTATGTCGGCAGGTTAGTTACCCTTGTACAAGGTACTTTTTGGAATTTTGGTGTGCACTCACCATTACATTATCTTGCTTGCAAAAGATTTATGTACATTTCAGGTTAAAATGCATGCTTGAGAAGGAAGGGGAAAGTGCTTATATGTTGGCATATCATAGAATAGTTTATAATGGCGTATCCCTGGCGTAAGGCCACTTTTTTCCGGGGCAAACCTGTGCCATATGGGAGATCGTGGCAGAGTACACTGTATTCTGCTGTGCTTTCCCACCCTCCCCTCTACATATTACCGGTGTCATTGAGACGCCAGCGATGTTGGCTTGGAAAAGTGATGCCCCCTCCATTTATGGAGGTCTATGGTGCCGGCTCCCATGTTGGAAGAGATCAATGAGCCTGCAGCGATGCAGTATCGCTGAGAAATCCCGGCGCAGGAACAGTTTGTTTTAAGAACAAACTGTGACCGTACTGGGTTTGGGCATAACGCCCAGGAGGTTAAATACCTTAAGTGAATACTTTTTCAAAATATTGGCTAGAAATAGTCAAAACTTTTTCAGTCCATCTTATTTATTTGCTACTTGTTCCAATAGCTGTAAAATGATCAATAATGGCTGACCAGAATAAAACCAAATATTCCAACAGATGTATACCATCATATACAGGCCAAAGGCCTAGAACACAGAGTCTCATTTTCTTTGTTGAGCTGCATTCTGCAAGGATATACTCTGAACATTATTCAAGGGGCCATTCAAAAACAGTTACAATCTTGACCTAAACCTGCTAAGAGTTGCCTAAATTGTGACTTGCTACCAGAAAAAGAATGACTGTTCACCTACTAGAATGAAATTACATGATATTTTAAATGTATACATTGTGGGGTGTCAGAATGGTGTTTTTATTTAAACACTAAGGGCCTTGATATGTCCTGTGTGTGTGTGTGTGTGGTAGATGTCTTTGTGGTAGATTTACTGCATTCCTGTAACTTGTTCTAAGACTATATTATTGATGTGTGATCATGTAATCTCCTCCATGAGACAGTTAAATGACCATGGAATTCGTTTTATATAAGGATTGACTATATCACTGTCACAGACCCCCACAGGGTAAAGGGATTTGTGTCTGCTGCTTCTCTCTCTGTATCCAGCTTTGCTGCCTAATACTTTCCCTAATTTAGAGGGTTAAGTGTCCAGCAGGAGAGCTCCCTCTGCTGGGTTCTATTTGTGTTTTACACTGTCAGGTGTTCCTCCCTCCTGCTCTAAGGAAGTCTCAGGTAACACAGGTCTCATGTGTTTACCTCCTGCCTCCTTACTTGTTGACTTATTGATTTCCCAGTTCCAGACTCTCTGCTCGTCCAACAGATTCTACTTACCTCTTGATCCTTGGCACTTCATCTTAGTACCTCCTATCACTTCCCGGCTCCAGACTCTCGGCTCTTCCTACGGACTTCTCTTATCTCTTCATCCCTGGCACTACAGTCAGGTCCATAAATATTGGGACATCGACACAATTCGAACATCAAGGCACATATGCAAACTGTTGTAATTCCTGCAATGCAACCTACCAATATGTTTATGGTTGGGAGAGGTTTATAGTGTCCCTTAGAATTGTACTATTCTAAGGGACACTGTAGAAAGCCATAAAGAAATGACAAATACACAACTCCATTATTTACATTGGTGACCCTTTTCATTTGGCCCTATTCATTTGAATAGCAAAGCTGCGGAAAAGCTGTGATCGATGCAGTTCAGATGCGGCTTTTTTGCATCCTGCTGACATGCTCATTGGTATTCAATAGGGGCGTCGCTACATGGAAAATGCAGTACCTCACATTGAAAACACAGCTGCGCAGGTGCAAACATGATGGAAATAAAGGCTAAGTGCCTACTTTTTTTTCTAATGGCAACATGATCAACCATGTAAAAGCAGAAGTAATATTTCAATTCTTACTGCTGAAACCTGACATCATAGAAATGTAAGAAATGTAAACCATGCAGGGCTTTCTGATATTTTAAATATATTATCTCGGTGCTTTTAACTCGCAATTTTCTGCTTAACTGACACACACAGGCACATAATTCAACCATCAAATGTTTCTATTACCTGGGAGATGTTTTTTTTCTAATCCGCTCACAAGACTTGCTTTATAAGTTCCATTTAGCAGACGTATTTTGAAAGAACTCATTTCTGGTAGAATGCTACCTACATCAATTTCCCGTCAACGGTTATAGTTTAAGCAGTTCTAGCGTTTTAATCTTATCTGTGGATACTTAGGCTAAATTAACCATTTCTGATCAGGGTATCACGAAAGCCTGCTCTGTCATTTCCTGGCAATATCAGACCTGAGAGTTGGCCTCTGACATGGCCCGAATGAAGAAACTGTCTGATTTGGCATCAAAGTCAGTTAAAAAAAAAAACCATCAAAGCAATAGAACTTAGATATCATTATTATTGTAAAAATGAACATTCCTTTTCAAGAAATTCTCTCAGGAATCTCGTCAACGTAAAAGCAAATTAGAATTATTATGACTTTATTCAAGGCCATTCACTTTGTCTTATTTTACATTATTTTTTTCTTATAAAGCAGAAGTCAAAAAGTGCTATCACCTACAGCAATTAATACTAATTTACTTTCAGCATTATGCTCCAGCGGTGCATAATTCTGGAGAAGCAGGTGACTGATCCATTACTAAAGAGCCAATTAAATGGAAAAATATTCTTAATTTAAAGTCATTTTCTGGATTGGCTGTCACTACATTAACAAACCAAGCAATAATCTCTGAATCAGTGATAAGAAGATTGATTTGAAAACTAGGCAAATTCATTATGGATTATCAGAATGCATTTTTTTCATTTTCTCACATGTATGCATTAGGATTTTTCTATCCTGAAAAGAATTATTAATTAAGCTTTCAGTTGAGATGGGCTAATGTTTTCAGGAGGCTAGTCCCAGCACACAGTTGCTCTCAGGTCTTATAAGCGCAAGGGATGACGTCGGGGGAAAAAGATTGACAGACGACCAAGGCTAGATGGTTATTACCTACTAGATGGTTCTGATACACCTACAACTGCGGGCAGGCAAAGAATGATCAGGTAAAAAGCAGCGGTCAGGATTGAATAAAATAGGTATAAATAGATTATATTACACTCAGCATTATCGAAGAAAGTGCATATGAGAAACGGGAATGTATCGGAGAGTTTCTCTACACCCACAGACTGCAGTAATAACATACCGTATTTTTCAGCTTATTAGACGTTCTGGTGTATAGGACGCACCCTGTACAGAGGAGCGTCTCATCCCGGTTACTGAAGCTCAGACGGTTGGAGCTCCTTGTAAGTCCTTTTCAGTTAAAAGAGGCGGAGAAGCTGTCAGTGTCTTCCCCCTCTTCCTGGTCCCTTTCTGTAGAGCTGTTTGGGAGCGGACTTAACAAGCTGCTCACCTACAGACATCTGGAGAGGGATGATTCATCCATGGACAGTTCATTCGTCTGCAGATCTGTATGTAAGCTGCAGCTTCACTCTGCTCACATACAGCTCTGAGCAGGGAAATATCCGCCCCGTCGGCAGATCGTCCCTGCTTGTATGTGAGTAGCTGCAGCTTACATACAGATATAGGTGAGTAGCCGCCATGTGCACGTGTCCCAACATGGTGCGATTTTTAAAATGCGATAATCCCATTCAAAATAAAAAGGATGTCTACACAAGACACAGTCCCTATGTTTTGCTGGTTTTCGGCAAAACTTAGTTGAGTCTTGGGCTTAGTGAGACTGTATGACTGTAGAGAAATGTATGCATTGTTATGTAGTGTGACAAAATATGCTCTTCACTTCCTCATATGTACTATTTAAGGCCATTTTAACAATTGCTAAATGCTATTCCCCCAACCTTTAAGCAAAGCTCAAAATTTGCAAATTTCAAACAGTAGATATTTAACATTCTCCATTTAAAATAAATTACATATAAACAGATCTAATTTGGATGATTACAGTGCATAGATTGCTTATTTGGGTCACTTGCCAAGAAGAACAATAAACCAGATATCTAAACCAACTATAAAATGATAACCACATAGGCATTTCCTGATATTTTGGAGGCATGCCTATAAACCATCTTGTAATCCTGACCTACAGATAGCAAATAATAACAGTTCATATATCAGATCAATAATGTTTTATGTTACTTTAAAGCAGGGTACAGACGGCTCCATATTCAAGCCATTCGATGTACCTTGCAGCAGCGTGATGACGTCATCACGCTGCTGTCAGATATCGGAGGAGCCGGGGAGAGCAAAACTGTCTCTCCCCGGCTCCTCCTCCTCAGCCGAGCTTTGCCTACAGACCTGTATGTTCAGGAGACTAGTTTGTTCATCTGATGGATACTAGCAGGATACCTTGTCATGTGCTACTCCCTTATGTCTCCATATTTCATGAAGTATCATGTCCTTACTCCCAGGTTCCATCGCATGTTTTACCTATTTAATCAGAAAACAGAACCAAAGACATGAGTCAGAGAGATGGCTAGTAATCCTAGCCGAGGATTTAGTAGCAAAAATACGCACAGTAAGGCTCATGGGTAAAGCTAAAATGTACCATTTTAGCTTCACCTGTGAGCCTAACTGCCTGTATTTTGCCACTAAATCCTCTGAGGCCAGCCACCTCTTTCATGTCTTTGGGTCTGTTTTCTGTTTACCATTTTATGAGGATTGAGGCATAGTGGAGTTGTCACACGCCCATTTCTACACTTCACGCTGTAGTCTTACCCTTATATTATATGTGCATGCTTTACCTACTCTTCTAAACCCTCAGCATGTTTCACAAACTCTGCTTCATCCCTCAACATATCATCAGTTTTACAAGCCATGCCCTTGCTTTGGGTTCACCCACCCTGACACAAAGTCAATTTGTGGATATCAATTGTGGAAGATTTTAAGAGCACAGCAACATTGGATGGTACAGAGAGGCCATCCGACATTGGTGTCCTCAGATATTCTGATGGTCACCACAATCCCACAGTGACTTTGCTACATACTGTACCATTTTAATAAATTAGTGATGTTTTTAACCTATTCATAAATTTGTTAATGTGTGTTAGCCAAGATATCCTGAGGTTATACCTAGGAAATCTCTCTTTGTCTATTTCACTGTACTTAAAAAAAAAGTCACATTCAAAAAGGTGATTGTCTGTGATTTAATTTTTATAACTTAATTGTTTTGAGAATGAATTTAGCATCACAATTAATCAATAATCTAGATGTGATTTATTTTCTTATAACACTAGAAACATTGTAAATTTTTTACTATCTGTGTTCTTGTATTTGTCTTCTATGTAGGCATGTTAAATTTGCAAAAATACCACCTTATGCAAATGTGACCTACACTATGCCACAATCTGTAAATTGCAATATTTTCACCCATGACACTTACTCTATAAAACTGCAACCAAAGCTTTTTTCAGCATAACATAATCTAAATATCATGTGTGTTTAATGAGAAACTTGGAATAGACAAGAGATTCGCTTTCCATCTTATAGGAAATCTATGATTTTTACATGTACATGAATATTTATAGACTATTGCATCCTTAAATGGTCTTGCCATGAACAAAATAGACCAAAAATGCTTGCCTTGTAAAGACATGTATAGGGGGGACCTGTACTATAACAGAGGTAATGATCTATAATGTAAATTAGGTCGAATAAGGTGCAATATCAACACATATTTTTAAATATTATTGCAGTGTTTAATACTCACGCAGTATATAGGATATAGCAACACTAAAGCACACTGTTTACAAGAGTCAGCTAACTCATAGACTCATAAGAATTACAATTATTGTTTAGATTTAGGGATCATTTATATTCTTTATATTTGTTATTAATTGATTATTCAGTTAAAATGTAAGTAGACATAATGTAATAAATAAATATTGCTCATTGTACAAATACAATCACAAAGTATCCATCCATATTTTTTGAATACCAACATGTTTTATTGGCTTGTGACCTACTTTTAAAATGACCAAGTGAAAATGATCTACAATCAAAAACAAAATGGTAAATATGTTAACAGGCACCTTATTATTAGTATAGATAAATATTATTTAAAAAACTACGGTACTATTACTACTCATTTTGTAACATTAGCATGAAACTGATGTCTAGTAAATAAGTCAATCCTCAAATATTGTAAATTGCCTTGTCATATGGTAACATATTTTATTATATAGATGGATAGTAGGGCCTGAAAGGTGTTTTACATGCTTTACTGTGAAGACCCTTTTTTAAGTAATTTATTACCTGAAGTTGCCTCATTCTGCTAATCAAGAAAGATTAAGCTTAGCATACCCATATGTTAGTGTTATAGATCAATTGCTGTATAAATTTAGTTTACATATTCCCAAGAACTTTCCCTGAATGACCCTTTGCAGTTGCTGCAGTCACCAGAGGGTCAGGAGAAAGAAAGTTGGAAATAAGGTTGGTGATGACTGCAGTTCAGAGTCGTTTTTCTCTCCCACTCTACACAAAAATAACTCTACAAAAAACTCTTTGTTAGTTTCTTATGGTATGTTTCCACAGCATGAAGGGCTCCATCCATATACACGCCTTCCACACCAGTTGTTTCCATGGTGTTGAACCGGTCCACAAGGCGTACTGCACTAACCTTCTGACCGCTCCACTCCCTGGAGACAGTCGGTGCCGTAGGCGGGTATCTGGATGGGCTCCGGGGACATCCTTGCCAAGGAATGTGACCAACCCAGAGTGTCGAAGGAACCAAAAATGCAGTGGAAACATACCCTAACTCTATACCTGACTTAAATTATGACTTTTTGTCATTTGAAATTTGCTTTCCATTGTGAAATTTGGGTCCTGGTATCACAAGTTGACAATTATGCTCCATTCTTTTCATTTTTCATTTGGGTATTATTTATATGTATATATATTTATATATTATTTATACTTATATAAATATTTGTTTTAATAAATTGACCTTATATTGTTTTTATTTGACATATACTGTACATTTGAATATCTTGAACAATAAGTGCACATATGTTTAAGTGTATTTAGTGTTGTTGGTTTTAAGAACCGCAGCATCATGGTGCTTTTACTTGGACAATACATTTAAAATGAGTAATGTGTAATACAACAGCTAACCTTGAGGTTCTGGAAAATAGTGTGGAATCACAGCAATAGCTCTTCCATTCCTCTTATGTTTTCAACTAAATGAAACTCTAAACATAACGCAAATGTATCCTGTACACTGTTCAAGTATTTCATCAGGCTGGCAAAGACAGAAACACATTAAACCATTATGGAATTGTGATTACTGCTTTAAGTAGGGTTGCATGTATTTCAAAGATGTCACAGAATGACCTGCTACAGAATGCTTTATTAAATAGGTTTCAAACTCGTACATTTTTATTAAGGTAAAACATCAATGAAGATATTAAGACTGATTTGATAAAAAAACAAAAGAAGAATGCATTGTTCAATTGTTATCCAACTCCACTGGAAATCTATTCAGGGTAAGATAATTCAAACTATATCTAAACCCCAACAAACACAATGTAATATTTTACTGCTTACCAGATCTTAGATGGGGTGGGTTTTTTTCCTGTTACCTACCAATTTATAGTAAGTTGATTTCAAAGGTATTCTAACATGGTATTATCAGCAAAAATGCTTTAAAGGAGGGGGTTGGCAGGTAGGGGTTTAGGAATATGTAATAAGAATAACAATACCAGCATGTACTCTTTGGAATAGAAGATAGGGTCCTCACTCTCCATGTATTCAAATATCTTTCATACACAAGTCCCTCTCTGGCTGTAATTACAAAATGATTGACAACGCAAAAACATCCAGGTGCAGGAGCTCTTTCAAATAACTCAATCACAGGGAACTTCCAGCATGTATCCAAACCATAAGAGTTCCAGAAAAGATCTTGAAACATAGCCAAAAAGACAGGTTAATCACACAAATGTGCAGTAGTACATCCTAACACCCTTGGGGGTCACCTCCACCTCTCTGATTCATTTCATCTCATAGACGTGGGACTTAATCATAGAGATATTGGGCATATACTGGAAACAGACCTATATACCTTTCCCACCCCTACCCATCAGTAAGAGGAGTTAACCCTAGACAGCCTCAACTGGTAGAGGGTTGCTCAATGTCTCAAAGCATACATGTATAAATAAAGGGACAATAAGGGAAATATAAAATCCTAAAACCCTAGATGGTGAAGTACATATAGATACAACAAAAGAAATAAAAATCAATCCTAATACAGAGAAAAAGTTAAGAATCAAATCTTACCCACTAGAGGCACATCAACTGAAGCGGCAAAGGGGTTAATTAAACCACT
The DNA here is from genome assembly GCA_036250615.1 of Ptychadena robeensis. Classification (NCBI taxonomy): domain Eukaryota; kingdom Metazoa; phylum Chordata; class Amphibia; order Anura; family Ptychadenidae; genus Ptychadena; species Ptychadena robeensis. The sequence goes on from CM070032.1 coordinate 169,112,529, forward strand.
CACACCTTCTAAATGAGTCTGCTAGAACCAAAAAGCTCACCAACCTTCTAATCCTAACTTTAAATTAAATAGACCTGAGAGATAATGTACGGTATAATCACCCAGGGACTAAACAGGAGAATAACAGCTCAACTTTGAAAAAAATGGTCTAAGAAATGAAATCATATGTATAGATCAGCAATAAAAGACCATAGATATATATAGGGAATATATATATATATATATATATATATATATATATATATATATATATATATATTCTGCAGATGTCTATCTATAAAAAGAAGGAATATCTGAGCGATATTATAAAAACGATGTCTCAGGAAAGATCGCTAAAAACCAAATCAAATTAATCAGAATAGTAAGCATATAAAAATTTACCAACACAGATAATAACATTGTAATGCAGATCCTTACACAGATAATAACATAATAACTTACCAAAAAATCAGTTTGATCCCTAACTAATGTAAGGGAGCTGGATACCCCACAAAAGATAGGTAGCCTATTTCCAGTAATAGAGGTAGCTTATGCCCAATAATGGGTCATCTTCCATTTCAGATTCAAACCCATTGGATACCTGGTCTCTAAATTCTATATTCAAGAGAAATACTTTGTGCACAGATACAGTTTGAAATAAATGTGGGAAGTTGATTTTCTGTATGAACATCATCAAGTTAATTTAAAAGCCCTTATCGTCACTAAAACGCTGGAGAGTCAGGAGGAGCCTGTTGGCTTGATGCCATACCTCATTGTGTGAGACCACATTATGCTAAGGGTCTTTTTCTACACAATCTATACCTAGGTTTGTGAAGGTCTGTGGGTGGGAGACTTTTTTTTAAATCTGGGACATCCCTTTAAGAAGAAGCACCCCACAAGATTTCTGAGCATCCCCAGGTCCCATAATGTCAAAAAGCTTTTTTGTCACCCATGCCTGTGTAACCATTTCTAGAGTAAATTTCAACTGCTTATGGGAATTTAGACCTCTCTACTCATCCATATAATTGGGGATCCCGTATATCAGGAACTTGGGGGAGGGTCAGCCAGATCTACTGTAGGGCTTGGTCTAGACAAGAGAAAGGGCCTGCTCTTTCACTTCCCCCCCCCTTTCCTTCCCAGCCTTTCCATGACTAAGAGTGCAAATTCACTTGCTTGTCCCCTCTTTTCTTTCCCAGCCAGACTCCATTTAAAAAAAAAAAACAGAAGAGGATAGAGTATCTTCTTTTTTTATCATTGTCAATAGTGATGAGCGGCATAGGCAACATTCGTATTCGCGGCATGCCGCAAATTTTATGGAAAACATTCTGAAAATATTCGCATTCGGCAATATTCGGGTTTTTTTTTATTGCGTATATCGGCAGTGTTTATTGCGAATTTCGCGCGCGCAATATATGTTTAACATGGTGCAAATTTTTATGCGAATTTGAAAAATTGACGATTTTTGCAATATTCACATCACCCCAATATTCAATAAAAAAAACTGTTGATGGTGTTGCTAAGCTCTTGTTGCAGCCTTCCCATTCGCCCACTTGCACTGAGAGGCATGTGTAATGGATAAAAAATACCGAATATCCGGAATTGCGAATATTCAGCAATATATTCACCATCTTCGCGAATTTCTGAATTGCCGATATTCGCGATTAATATTCGGAATCCGAATATTCGCGATCATCACTAATTGTCAATGCAGAATTAAGAAATAAATTGGTAAAGCCTACAGTTATGAAAAGCCTACATATTTGAATGTGACTGTTTCATTTAATGAAATGCGGCTTTAGATATGTTTTCTGGGCAGAATTTAATTTTAAATTATGGAAAATATTTTGTACTTTTTCACATTTTGTTCTCAAATGTTCTTATGTCTCATATGACCCCCCATCAATTTAGATAAGGATAACATTTTCAGGAACCGACTTCATTTTTACAGTGGAGGAAATAATTATTTGACCCCTCACAGATTTTGTAAGTTTGTCCAATGACATGGGGATGAGAGATGTCGTATTTGTGTTTTATAATTTGTCTATGTAGTGATGTGTGTATTTATTTTCTTTCTGGTTTGTACGTCTTGTTTAAATACAATAAAGAATATATTGCTGATAACATTTTTTAAAATTTGTTCACAGGTCAAACTTTCCGGAGTTCAATTCGCAGGTGAAGTTACAACACTTTAAAAGTCTGCAAACATAGAGTTCGTCAGCAAGCACATTAAATGTACTTAAAGCAGCCTTCAGCTCTTGTGAGTTCTATGCAGAGGCTCTGAACATGGTGTCACCACCAAAATTCCTGGGTAAAACGAGTAGGGAAAGCTCACAGGTGAAAAAAGTGCACCTAAACTGAAGGTTGTTCACTACATTTAGTCATTAGCACTCATTAGGCAATGTCTATGGGCAACTGACTGCACTCAGGGGGCTGAATAATTATGCACACCCCACTTTGCATGTGTGTGTGTTGGGCGGGTGGGTTCATCCTCAATCTCTTTATTTATGAAGGCTAAAGTATAAACAGGATTACTCTCATGGGAATAATAGCGTCAACAACACAAAGTCTACGGAAAATGCCAAGCTGACTTTCGAGCCTCAAAGCAAATGTTTTCATTTATCTCTGCAGATGCTGTTCAATATCCCGGACTCCCTCCCACACATCTGATGGGGCAGTTTCCCTGCTGGGTATGGTTCATTGATACATTAACAGAGTAGCGGTCTATCACTGACGATAAATGTCCATAGAACAGGGGAAAATGTTAGCAAAAACAGCCTGTGCATAGCTTCTCCTGACTACTCCAATAGGACCCTAGCACTGTTTGTAGCCTGCAGCCCAACTCCTGTACTAAGCCTGGATTTTAAATCTTTGTTCAATCGCCCTATTTAGGCCGATTGAACAGAGATTGATTCCTGCCCACCTAGTACGATCCACCAAGGTGAAAGATATATAAAAGAAAAGTGATCGGACTTGTTGGTAAATTTTCGTCAATCATTCAGGTGTAATTTTTTTCTAGGTATTTTGGTACTATGGCACATGCACATCAAACTCAGGAAAGGAATTAATCAGTTGTGCAATTGCAAAATAATCAAACAGTCTGTGGCTACCTTTAGACAGAGTGCTATTCATCAGGCACAATATAGCCATATTTATAGCTCTTCTTTATTTACTGATGAGTCGTTGGCAGATATGTTCCCTCAGTGGTGCACATAGTAGAACACTAAAGCCCCCCATAGACAGGCAGACTCCTCCATACAACTTTCATGAGACTTACCAACAACTATGTAGTATAGTGACCTCCCTGATAGAATACATAGTGATTGGAAGGTGTAGAAAGGTCCTCATATTACATGGTTTTGGTAGAAGAAAAGTTAGTTGTACAGAAGTTGTATGGAGGAGTCTGCCTGTCTATGGGGGGCTTTAATGTTCATGTTTGAAATTCATTTGCATAGTGTTTAGTTTTGATTGCGAAAAGGTTATGTGGTACTCTACAATCAACAGTGATAGCATTTCTCCAGTTAATATCAAGGATGCTTCTGCCATGGCATGCATTTAGAAAAATACAATAATAGAAATGTCAACATGTATTGGTTCAGGAGAGTGTAATGTGTGTCATGTTCAGAGTCAATGGGCTATCATGAGTTAAGATGTGTTTTGCATAGAGTGGGTTTTCTGACAGTAAACATCACTTCTATAAAAATGTATAATCATATTATTAAAGCAAAACTCCAGCTTAAATGTTTGCCTAACTTTATATACAAGTTGAAGGGTTATTTGCTTGTTCATGTCCAGAGGCCATGAGGAGGAGAATGTGTGAGTACCTGATTCTGCAGTCCCTTGGTGGCTCTTCCTCTTCTATACCAGTTCTTTGCAATTTGAAGCTCAGATGGAGTTTCAAGCCCCCCATAGACAGGCAGACTCCTCCATGCAACTTCTGTACAACCAACTTTTCTTCTACCAAAACCATGTAATATGAGGACCTTTCTACACCTTCCAATCACTATGTATTCTATCAGGGAGGTCACTATACTACATAGTTGTTGGTAAGTCTCATGAAAGTTGTATGGAGGAGTCTGCCTGTCTATGGGGGGCTTTACCTGATCTGACCTTCATAGACCTAACTGAGTATTTAACTCATGCGGAATGGGGGACCCAATGCAATGGATATTTACATTATTAACATGAGTTGCGGTTCAAGTTAATAGGTGGTCAACTTGTTCATATTGTTCAAGTATCAATGTGCCATTGTATCAGGCCTTAGGTTGTTTGTAATAACAGATAGTGGATGCGTTACTTCAGATTTATATAATTATGTTCAGATATAATACTCAAGTGGTTATAACACATGGTATCATCACATTTTAGTATACTTAACTTAGTATACCTATATTTAGCATACTGACATTTAATGGAAAAAAAATAAGACTTGGCCAGCCAATTAATTATTGGTAACCATAATTTAAATTGACAACTATATCTTGTCTGTGTGAAACTTAATGGACAGGCATGTCATCTAAGGATTGATATTCTATCATGTTAGTTGTGTGTTTATATTAGAATACACTGTAACCTCCTGGACGGTTAACCTGAGTAAACACGGGGTGAGTGTGTTTACTAACAATACTCACCCAAAGCTAACCTCTGACAAACTCACCTGTCCCCGGGTGTCCCTCCGTATCAACAAACCTGCTGATCTTTCCGGGTCCTCCTCGATGACCAAAAATAGGGGGTGAGCGGCACTTTCACTTTCATAAATGATAAGTTGGAATGATTGAGTACAATAGAGGGAAACGGAGTCTATAAAAGCACTATATGCATGGGGGACATGGGACTGGGGAAAGGAGTGGAACCATGTATGGCTATATATGGGGATGAGAGATGTCGTATTTTGTGTTTTATAATTTGTCTATGTAGTGATGTGTTGTATTTATTTTTCTTTCTGGTTGTACGTCTTGTTTAAATACAATAAAGAATATATTGTCTGATAACATTGTTTTAAAATTTAGTTCACAGGTCAAACTTTCCGGAGTTCAATTCGCAGGTGAAGTTACAAACTCTTAAAAGTCTGCAAACATAGAGTTCGTCAGCAAGCCACATTAAAGTGACTTAAAGCAGCCTTCAGCTCTTGTGAGTTCTATGCAGAGGCTCTGAACATGGTGTCACCACCAAAATTCCTGGGTAAAACGAGTAGGGAAAGCTCACAGGTGAAAAAAGTGCACCTAAACATGAAGGTTGTTCATTACTTACAGTGGAGGAAATAATTATTTGACCCCTCACTGATTTTGTAAGTTTGTC
>CM070032.1:169140415-169153195 GCA_036250615.1 Ptychadena robeensis
TAGCAGTTGGAGCGCTGGACGAGGTGCTGCCGTCCATAACGCTAGGGCGGTTAAATAACCGATCCCGTTCCATATTACATAAACAGATACATATCCCTAGATCTCAGCATGTCCACTAATATTTTGGTTGTTATATCATACAGCAGTAATAGATTTAAGGAAGTTAAGTGTTATATCTGAAAGTAAGTCTTTGACGTAGTTATGGTAGACAGAAAATGGGTAGTGTTTGGGAAGAGAGGTTAGGTATAATTTCAATAAAGTCAGAGCTCTGACAATGACACAAAGTGTATATTCCATAAACACAAAAATGAGCATCCATAACTGTCCTCCACAATGCTATTCAACAGCAGAGGTTGTTTTGGCATGGGTGGAAGGTTTACTTATAAAGTTGGCCTATATTTACCTTGCACTTTAAAATGCAACAAAAAAAATTTACTTTTTTGTTCCACTTCAAGCTAATATAATATTTTCCCATATATTAGTAAGGTGTGATAATGTTAGATTACTTTTACAGGGAATGTTTTATGTTTGTTTTTTGCAGCGCAAAAAAAAATGTAAGAATTAACATTTTTAATGGCAGTCCTCTACCCATAAACAAGCCATGCTATGAACAGGACATAGCATGCATCTTATTCATTTGAAGCCCAGTAGTAATTTTTGCATATTTTCCCAGTGTAGGAAGATTAAATCAATATATAAAAAAGAAAGGCTAACAAAATACAGGGGATATGAATTATAATATGTTTCTCCCTTCATTTGCAAACGATTTACATAATGTCCTAATTATGTAAATGTAGCATGCATTTCAAAGTTGTTTACATGTACAACAACTAAACATACAGCATTCCATTTCCAACTTCTAAAATGTGTTACACAAGATGCTGATATTGTTCACCTTAATGCGTTTATTAAATATAGTTCTAACATGATTAAACTCAATCCTCTCTGAAAACATAATTGAAATTTGCATTTCAAATATTCATAGCTGATAAGAAAAAATTGTTAGGTATTGCATTTCATTTCGATGGGCTTTAAAATTGGCTGTACTTTGTAAAGTATAAAACTGAAAGCTAGTTATCTGAAATTAGAAAATGGGAAAAATTAGACAGATTAGACAAATTAAAAATAAAAACATCCAAAAGCCAGGGAAAAGAATGAACCTGCTCAATTATCTCGCTAGAGAATTTTCAGAGAGTATATTTCATTAGAAAGTAATTAGTAGTTAAGAACATGGCTTGTTCAGTTATTAATTGTAGGCCATGTCAGAATTATTTCCAAAATGTACCCCATACAACAATTTTGCAGTGGTATTTTTAGGGCACCTGTGGTAGTATTGTGTTTATTATTGTTAATATTTTAGTTTTTTAAAAATTGTTAAATAAAAATTCAATATTAAACGATCCTTGAATATTATAATGTTACTGAATATGTATAATGTTACTGAAGACCTCCCCGGCAGAACCCAGCAATGCCTCTTCCATTACATGGAAATCAATAGCACCGCCAATGCCCGCCCACTTCAGCCAGAGACCACCCCTCCAGCATCACCTGTGACGCAATTGGGGCGGCATTGAAGCATCGGCCGGTATGCTGATGCTCAGAACCGCCGAGGGATTTCGGCAGACAGTTTAGTTTTTATAGAGTTAACTCAAGGTGAGTTTTCTCAGGAGGTAAAGGCACACGTTCCTGTAGTCATAGTTCATCCATTATGGATTATTTATATGACCTGGCAGTTCATATTCTACAGTAAATACTGTTTTAATAGTAAGGTAAACAGCAGTGATGGACGAACATCAGCTGCAGTTCGCTAACAGGTGAATCAAACTTCTGCAAATTCAGGCAAACTCTTTACTTGTAGGGCTGGATGTGGAAGGCCTATACAATTGTATACCACACGATATTGGCATCAATGTTGTTTCTGAATTTCTCCAGGAAAGAAGTGGAGAATTGACACAATACAACGAATTTATAAAGGACCTCCTAAGATTTATACTAACAAGGAACTTTTATTTTTAAAAACACCTACTACCTCCAGATACAGGGAGTAGCTAGGGGGACAACATGTGCCCCTAGCTACGCTAACCTGTATCTGGGGGGTTGGGAACGCTCCCTATGGGGCAATGATAAATTTACTGAAGATATGAACCGGATACCAATATGGTTCCGGTTCATAGATGACATTTTTTTCATCTGGGAGGGTTCCCGCGAACTGCTGGACATCTTCATTCAAAAACTACATACCAACAATCTAAACCTAAAATTTACATGCCAATGTCATGAAAACAGGATTTCATTCCTAAACATATGGGTACAAAGAAATGAAGATAACACTCTGGGCTCTATACTATACAGAAAAGAGACGGCCGGAAATACAATTCTGTTAGCACAAAGTTCTCATCCCAAACCTTTGATAAAAAGTATTCCCTATGGGCAATATTTAAGGATCAAGAGGAACTGCACAAACTTGGAGGACTACCTAAGACAAGCAAAACAATTATAAGCCCGGTTAAGAGAGAGAGGATATAGCAACACATGCCTGAAGAAGGCCTTTCATAAAGCCAACAAGGTAACTCCAGGAGGGGTGTCCTCCAGGAGTGAAAATGTGTTATTGGTTGTACTGTCCCACCTGACTGTGGGGTGAGGGGTCAAACTTTGTCTCTATGTTAAGGTATAGGGGGCGGGTAGAACACCCATAATGTTCACTGGCCTTGTGAACTGCGAACATGCTATGTTCACCGCAAACTGTCCACCAGGCAAACTTGCTGGTCATCACTAGTAAACAGTAAATGCATGCACTCCTCCTGTTTAAATAAGCCTGTTGTTAATAGTTTCACATTTCAATGATTGTGTTGCATTTGAAGGTAGAAGTAAAACCATGTGCATCAGATCGGACCTCTGTAAGAGTTTCTATAATAACTGTCCTAAAAAATGCCCACTTATCTATGCCCATATGTTTAAGTCATTGTCCTATTTATGGCTTTCTATATGTAACTATATCTATATGTAGCCTATATACTATTAGGACGAGGGCCAAAAAACATGTGATAATTGTCATATTAGCATGGAGATCCTAATATATTTAAGTGTTAAGCTGAAAGTGCTTTTTCTGGGATCATAATGATTTTTTTTTACAATTACCCAGGATTAGAGGTAAAGGACATTATAGTTATATTCACCTTCAGAAGAAACTACGTTAACATCAGATTGATTACATTCACCTTAAACACCACCGCAATCAGAAGCTTAGACACTTATGAAGACTTTATTATAAGTGCATTCATATCTTAAAATAAGTTGGAATACGATGAACAGTGTGTCCTCTTTGAAAAGCAACCTGTACTGGACATTCTGCAATATTTGCAGTATATTTATTGCACAAAATACGTAGATAATGAAGTATGCATATACAAAATCTTTACTGCAGTGAATATATAATGTGACAGAGACTCATTTTGCATGTAAATGCACACATAATAGCTGAGTGATTTGAGGCTATTTAGATAGCATGAGTTCTGACATTTACATTCTGCATTGCAGAAAAAAAAATATGTCATACAGACTCAACCCTCCTCCCATGTAAATAGATGCTCATGGGTAAGTTGTTGGTGCCAGAATGTAAAACGTGACTCTCCATAATTTGATCAGTAGGTTCAGATAATGGGTGCTGCTATACTTTATAATACAGCCTGGAACATGTTGCTAAACTAGGACCTCCCTCTTGGTACTGGCTTTTTGGCCAAATCACAGCCTCAAGGGATGTTGTGCTATTGCCCACAGGAATTCAGGATTAAAAAAAAAAAGGTTTTCTTTTCTCTTTTTTAAAATTCACTAAATAAGATGGACAGACATTTCCCCCCGGATTTTGAGGGTAAAAAAGTGCATGTTATAGGGCAAAAAAATATGGTAGATTAATTTTTTCTATATCCATAAAAGTTGCTAATAATATATAGAATATCAAAGTCACAGTAACGGCCCCAATAAATCATATCACAGTATATACACATTATTATTTTACCCCATATTACCAGAGACAATCTGTACAATCTGCTCTTGGCAATATGTTCATGTTTAGGTTTGACTTGTTGACCCTTATAGCTGTCTAGAACCCGGGTTCTTTTGTATAATTGCTACAATGATGACTTACGATTGATTCACATTTAATCTCCAGAGTAAATCAGAGAGCAGCTCTAAGATGAAGCTCTTAACATACATACATGCATGCTTTGAAATGGAAATTAAATTCTTAGCCTTACTGTTTTTCAAAGATCTGATAACAGAGGGGATCTGCTTTGTTATTCATCTTTGTTAAAATAAGACTGTTAACACTTGAGAAGCACACATCCACCCTTCCTGAACTAACGCGTTCCATACAGTTCAGAAATGAATGTGCAGCTAAATAAGAAGGTTCATCTATAAGTTAGAAGGGGTTATCCAATGCAGATCCAGACACATCAACATTGGCATGTCTGTACTATTATTTAGACTGCACTAATGGCTCCAGATACGGACCAGACATTTCCTAAAAACTACTTATTAACACTCAATCTGCATTGGGTAACATAAGTTGCCACCAACAAAGGCAATTTTTTTCTAGCAACATGTATTTCCAGAAGACTGAGACATACGGAAGATTCTTCATATATGTATGGAGCCCCTGAATTCATAAAAAGTGTCAGATCCAAAGAGAGTACAGTGAATGGATGAGTTACAGTTAGATATATTCATCTGTTATTATTCACTCATTATTCTATAGATATCTTTGCTGCTCCAACCATGAAGCGTTGTTACATTCTTACATTACTTTTAGTGAAACAAAGAGAAGTTCTCATTTAAAGGGTTACTGCAACAATAAAATCACTCCCAGTAAGTGATAATAGTAAGTATCTTTTGCAGTGCCTTATTATATCAGTCAATAGACAAATGGAAAGAAGTGTTATGTTCCTTATTTCACATGTCTGTTCATGTTCGTTCTTTTCCCATTGTTATTTTGCAGATGTGTGTGCTGACACCTGGCCCATAGATGCTGCTATAAAGTAGTGTTCTGTATAAGCCTACAAGTTGCATTTTCAATAAAATTGAAACAGATAAAACTTCATGGATAGTAGCATTTGTACAGGATATTAAAGATGATCACAGCTTACATATATCTAAAATCTGCTGCCATGTCAAAATCATTTTTGGTGTTATATATTTCTTCCACTTTAAGAGTTTGGTACAAATCATCCGCATGTACATGTTTGTGGAATAAACAGACAGCTACCTAGCTCTAGGAGATGCATATCATATCTATGGCCTTCCTTACACTAGATGATAAGAGAGAATCAACAACAGACCAATTGCTGGTCTACAATAAACTGCCCTGTATCCTCACCTCCTCATATCAATCATATAACATTACCATGTTTATGAAAGTACTTATCACATAATGGGTTATAGTGATAGAGCAAAATGCACACTCGACAGTTCTGCTCCAGGTAAATACCCACTGAATGCTAAGATTTACCATTTTACCAATTACACCTATGATGAAAATTGAGGAAAACCGCAGTTTAACTTATTTTATCATATTTTTATACTTTTTGCTACATACTTTTTTTTTTTATATACCAAGGGCAGCTATAGCTGCAAATATAGCTGAATAAGATTTCACTATAAGGTAAATACAGTAAACAAAAATATTACAACAAGAAATATGAGCACTATTTCTACTTTTATCAACAACCAAAAGGCAGGGAAGTGTCCAGGGCAGTCTGGGTACAGAGTAAGAAGATTAAATAATGCTGGCCATGAGACTGGGGACATATAGCATTGTTAGTCTTTAATAGAGTAATCATTGTACCCAGTTATTTTGGCCTATAACAAAATGGATGATGCTAACCAATAGAACAGAACCCCTGCCTAATGCACAGCCCACCCGCTCCTTTTTTATATGTTCAGATGCACATCATTGAATCCATAACAATGGTGAAACTAGATTTTTAAAAATTTTCCACAAATGTTGTGAGCTAAAACTGAGCATGTCTTGTTCCACACAATGAGACTATGTCTGTGTTAATAAAAAATACAACTTGAAGCAGGTGAAAAGCATTTAGTGAGGTAGATAGGTTAAATACAATGAGTTCTGATCAGGGTTGTTTCTACTGCTATGCAAAATTTTGCATTGGGCCCCCTAAATGCTAGATGCATTGGGTCCTAGTTCTGATAGATCTCACAAGTGTCTTAAATGAATATCAATTAATCACACAGGCCATTGCAGTCATCAATATAATTACTAAAGGTCCACTCTTGGGATGCTTGATGAGGACATCTTTAAATGTGTCGAGAACACTTTAGCATTCGTTGCAATATTTTGACTTGTAAAACCTTTTCCCTAATAATTGAAAGTCTGTGTAATTGAACATGTGCACAATATTTACCAATATTTACACCGAACAATAAATTCAGTTTATACAGTAAAACTGTAAACAGGACCGTCTATGGCCAGATTGGGAATTCTGGGGCTGCTTGTTGTAGCCCTTCGGTCTTTGTTCGGTCATAAAATTTCCTTGCACCTCAAATAAACATAATGCAACTAATTTAGCAAAAGATCTCATTTCCTCAAAGATTTTATATACGGTAAATGCTAATGGAATTCCTTCCATGTGTTGCCTTTATTTTCCATCATTTGCTTTTGTGACATTATCATTCACCAGTTTTAATGATGAGTTGTCAAGGGAAATGATTATGGAAAATGCAGAACCGCAGATATGGGCAAATTTTACATCAGCCAGAGGTAAAGAAGAAAAATGTGTCACTTCATCAAGGTCTAATGAAGACGAAAGTAATCATTTGATTAAAAAAAAAAGATCACTGTTTAACACAGTGCAGTATTGGTCGTCTGTGCTAGTTACTTCTGCTGTATAATCTAAAACAAAATATTTAATTAAATACCTTTATGTGATCTTTTCATTATACAGAAAGTTTTTCAAAGTTTAGACCAAGTAATACATTTAAAGCCTAGTTTACAATGTTATTAAAAATACATTAAAAAGTGCATGTGCATACATGTATACGTTTATTCAAGTCTTTGTGAAGTATTTGATATTAATTTAAACCAAACGTTTTAAGCTTATTGCCTAAATTTTAATTTTTAAAAATTAAGTATGAGGTAGCATTTTTAATTGAGAAATATACTTTTATTCTCTATAAAGTATATAAAAAACAAATCTTTTTTGAGGCATATTCTGCCCTGTACTGCAACGCAGTGCAAAAGCCCCACGCCAGTATAGACCACCCACACATCAATCACGCATGTGCCCCACTACGACTATGTGGACTGTAAGGGCTCACCGAAATAAACTAGCAGAGGTGAAACCCAACTCCATGAATAAGCTCTTTGAGTGAAACTCGTCGGAGGACAGGGGGTCCAGAGATGAGGTGGTGATAAAACACTGGATGTACATTTTACATGCATGGATATTAAATAAAGCAAGAGGATTTTTAACTTCACCCACAAAGTGCAGATCCCATTTTCCTGATTACTATGTGAAGCGATAGGACATGCACATTGTTCCTGCACCTGAGGGGAAGTTACCACATTACTTTACAATATTAACCTCCTGGACCCTTTCCGGCCCCGTGTCTTCGGCATCGTCTGTGACGCCAAAGAGGGCGTGGGGGGGATTGGTGCCATAGACCTCCATGTTAATGGAGGGGGGTGCCGCTCTCCTCCCCACACAGAGAGGGCTGGGCAGAGAGCCGGCAATCATTGTACTCCGCCGTGATTGCGGGAGAAACGGCTATTCGTGCCATAAAAAATGGCGCGAAAAGCCGTTAACGCCCAGAGGGTTAAGCTCATGTTCCGGACTAGCGCAGGTGTGAGGGCTATATGTGTTGTTGGAAATTAAGCAGAGGTGAAACTCCTGACGTGCAGTACTGAAGAACCCTCCAGTCCCATTCGTCCTGCATGACCCCTCCCCTACTATGCAAAAAAGCATTCTGCACAAATGCATAAATACATTAATGACCCAAACTTAAATCACAAAACATTTTTTAAACAAGTGGCAAGTGTGATGGGGAAACGGGAAGGAGGGTGCAGGATGGAGGAAAAGAGACAGGCCCGAATCTTTATTTAAAGACACTCAACACATGGGGGAGAGACGGTGAAGGGAGAAAAACTCTTCACTATTCCTCTTCTTTCTCTAAAGAGTCCATCAAGTCATTAGTATTAGGCAGAATTGTTGTATTTGCTTAATTTATTAATGTGTTTAAACTCTAGGCATAGACTTACGGTAACCTTGCTTGGATCAGACCATGGAGTTACTATCTACTGCTACAGCTGGTTGTAGAGTGTTTTGCAGTGGGCAATACACTCAAACATACACCGTGGCATGAAGCTTATTCATACAGAGATCACATAAGAAGTGGCACAGCTTGTATTGCTACCATGCCATCAGTCTTACTTTTAAAAGACCTAATGCATAGCAGACATGTTATTATTCAGCACTTTCTGTGACAATGGTATAAACAATTTTTTTACACAAAGCACAGCAGCTCCTAGAAAATATATTTATTTATTCTGAAGATCTCTTCTGATGTTAAAGCATAAGTCCACCTTCAACTAAAGTACTTTAAATGCTGCAGTTGGATGGATCAGGATAAATGAAAACCAAGGCTAAAGGTTAATGTGCTTAATCAATAAATCAATGGATGAACAATATTTATAACAATAAATAGGCTACAAGAGGACAAATGGTAGTCAAGGGACAAATAGCGGCCCACTTTACTGCATTCCTGCAAAGACGGTACAAATTAACTTTGTTTTATATATATGTTTTAACTGATGTTATTGTTCTTGTTTTACTATGCAAGCTCAATTTTATTTTTTACAAATAAACATTCACTGCAGAATGCTCCCATGACCATTTTTGAAGAGCATTCTGTGTTTCTAAAGGAGAGCACACAAATGAAAATCCATTTGAAGCCATACAAAGGGGAGGGTAGAAATATTTTATCTGATGTAGTTAGGTGTGCATACACTATATTTTGTGATCGTATAATAACACGCAACCCTATATACACCTGTAGATTGAGGTGTGTGCTTTTCCAGCCCACATGGCGAAGACTAACCCTCTGTTGTGTAAACAGAGAAGTGCTGGCTGCTCCTCGATCACTTCTTTCTTTCTGCCCAGCAGAAAAAGTGAAAGTAGCGATAGTCAAAGCCACACAGAGAGGAGGGTTTGTTTCTGCTGTGTGTGTGTCAACTTTGACTACAAGTGCTTTCTTTTCCCACTGGGCAGAGAGAAGTAAGTGATCACTGAGCAGCCAGCATTTTTTCTCTTTTTCCAGTGGGGAAAAGTAAAGTTGAAGTTCCAGTAGTCTCGTCTTCCCTCCCTCCTGGAATTCACTCTCAGCCCGGGGCACTAGCTCAGTGGCTGGCCTGCCAGCCGGACTATCTGACCTGCGCTTGGGGGGGAGTGCATTTTATGGAATAACAAATTGGGTAATCTGAGCTTAAAGGTTTCAGGTCTGAAAGCAATGGGTTTCAGAACAAAGAAGAAAAGGTTAATCAGGTGTGCAAGTTAGAAACAGGCTGATAAACTTGGCTAAACTTGGAGCATCTGTGAACCACTAGACTGATCTTTTGATGTCAAACAATCACCAATGTGTTTGTATAAACCCTGTATGGCAGACTGTGATGTATATTTTGATGCTATGTAACCAACCTTCTACGATATACTGTGTAGATATCGGAATCGGTTATTTTATTGATTTATACGAATAATTTAGGTCCAAAGATTAATAAAGACCATTTTACAGACCCAAGTTTTTTGCTCTCGTGCCTCAAAACCTTATCCTATTAGTTGGTTCCCCAGGACCTCAACCTGGTGTTAGGGTATTTTTCTTCTTACAAATAATTAAGGGTGGCACATTCCTCCGATAACACTCTTGGTACCAATACTAATAAGCTAGTTTAATGTACACTTTCCAAAAATGTCTCCTACTTGTTTTTTTACTGTATAAAGCTCTGAAGATTCACATAGCTGCATTGTTTAACTTCGCTGATGGATAAAACAGATAAAAATAATGCATAAAGTAGCAAAATGCTTTAGTACAAATATGACAACTAGGAATATCTAGAAAATAAAAACAGCTATATGACTGTAAATGTGCCAGGTTAAGGTAAGGAATGCCTTATCTGTAGAACTTGTGGTCTCTACATCTAGTTCTTGACAGCTTTAGCTGGTGACGATGATAAAATGAACTGGGACTAGGCAGGTTAAGGGTCTTTTATACATAATCCATCATTCTGTAAATGTGTGGCTGCACGCTTCAAACAACAGAGCAATTCTCCTAGCACTTGTTTCCATCTGAATGACTTGGACTACTTCTAGACTGTTTTGGACATTCATATTATTTCATTCTGGGATTTGATGTGCTGCATGGTATTTATGAATTATTATCTGTACATGTCATATGTTTTTTTTTCCATTCCTTTGAGACTTTGAGAATGAATATCCCATATTAAAATACTGCTGTTATTTCTTTAAATAAACATTTAGGCTATTAAAAACTTTAAATAAACTACACTACTTCCTTTAAACTGTATAGAATGTTTAAATGTTTGAATGTCTTTGAGCTGTCATCGAGTTGTTCAATTCAATATTCTAATAATGAACTACATTTATGTGTAAAGGTACCAACATTTTTCTTTTTCACTTAAGGAACTTATTGCCTTTTAGTGTGTGTGCTTAGAATGTTAAGATATAACAGGATGAAGAGTAACTGGTTGTATTGCATATTCCAGCTATGGCTTCCACATAATAAATCTGATAATTAATCACAATCATTGTTAAATTGCACCCAAACACCCCTTATGTACTTTATGTCCATTGCTGGCAAACACTCAAACACCTTATAAGGATAATTCTTAGGGCCCCCATACACCTTAAGATTTCTCTGTCAGATTTCCTTTAGATCTCATTTTGTTTTACCAAAACCATGTAATATGAGGGACTTTCTAAAGCATCAAGTCTACATGTGCTCAATCGAAGAGGACCCTATACTACATTGTTGTTGGTAGATCTAAAGATGTATGGCTTTACCTGTAGTGTGATTATCCTGATTGTTCCTCATCACCCCTCCCATGTGTTCACAAAACTCTGCATTACAAAGACAGACGGGATATAAAAAAAACGAATATCGTCTTCGAGAATTTGCAAATTTTATTAATATGGCGGTGGATATTCGGAATTTCGAATTGCAATTTTATATTCACAATGCGAAAATAAACACCATATGTGACCATTAGTTTAGGTAATTGTGTTGCGATTGTATTTGTATGTGATTGTATTTTCACAATGCATGGCCATACACATGAAATGTGAATATTCATGAATATTGAAATATTAGTAGAATTATTCCTGAAATATTGCAAATTCTAATGTTGCCTATGACGCTCATTACTAGCAGTCACGTCATCACTTGAGGCCGCCAGATATGTGGTTTTCAAAAGGGAAAACATAGCACGGGCATGGGCATTCTATTGAAAATAACATATCTAGCTGACTGTACGCATTACTGCAGTTCATTAACCCCAAGAAGACTGGCATTTATAGAGAAACAAACATGGGGGTAGATGAGAGAATAGCAGGTAAGTATATTGTTGTAGTATTTTGGAGCGACTTTGAACCAACGGGACAGCTCAGAGAGGGAAGTAAAGTTAAAATTTATTTTTTGGATTTTTTTCTATGCTTTAATCAATTCTCGGTATAAAGCTTAAACGATCAAATACATTTCTTTTTGCAAAGGAATCTTTTTTTTGCTCTACTTCTGTTATTCTATGTTCTTTCCTCTGTCTTCCTGTGCTAGTTTTCCACAAAATGTCCTGTATGGGAAACATGCCCTCTTTTTATCCAAAGTCTCCTTCCCTGGGACTGTATGTGTAACCAACTTGTTTCTTATACATGGATGAAACCAGTGCTAAGGGGTACACACACAGCAGTAGCTACATACAGGGCTCCATAGCGTCCTAATAGCTAAGGTAGCCACAGCAACACAGGAAGTGCCTGGTAGGACATTCATGATCTTGCCGTCTAGTCGATTCGTCAATGTCACAGGGGCAGCCGAAAGCACCTGAGAGGAGTCGACTAGTTATCTTTCTGTGTGCACGCCAATCGGTTCACACACAGAGAGAAGCCACAACCTGCATGGTTACCAGCATAATCCCTTTTGCAGTCAAAAACTGTGTATCAGTGGGATGTCAGTAAAATAACAGTTTACTCTTTTTGGGTGCCTTGGCTGCTGCAGTTATGTGCCACAGGCAATCGCAGCAAATTTCTTGTGATCTCCTCTGATGTCATTGAAGTGGATGCGAAAGCATTGGCAGGTACACCGATATTCCAGGGGATTTTATTGGACAGGTGAGTTTCACCATAGTTAGCTGAGAAGCTCATCACAAGTTAACTTGGGCAATACGCTGAAGAGGTGAAGCTCCAACTTTCTGTTTTGCACTTAAATTTACCAGGAAATTTGAGGTATTAGCCTATTTTTTGTTTTGTTTTATTGTAATGTTGACTGTTAATAATTACAGAGAACTCAGGGGCCATGTATTTGATGGGGCTCATCCCTACAGCTGTGGTCGGGCATGGCCGCAATCTAGAACGTGGGTCACCATGTTTTGGATCGCAGGCTGCTGATGGGGGTGACGGCCATACACACGAATGGACGCAGTTATAAAAAACTGCGTCACAATACATTGAGTTTTAACCGTGCCCATTTATTCTCTATGCACGATGTCCT
>CM070032.1:169154980-169171525 GCA_036250615.1 Ptychadena robeensis
AAGTAGAGTTCTCTAGTCCTAAACATATTTCTTATCCTTGGAAAACAATGTTGTCTTTACATACATGCATTACAAGAGTGAGTATGATGAAAGGAGAGAGGATGAGATGCAGCAACTTGCTGAGTTTTATTATCATTTATTTATATAGCGCCAACATATTACGCAGCGCTGTACAATACATGGACTGGTTCGTTGTTTAGCAATTTATCCTCCCAGATCCCTAGGCTACCAATCAAAATCACATGGTAGATTCATATCCTTCTTTTTTAATCACTCCAGGTCTGTGGGGTAACCTAGTTATGCCAAGTGTCCTGTGATGTCACTGCTGTGTTTAGGACTGGAACATTTGCTGTCATGTAATATCAGTAAAGAAAAAAAGAGAAAATGCATGACTGGTGGACAACTTGCAGAGGGTTAATCACCCTGCAAAGTGTGGTCACCAACACTGAAACAAAAAATCAGGATCACCAATCATTTTCTATTTAAAGGAATAGCTTTAAATACATATAGTGACAGACAATGTTTATAAGAAACCTAAATTGTAAACACATTTTAAATAAACATTTCTAAGCAAAGTGAAAATTCAGTCTGAAAAGTGAGCAGCCTTTAATAAATCAACCACAACATGTTTTACTTAAACAATAATTTTATGATAAAATTCATTATGGGTGAACCAAAGTCATTAGTGGATACACTGGGGTATTAAAAACATAAATACATATTTAAAGCACAGACTTGCTCATCCTCAGATATTTTGTTCTAGCCTAGGGGATGTACAGAGAGGATTCTTCCTACAGTTCCATCTATATATTTTGCTGTTCTTGTCACTCAGCAAAGGTTTAAACAAAACATAAATGAATACAATGTCACTGAAATTTGCAAGTTAAGCAGATCTCAGTTCTTTCCCATGACTCACTAGAAGTAAACCTGTTTTCAATGCACAGTTCAGATCAAATTGTTCGAGCTTTGTGGCAGCAATAAACTGCATATTTAACCATCACCGTTCAAACATTGCACCTAATTAATGAAGTTGTGAGGTCAGAGGGCCCCGTCAAAAGATATGCATAATGTCCCATTGAACAGTAAGCAGTGCTACTATTTTTCCAGCCTTACAGAACTTTGCCACAAAGACGACATACATTATGCAACACATACATGGCCCTCAATTGTATCTTTACCACAAAGGAGTAAGGGAAAGACTCACACTACAAAGACCTCTCTTTTCCCCCCCAAAGATTAGTCTACTTTTAATTATAATGGTTTCTAGGCGCTTCAGGTAAGAAATGAGCAGTACATCATGATGAAAGGAGTAAGCCTTTGCAAAGCTGTCATCCCGTGTGTGCTTACACAAAGATTAATTTCTAAACAAAGACCCATAGTGACATTAAGGTTCAAAACGAATGAAAAAAAAACATTTGACAAAACTAGAAAAATCTGAATTTCGGGCTAAATGTGCTTATATTATTATTTAATAAAAAAGGTTTTTAATTTATTCATAAAGCACTTTGAAAACAAAGTATTTGTCATTCCTCCTTTTCAACAAAGCTGAAACTCAAACCAGAGAAAATCACAGTTTAACACACAGCGCGGTCCTGTGTGGTAAGTGGTATCCATAGCAACCAATAGATTTTATGCTAAGTCTGGCCTTTAAAAACATTTCACGTTTACCACTGTGAAAGAGATGGCCTTGATTTAAAAATGATACAACAAGTATATTGGCCAAGCACGCTTTACACTCTCTGTCGCAAATAGAAATTACAAACTTGTCTCTTCCCTATGGGTTCACAGTGGTGCCAGTGCCATTGTTGACATGAGTTCATGCCAGTTACTACAGAAACGTTACTGAAATACAATTTGCTTGATATTTATTATGTTTTAGCACTAAAACAAATGCATTAGAAGAATGAAGAGAAGTATTTTAATTGACTAAAATATAAAATGTTTACTAGAAAATATAGTAAAAAAAACATTGCTATATTAAAGAATTGCAATAGTAGTATGTCTGTATTGAAAGTTATTACTGGCACTCTTGCTCTAATCCCAAGAAATTGTTTTTGAAGTTCAAGCTCAATCTGAAACTTCCTGGAGTGTTGAACCTTTGGATTTTTTGCAGCTTTCACTGGTACCTTCTTCTGATGCCCACGTCATTACCTTGTTGTCAAGTATATCAGTAATACAACTTTTTGGATACCTTTTTTAAATAAAAGACTGCACATGTACTACCATATATACTCGAGTATAAGCCGACCCCAGTGTAAGCCAAGGTACCTAATTTTATCTACAAAAACTGTAAAAACATATTGACTCGGTTATAAGCCGAGGGTGGGAAATGCAGTCAGATAGTGGAGTTTTCTGAATGAGAAAATATAGAGAAAGCACCTTTGCCCCTAGAAATGAATTAAACAGGATAAATCTTAGTGCCACATCATCAATAAATTTAAGAGAACACAGGATTATTATAATTACAGGATAATTCTTATTTTTTAGGCTATGGCGTTGTATCTCTACTAGTAACTGGCCACTAGGTGGCAGTGTGGAGTTTATTATTGTCCATCAGCTGATAGTCGTGCAGCAGAAGCTGACAGGAACTCAGAGAGATCGCAGAAGATCTACCGAAGAGGGAAGCTGCCTGTCTGAAGCATTCAGCATTGAAATTCAGGTGAGGTGAGTGGACCCCCCTCGGCTGACTCGAGTATAAGCCAAGGGGAGCACTTTCTGCCCATTTTGTTGGGCTGAAAAACTCGGCTTATACTCACGTATATACGGTATGTTGTTTTTGAACTACAGTTGCAAGAAAAAGTATGTGAACCCTTTGGGATTACGTGGAGTTTTGCATGAATTGGTCATAAAATGTGCTCTGATCTTCATCAATAGAATAACACAAATAAAATAGTACTACACACTTGAACATAACATGTAAACATTCACAGTGTAGGGTGGGAAAATTATGTGAACCCCTAGCTTAATGACTTCTCCAAGAGCTATTTGGAGCCAGGAGTGAGCCAACCTTGAGTCCAATCAATGCAATGATATTGGATGTGTTGTTGACCTCACATCGGTGTTATACTTATACATCTGTGTGTTTGGTGTTGGGGGTTCAATTGATCACCGATTCTTCTGACATCGATCATAGGGAAATCAAAATGTGTATGGGGGCCTTAACACAAAGGTACAGAGGAGAAGAGGTCTCTGCCTCTTTGGGCTTAAAATCTTCCTTTCTCAGTATAATTACAGTGTGGGACATTCAAACTAATGGCATTGGTCAGAGATTTACGGACATGTCCATTATTTGGCTGATAGGGCTTTGGGGTGACAGGGATCTGTTTCCCCATGTGGGCACCCATCCGCAAGCATGCACATCAGTTGGCCGAAAAAATCGTCTGCAGCTTGCTAGGTGTATGGAGGCCTTAAAACTCCCTGGGCTCAGAGATGATAGCCATCAGACTGTGGACATGTAGCAGTGTAAAAAGGTATGGAGTAATCTTTTAATTGAAGCATTCTTTTCTTTTTTTAATCTCATAATGGGCTACTTATCTTACCTGCCAAACTGTATGGTTTTAAGTGTATAATTAAAAAAAACAAGTTGTTACAAATTCATAAATGTTCGTTTCCTTTAGTCATGTTTTTGTAATGGTTTAAATAAAATAAATGCATTTACAATAATATGGACAAAAGCAAGTAAAACAAAACAAGACAGTATTGAATATGATTTATGAATAACAGAACCAAAAAGTGTCTATTACCTATAGCAGCTAATCATACTCCATCAGATATTTTCCTTGTGCTAGCTAAAAAGTGAAAGCACTGAATGAGGTTTTATGGAGAAAAGACTGCCACAAATTTTATAAATCAGTGTCTAAATTCTGTGCATGACATAATGCATCTCAGTAACATATTACTTTTACTTACTCTTGGTTTATTTATTACTTTGTTAGCATTGTTGTTAGATGCTCTGAATATCATATTATACCCTTGATTTCTCAAAGTCAATTTACAAATGTGTTGCAGAAGTCTATTTAGCACTTGAGAAGACAATTCTAGAATCAATTGAGATGCTATTATCAACACTTCGGGTAATGTTTATATAAAGTGGAGCATAATTCACAGCAGGATCTCATAAACATGACAGGAGATTAGGTACATAATGCACCCTTCAGGTCAACACAAGCGTTGCATAAAGATATGTTCTCTTACCAGTCGGTAGAGATGGCAACAGATTATGCTGATGTATTATTTATATCTGTGCTACATAGACTAGTATATATATCATGTTATTATGAAAGGAGCTTAAACTGTATATTTCTCAATGATGACCCATTTTGTGGACTCCTAGTGCTTTTTTATTTCTGTACTTCTTGCCTCCTCTTTAATGTAATATATATATATATATATATATTATAAACACCGGACACTTTATTAGGCACACCTTGCTGGTACCGGGTCGGACCTCCTTTTCCCCTTAGAACTGCCTTCATCCTTTGTGGCATAGATTCAACAGGGTACTGGAAACATTCCTCAGAGACATTGGTCCATACTGACATGATAGCATCACGCAGTTGCTGCAGATTTGTCGGCTGTACATCTATTATGCAAATCTCCCATTCCACCACATCCCAAAGGTGCTCTATTGGATTTAGATCTGGTGACTGTGGAGACCATTTGAGTACAGTGAACTCATTGTCATGTTCAAGAAACCAGTCTGAGATGATTCAAGCTTTATGACATGGTGCATTATCCTGCTGGAAGTAGCCATCAGAAGATGGGTAAACTGTGGTCATAAAGGGATGGACATGGTCAGCAACAATACTCAGGTAGACTGTGGCATTTCAACGATGATCAATTACTACTAAGGGGCCCAAAGTGTGCCAAGAAAATGTCCCCCACACCATCACACCACCAGCCTGAACCGTTGATACAAGGCAGGATGGATCCATGCTTTCATGTTGTTAATGCCAAATTCTGACCCCACCATCCAAAGGTTGCAGCAGAAATCAAGACTCATCAGACCAGGCAACATTTTTCTAATCCTCTATTGTTCAATTTCGGTGAGCCTGTACAAATTGTAGCCTCGGTTTCCTGTTCTTAGCTGACAGTAGTGGCACCCGGTATGGTGTTCTGCTGCTGTAGCCCATCTGCCTCAAGGTTTGACCTGTTGTGCATTTAGAGATGCTTTGCTGCATATCTTGGTTGTAACGAGTAGTTATTTGAGTTATTGCCTTTCTATCAGCTTGAACCACTCTGGCCATTCTCCTCTGGCATCAACAAGGCATTTGCGCCCACATAACTGCCACTCACTGGATGTTTTCCCTTTTTTGGACCATTCTCTGTAAACCCTAGAGATGGTTGTGTGTGACAATCCCAGAAGATCAGAAGTTTCTGAAATATTCAGACCTTCCCGACTGCCACCGACAACCATGCCACATTCAAAGTCATTTAAATCCCCTTTCTTCCCCATTCTGAAACTCGCTTTGGAACTGCAGCGGTTCGTCTTGACCATGTCAACATGCCTAAATGCATTGAGTTGATGTGATTGGCTGATTAGTTATATATTAATCTATGTACAAAATATAGTTTAGATTGGATTAGTATCCAATCAATCTGTATTCCACCATAGAGACCTTTGCACTACAAAGTTTTTGAAAGGTCCCTATGTTTTGGCTGTATAAAAATTGTACAATATTACATATTGTAATGTATCAGTGGAGCCACCCTAGGCCTAAGAAAAGAAAACTAATGAAAATACCTACATCTTTACTAGGACTAGTTTTTTGGGGTGGTTAAAAATACCAAATCCTTTGGGTTAAAATATATATTTGGGTTAAAATATACTTTCTATGTCAATAAACACCATCAAAGTTCATATCAACAACAATGGTTAAAAAATGTATTCTAAAGAATGCTAATTTCATGAATATAAACTTGGTCTTTTGGCTTCAGTAGACCTGTAGATTTACAAGACAGCACAGCCAGGTATTGCCTCCAGAAACAGACGTTTTCTCCTTAATACATTGCCATTAGGATGATGAGGTCTTTTATGGACCTTAAGCATTGTTTAGACAATAAGTTTAACTTAATTTGTAAACATTGTTTGATGTTTAGATTAGTTGTTGATAATAATAATAAAATTAATAATATGAATGTATCCAGCGTTACTCCAAAATGTATTAAATATTTTTTTCCTCAGAATTCTACACACAAAACCCCATAATAACAATGTGAAAAAAGTTAACTTAAAGGTTTTGGCAAATTTATTAAAAATAAAAAAAACTGAGAAATTACATGTACAGAAGTATTCACAGCCTTTGCTCAATACTTTTTCAGCAGCAGTTACAGCCTCAAATCGTTATGAATATGATGCCACAAGCTTGGCACACTTATCCTTGGCCAGTTTTGCCCATTCCTCTTCGTAGCACCTCTCAAGCTCCATCACGTTGGATGGAAAGAGTCGGTGGACAGCTGGATTCTGGGCTCTGGCTGGGCCACTTAAGGAAATTCACGGAGTTGTCCTGAAGCCACTCCTTTGATTTAGTTGTGATTTAGACTGATAGTTGTGTGCTTAGGGTCTTTGTCCTGCTGAAAGATGAACCGCTGGCCCAGTCTGAGTTCAAGAGCGCTCTGAAGCAGGTTTTCACCCAGGATGTCTCTGTACATTGCTGCAGTCATCTCCAAACATAACACATGGCATTCATACCAAAGAGTTCAATCAGACCATTTAATGTCATGATTAAAATTTTCAATTAATAAAAGTTGTAAATAAATATACATTTGTGATATTTTTTTCATTAGTTAGAACTTTTATTCATAAAAAAATTGGACCAGACTTTTACTGACAATAACAGTTAAAGTCCACTAGGATCTTTAATTCATAAATGTTCTAACAAGTAAAAAAAAATATATAAAGTTGTGATATTTCATTACATCTTTATTGTACCTAACAAAATATTACCAAATAGTTTTTTTTTACTTTTTAAATGTGAGCGGACTGAAATTGGCATTTTTTATGAATAAAAGTTGTAACAAGCAAAAACAAATATTAATTTGTAATATTTCATTTGGTACAATAAAAATCAAACAAAATATCAAAAATGTATATTTCATTCTTACTTGTTACAACTTTGATAATGAAAAATGTGAGTGGACTAGTATTGCCAGTTTATGTCCGCTCGGATTTTTGATTATTAAAATTTTACTTACCAAAATTGAATACAAATTTTAGATATTTCTTTAGATATTATACCAAAAGAAATATCTTACTTTTAACTTAATCTAACTTAAAATTTTTTGGAATAATGAAAAATGTGAGGTGGCTTGTCAGTATTGCGACAGCCCCCCTTTCATTTTACATTGATAAAATGTAAATACCTGTCCAATTAACCAAAATTAACCATAATTAATGCTAGACCAAGGCTAGACCTAGACCTTTGGTCGATTGGACAAGGCATGGATTTCATTGAGATTGACTTATAAATATAGATTTTGTAAGTCGATCTGATGGCAAAATGAACCTGTGTATGGCTACCTTAAGTATATAACTGCCAATGAGAGGCCCATTAATCAAGATTTTTTGGGGGGACAAGTAAGTATTTCATCCTCTTAATCTTACTTTGTCAATTTCAAGCACATCTCTTTGTTAACCTTTCAGTAGAAAAGTACAGAGCCATTATTATGTCTCCAAATTACTCTCATTGAATGATATTCACCAAAGAGAATATGGCCAAATAAAAGTAAAGGCATTCATGAACCTCAATCTGAAAACTCCTAGACCATTATAAAAAAACAAACTGCATTTGCCATGTCAAACTTTAACGGAAACATGTAATCACCACGCTGAGCACATCTGTAATGAATCTTACTGGCAAAGAAATCAATCAAACTTACTGCTAATTATATTGAACAGAAAAAAACAGCTATTGCTCTCACTTGTACAACTGGCTTCTGGCTGAAATGAAGCTTCTAAAGTAATATATGTCCTAAAAAGCATGATATGGGCAGGAACCCCCAAACTACATCTTGTTATATGAAAATAAATGACAGGTCTAAACACATTTACAAGGCCCTGCATGATAATCTAACCCTGTAAAGATTTGTGGATCAAGCAATCATAATAGGTGACTTGATGCAATAAAACTATCCCAATGGCCATGGGGTTTTGCTAACAGAACACAACACATTTAACAATAAACAAGCAGTGAGAAACACCAAGGTAATCCTCATGAAAATCCTGCTATACTTGAGAAGATAAAGACTGATCACATCAAAGTGGCTAAATAAGACTAGGGAAAGTATGGCCACAGAGGGCTGATACTTGAGTATCTAGTAGAGAGAGGGGTGCAGGATTGCAGTCGGTAGGCAGCAGCAGGACCCCAGTAACTTTCAGGTTGTACCACACCGTCGGGGCTGCGCACCACCCCACTGGAACCCTAACACTGCCATTTGACTAGATAAAGGCTAAGTTAAGTTAGGGCTTGCAAAGGTAGGGCACACTATTGTACTGCCTGTATGCTACACAACTATTGTGGTTTACTGATCTCAAAGCAGGTAACATGCCCAGCAACTCCATTAAAACAAACCTCACTGAGCAACTTTCTGGAAACAGAGCCCTTCCTCATATCCTCCCTGTCCCTAAGGGGATAATAGTCTGGAGCCTTAAAGGAGACAATACCCTGCAATACATGGCTGCCTGTGGGGGCATTACACTACAACACTGAATGGGTGAAAATGTATTTCTGTTAAGATTCTATCTTAGTGTTTGGCTGTCAATGTATTGAACTGCAAGAAAGTTAAATGAAATCTGGAAAACTGAGAAAACTAAACTGGAGTGGATGAAACTTCCTCAGTATAGCCATGTGCTGCGATTCCAAAAACCCAGCGATCTCCCGTGGTCTCGAATCACGGCACGGAGATCGCCAATACCTGCAGGCAGGAAGTGGGTGTGTAGGACATCTTGCCCCACCCCGCCTGATCACGCCCATAGAGAGTCAATGGGCTTGGTTAAAATGAGGCGCACCATGATCACGACCAATCGCAGCTGTGGGGATGAGCCCATTGAAATACATCCGTGCTGAGATTATAATCAGGGGCGATCGCGAAGCCCTAACAGTGACAGGAGTTTAAATTCTTATTCTATTCTACCTTAAATTTGAAATTAATTCTTCAAAAATCAGACAATGGGATTTCCTGGATTCTTTTCCCCTCATTGTGTCTCTAATATTTGAGGTGCACCTATGATGAAAATAACAGGCCTCTCTCATCTTTTAAGGAGGTAGAACTTGCACAATTGGTGGATGACTAAATACTTTGTTGTCCCACAGTATTTGCCCCCTTTAAAGTTTTTATACAAATGCTTTTCATAGCATACAATGTCCATCAGGTCTCTGCTAATGGTTACTCCTCAAATTCACATTCCTTCTCATTTCCTCTTTTCTCCTTGGCTCTAATATTCCTTTTTTGCATTGGCTTTAGTTCCCTTACCATGTTATCATTAAATTGCATCTAGATCAGATTTTTCATTTTTCTGGAGCCTAAAGCTAGGCACACACGGGTAGATCTGTAAAAAGTTTTTAGTATAATCAATCAATGTGCATGCTCACGGTGCTTGATTGTGCTCTAATCTGTTTACAAATCTACCCATGTGTGTCTTCCTTTGAGCGGGATCATTAGAACCAGCTCTAAAGAACTCGATTGAACGGGATTCCAACATGTTGGAAAACCCTGTTCAATCTCCATTACTATGCATGGAGACTTGAGTCTACATGCAAAGTATTGGAGGAGCTGCTACAGCCTGGACCCGCTGTCAGTGTGAAGGGGGAGGGGCCAGCACTTCTCTCTCTGCAGCTGTGAGGCTGCCTGCCTTTCTCCCCAGCTGACAGACTGTGTTGTGATTCACTGGGGAGAACGGGTCCCCATTGAATGGGAATCGATGTGTCCATGTGGTGCACATTGATTTCTGTTCAATTGATCCCCGATCAATCATAGCATGGAATCTACCTGTGTGTGCCTAGCTTAACCCTTTTGGAAATGCTTAAATGTGTATTCCCATTATTTTGTTTGTTTATTTAATAAATCTGTATAAACATTTGTAAAAAAAAATGCCACAGTGTTAAAGTTTCTTAAACCACCAGGTAACTAAGTCCCTTGAATTTTTTCTTATTGGTGATACATCAAACACATATAGCTGAATGAACACAGCTCAAGAATAAAAAAAACATAGCTTTCCACAACCGTTAGGAAATGGTTAGCTGCAGTTTATTACAATGAGCCCAGATTACCTAAAACGGATATATATTCACCTGTACTCCATGTTCACAGTCAACACCCCAATTATATGGATTGTCTGTGGGGAAAAAAATAAAAACAAAACCTTGCCTGTAATCAGAAAATCCCATTTATCCTGCTGCTGTAGTGAGAGTTTGTCTTCAGTCCAGTGCAAAGTCACTCGGGTAAAGATGTCATCACTATCCCTTTACAAGCCTATGAAGATATGTTTTCTCCATTGAAAGCAATTATGTGGTGCCATCTAGAGACCATTTGCATTACTGCAGTTAATAAACCCCCACAAGCCTGACAGCTAGGGATTACTTAAAAATGCCAATGCGGTTCTTCTTGTCTATATTGCCAGCTCAACGGTAAGTTTATTTTAATACTTTATTTTAAGTGGGCTTTTCTCACATGAATACAGTTGTAGTGGTTACTGGACCAAATTAGCAATGCCCTTATCGGTTTTACTTGTCTGGAATTGCTACTAAAGAGAAAGCCCATTGAAATTACGTACGGTTTCAAAAGCTCTGGGAGGTTCATGCCACATTTTGCATTAAGCCAATAGATTGAAATACAGAGCTGCACAGTTATCAAAGGTCAATTGAGGATTATGATTCATGAAGGCAATTGTAAAAGAATAGCTGTTCTGTTGTAGATAAAAGATAGGTTTCTCTTCCTGAAAATAATTATATTGTAATTTAAAATAATATCAAGTGCAAGAAATCAGCATAATAGAACCATTGAATCTTGAAAAAGGTACATCTGCTCTCCTAAGAAGCAATAAGCGAATAAGGTTATATTATAGGAAAAATCAATAATCTGTTTTTTTCTGGTTGTTGAAAACAAATCAACCATCTTTTATAATATTATATTTAGAGAGTTTGGGTAAAGCCTCTTCATTCTTTTGAATATATTTCATGAGATTTATATGCTACGCACTCCAAAGAAAGCCACATCTGGTCTATCTGCTGGTCTTAAATTAGCTTAATTGTCTGTTTTAATCATCATAATCACGTGAGATGATTCTATGACCTGCAATTTGCAAATGCTACTGATCATGTGGTTACTTCAAACTGAGAAGCTAAATTTTTGCACAGGTTCTCTTCAATGTAAAGCTATGTACAGATATAAAAACACCAATTAATGCTGGTATTTTTGAGCTAGGCATTTAAGGTTCCATTGTTTGCTCCATTTCAAATATGATCATATTAAGTTTGATTGTAATACATTTGGATCTGTTTTTACCACCACATAATGTGATCAATTTAAAACCGATCGATTCATTTGCTTTGGTCTATGTGCATGCTCCATAGAACCATTGGATAAAAATCAAAGAACCTAAAAAACCCAGGAATCAGATACTTGAACAATCAACTGAAATTTACCAACATGTCTATGTGTTTGACCTGCCCCCTTCGGCGGTGAGAAGAAGTGTAAGTATTATTCCGCCAGATCAGGCGTGTGGGGAATCTTAAATAGATCCGGCTGGCAGAAGAATGTTTCCTGCGTGGGTCCCCCACTCACTGGGGGTCTGTGATGTCACTTCCGGTATTTGAAATGAAGAATTGTGCGATCCAAATACCGGAAGTGATGTCCGCGATGGTATTTGGATTGGTATTTTTATCGTGTTAGAAAGCATTTTGCCTGTTCACGAACAGATGTGGCCGATGTTTGGCCATCACTAGTAATTTCCCTAACAATGTCATATGTCACAGTATAAGTCATGTGTAGCTAATATAGGAGATACTTTTTGGGGGAAGCCAGTCAACCTAGAAGCATGTCTTTGAAGTGTGGGAGAAAACCAGAGCACCCAAAGGAAACCCATGAAGACACAAGGAGAACATGCAAACTCCTTGATGATAGTGTCCAGTGCAAGATTCAAACCCAGGACACCAGGGCTGCATGCAGTGCTAATCCCCTGAGCCAATGTGCTGACCAGATTGTCATAATACTGAGGGGTTTGCCAGCTAGGGGCACAAAACAACCCAAGGTGAGTTTATGTGTCATAGTTTTTATTTTAATTGAGAGTTAATACATAATACCCCTTTGAGTTTTGCCTTTACCAGTTATGTTTTTTACCATGTGTGTAATTGGGGAGATTACCATTTGCCTTTTTTGAAAGGCACAAAATAGTTGGAAACGATATTGCAAGATCCACTCAGTTGTCTTGTGCTAGTACACAAATTTAAATGTATCCCATTACCACAGCTCAACAGAAAAATTAGGGGAAAATCCCAGACATCTTGTTTCTTTTTTTTTTTAAATCAGTTTCTAGTTATTCCCTACTTTTTTAAACATAGGTATCCAATACACTTTAGTTCAGTGGTTCCCAACCTTTTTTCTTTAAGGCCCCCCTTGCCTATGTCCAAGACAAGCCTGGCCCCTCTACCCCAACTCCTACCTACCCACACACACATTAAAAGGTATTTTCCCAGAAGGGACATCATAATGCTTCCATCCTGAGGTACCATTGCATCCCTCCTATCTTGCATGCACACATCCCTTCTCTATACTTCCAGCAATTTCAGAGATGGTAGCGATGTTCAGGGGCTTTGTAATAAACTTGCAAAGTCAGATAGTACCATTTTCAAAAAGAAATTCCACAATCTCTAGCAGAAATTTGTAAAACCTCCACAAGATGGCTGCCGTCTACATGTCTCGGCCTGCATGTTTACATTTCAGCCCGAGCTGGACTTAACTTACAGAGAGAGAGAGCAGGAGGAGCACAAAGCTGTGCTTGCAGAAGCATGTAAGAAGCTGTAGGAGATACCCCCTCTGATGCCAATGACGGTGCGCACCCCCTGCAATCTCTATTGCATCCCAGGTGGGGTACAGACCCCAGGATGGGAACCACTGCTTAAAGCCCCCCATACACCTTAAGATCGATCCATACAATCTCCATTAGATCTACCAACAACTCTGTAGTATAGTGGCCTCCCTGATAGAATACATTGTGATTGGAAGGATTGGAAAGCTCCTCATATTACATGGTTTTGGTAGAACAAAATGTGATTGTACAAAAATTGTATGGAAAGATTGTATGGTGTATGGGGGCCTTTAGAATGTAACATAAGGAGCAGATGGCTTATATAGTAATAGTAATATGAAACATGTTACCTTGTGCATTCCATCAGTTATAGCAATACATGGTATTTGTTACACTACAACAATTTAGCATTTAATCTGTATTGTATTGTATATACATTATACTGTAGAGCCCTGCAATTGAAGTTTTTCTATTTTTTACACACATCAAATGTTATTAGAGTTATCATTACAAAGATAATAACCTGAGTTTTTTGGGTTCTCCATATCTTTAACAGAACCACTGACAGCTGAAATATTATGGAAGGCTGATCTGTGGCTTCACAATATTATTTGGGACTTTGAGAGGGCCTTGTTACTGGTGTTCTTTACTATGCTTTATGTGACCTCATTCCTCTTTGTCCACAAAGTTAGGCATAGTATATTGATTTAGTGTCTTGACATGTGTGCCTGATTTATGATAGTGATTACATTGTTTTATGATGTTCCATGAAAATCCTGCATCACAAAGAAATGTCATCAGTTCTCTTTTTCTTCTCCCTTGGAAGCTGATGGCATGTATAAATTGAAAACTGTGACAAAAATTAAGACCTAAAAAGTTGGTAACACAAACTTCTGGAAGCCTTAGGCTCTCAGGTAATAGAAGACAAAGTGTAAAATATTGCCACCCGCCACCAAAAATTTTCAATTGCATTAATATGCTTGTGCAGGGCATTAAAAGAACAACATGGCAAAATGTATTTCTTGATCTTTTTTTCTTATTGGTATTTTTATTTACACTGACATTTACAATTGTTTTAATGCAGTAAGCTTTTGGGCATCTAATGTTTCTTAATTGTTCTTTGAGTGTTCCCAAATAGATTTTCCCTTTTTTTCTTGTTCCTCTTTACCATTTTTTCACCCCCTAGTGGTTGTGACAAACCCAGATTGCTCAGAGTTTGTTTGCAAAACAAACTCTGCCCGAACCGAGATGGTGAAACCTAAAATCTGAAAGCTGCAGCGATTCTCTATCCAGCCACAGCCATTTCAGGGTTCTGGGACCACCCCTTCTGCATCATCAGGGATTACGAAGGGGGGGGGGGCACGCCAAACACATTCATTATAATGGAGGGGCGTCAGTTTCCTAGTCCACATCCACTGTGTTATCAATTATGCGTAGAGTGGAAGGCAGAGTACTGTGTAATACTGTTGTTAAAAAGGTGTGGTACAGGATGACCACTACGGAGGTATAATGCTACATTTTCAAGTAAGAGAAGAAATGCACAAGGTGAAATTTCTTTAATAAACATAATAAAGTTCGTTTTTTAGTTTGTGAAAAACTGTTTAAATCTTTTGAGCAATTCTATTACTAGAACATAAAGTGCAACAAGATTATATGTGGCTTTAACCTCCCTAACATTCATGACGAGCCCAGCTCGTCAGGAGCCTGTTTAAAAAACAAACCCTGTACGAACTGAGCTCCCATATCCCCAGGAAACTGAGGCGATTTTCCAATTGCACCACAGTGATGTGGATGGGGTAGGGGTAATTGATGACACCGGCGACATGTACAGGACCAGAGGGAGGGGGTGAATTTTAAGCAGTGAGCTGTGTGCACTGCTGTGATTGGCTGTGCTGCGCAGGTACAGACAGAACACTAGAGAGGTTAATATATTTTAGGCATGGTCATTTGTTGTAAAAGCTTCCTTAGTAAAAAAATTTAACCCAAAAGCTACTAAAATAATTTTAAACTAAAAATACAAATCTAAACTTTAAACTTATTTTCAAAAGCTGATTAAGCAAACAAGTATATTCCATTCCAATAAATAGTTTAAATAAACCCTAACAATAAACACACACATACCACAAAGAAAAATAACAAAATCACGTTTCATTTAAATAAACACACAACACCTTAATTCACATTTCTTTTTCTTTTCTATTAAAAATGTTCCATTGTGTAAGCCCAGATCATTCATGAAAAGTGACCCCTGATCCCCCAGTAATTTTGATTATGAAAATTTGGTAAATTTTCAGGGGCATTGCAATTTACTTACTAAATGGAGGTAAGTATACAAGATTGATTACCTGACTTGAATTTAAATTTATTTTATGCAAAATCTACATGGTTTAGTAAAATGATGGTGATGATATCATCATTATCATGTTCTTGGGATTTACAAGTAACTCACAAAGTTAGCAATTGCATTCATTTCAAATTTTAGAGATACAACTAGATTTTTTGGTTCTTTGCATTCTGTGATATGACTATGTAGGCTCTGACTGCACAGGGCACTGTATGTTACTATGTGTGTTATGTGTTATAATATTCTGCATTCCATGTGTTATACGATTCTGCATCCCATGCATTCTATGTGTTTTTAGATTCTGCATCCCATGCATGCTATATGTTGTGAGATTTTGCATCCCATGCATGCTGTGTGTTATGAGATTCTGCATACCATGCGTGCTATTAATTATGAGATTCCGCATCCCATGCATACACGATTCTGCATCTCATGCATGCTATGTGTTATCAGATTTTGCATGTCATATGCACTGTGTGTCCTGTGTACGATCCATTGTATATGGATAATAGTCATTATGCAAAAACAAACAATACTTTAATGTACATTCCAAGTCAGTAAAGCATCAAGTAATATGGGTTGTGGGATCTTCAAGTTATAGAGAAGTTCTAAAACTGCTGACTGGGTAGTCAGAAAATGTATAGGAAACGGGTAATAACAATGTATGTACATGTGGACCTTTGTATTTATTCATTACAGAGGTTATGCTGATTGCTTTTCGCTGCCTTATATTGTCTGCTCATTCTTTTGTACAAACTCTGGCATTGATTTAGTGAAGAATTTCCACTTTGTACTGGTAATATTCCCATACCGAGTTCAGGTCAAAGTCTTGGCCAGAATGCTATGTGAATGGTGTTTGTTTGTAGTCACCATCTTGGCAAAATATCCTAGCCTCTCCAGTTTCCTTCCACACTTCATGCACAAACTGGTAGGTTAATTGGAATTTACATATATACATATTTTCCAAAAACTGTAGTCTTCCAGTAAATCTTTAAAAAGAAAAGGGAGCTGCCTTTCCCCACTTGGGAGATTTCCCTACTCTGTCCAGGTTATGTTTCAAAGGACCCCTTTATTAGATCAAAGGGTCCCCATACACCTTTAGATTTCCTTTAGACCTCCTTTTGTTTTACAAAACCCATGTAATATAAGGGACTTTGTAAACAATATTATTATTATG
>CM070032.1:169172813-169184481 GCA_036250615.1 Ptychadena robeensis
GGCGGATTTTGTGATTTAATGGGAAAGCCCCTGGACATGGTCTTTTCTTTGAAATTTTCCCACAACTCTTCTCTACATCTGCAGCAATTTTGATGATATCTATGTTCAGGGGCTTCGCAATTAACTTACAAAGTGGCTAGTTTAAACATAATGACATTCCAAAACAAATACTCATTTACTATGTGTTTCTGTGCCTTAGCTGCTGCATTTCCCTCCCTAGGCTTATACTCAAGTCCTTCCATCATACTTAAGTACATGCTGTATGTTTGGAATCATAGCTTGCTTGCTATGTAATGGAGAAATGGCTATTTTCCTTGGCAGTGAGTCCCTTCAAGGATTCAGTGCTAGTCAATGCCAAGAGCTTTGCTTACCTAATCTTACAGCCTCATCCCAATGTCCCAATGATAATGGCAGGTTAAAGCAGTGGTATCTTCCAACATGATGCAGATTTTATAGCCCTGCATTGTATGGGATGTTGCCAAGGACCCACACACAGCATGAGGCTGCATTACTGCAAGGGCAGCGAGAGACTAGATAAAAGAGTTATTTATTTAGTTAGTAAGTTAGTTAGTTAGTTAGTTATAAAAGTTATTTCCATGTACCCCTGACACCTTTATTATTTTTAACCACAGGGGAAAAACATTTTTCCTGGAGTACAATCTGCAACATACCTGTCAACCCTCTAGTTTTGGCCAGGAAAGTCATGTTTTTTTTATGTGGCTTTCCCAGCCAAATCCCAATTTCAACAAATCATGTATTTTTTAAATTGTGGTAATTCAGCAGGAAGAGGGTGTTACTCTCCCTGCCAATGTCCCACCCCGCACATTATCAGCACAAGCGAGGTGAGACATTAGCAGGGAGAGTAACGGCCTTCCCCTGATAAATTAGCACTAATCAAGAACTAAGCCCGAGTGATGTCACATCTGCCATTTGAAATGAGGAAAAAACACATTTCTGATACCAGAAGTGATGTCAGTGGTGTCACTTCCTGTATTTCCCCCATTTTTTTACAAATTAACAAGTTGACAGGTATGATCTGCAAATGTCAACTGCCCTGTTACTGTGGTCTGTTGCAATTCAGCCGCAATTTTCTGTAGTTAAGGTATTTAAAAGGAAAGTGTATGTAACTTCAGGCCCAGGGGCCAGATCCAGCCCGTTTAGCTTTCTTTCCCGGCCCCTCTGCAATGAGTGCACATAATGCCTAGACTGTCCAAACATTGCCATGGGGACAACGCAGTAGTGTGATCAGATCATGACACTGTGGGCGCATCCTCCTGGTGACAACATACAGTTTCTAGTAATTTTCTCTGCTCATTGCAATGAATCAGCATTTTTTTTTAAGTGCAGGAAATCTTAAAAGACAACAACGTCCCTATCACACGTCGTTTATTGGTGATGCTGGCGATGCATGCATGGAATTGGCAAACCTATGGCAGGTTAGCTATTACTGGCTCTTGGTCCGGCCCTTTCAAATTTAAAAAGCCCACAAGTCAAAAGGTTTGCCCACCCCTGGAACTGCCCTATGTAGTGTTCTATATAAATATATCCCTTATCGGGCTGATCTCATCAACTATATACAGACCTGTATAATAAATTGTGTTCATCGCGATTATCCAATATGAATATCGGCACTTTGAATATTCACGAAGATATTGAATATAGCTATATAATCGCGAATATTTAAGATTTTTACATCAGTCGTGTTGATCGCGAAACTATGCGAATAGCGGCACTTTCATTAGGAAAATCTTTGAGAGTAATAATGACTGAAGATTACGAATTCTCAAAATGAAGAAATTGTTGCGAAAAAATTTTGATATTTTGCGAATACGAATATTGTCTATGCTGCTCATCACTAATAATAAACATAAAGTTTTCCCAAATATGAAAGGGGTCACTATCCACTGTATTATGAAGCCTGTGTGTGCTGTATGGTGGAAAAACAAACTTTTATATGAAGTGTATTTATACAACAAAACAATCACCTGCTGAAACTCATGCTGCGAGCCTCATATTAATTCTTACCAAATATAATTTCAGATCAACAGGGAACTCTGTCACATACTGTAATGTGTGTAGTCTAATCTATTAAATACCGCAAAGCACAGTTTCAATGCCAATGCTAATGATATGCGATGTGATGCTTGAGAAGAGTCTTTTCTATTTCTAACTTATTTTACCCTTCAGACACGATTCTAGCTGTTGGGGGATTGATCAAATCTCTAAATATAGCTAGTTAACCAATTTACCTACTTCTGTCACAGCAGGAGATCAGTTAGCATGCCTACCTAGCACAAATACATTACCAATTATGCCTGTGAGTATTATTGGCTTATGAATGATAATAATTGTCAGCATAGCTCACTGGAAAGGCTTATTCATCTTAGTAAACGTTGGAAGAAATAAATGCCAGAATCAGAAGGGCTGGTGTGGTAGCTGGATAGGAGGAAAGCTGGGTAAGCTCCCACTGAATCATGAAAATCAAGGGGTCATGTAATAAGGATAAGCTTTTTTGCCCATGTTTGCCTGGCAGGTAGAGGCATTTAACAGCATGACACATATTGATGTTAGGTTAGTATCTAGCATACAAAAAATTATTTATGGGCACTGGATTTGAATATTGCATTATTCCCATTTAAAAGTACTGTATATACTTGAATATAAGCCGAATTTTTCAGTACCTGAAATGTGCTAAAAAAATTTAATTCAGCTTATATTTGGGTCAATAAATGAAAATCGGGGCATTTTGTAAGTGGACTTTGTGATTGAATAGCAAAGCCCCAGAAATTATCTACTCTGATGGCAAGACAATGATTTAGTAACTAGAAATGGTCGAAATGAATAAAATTCGATTCTACTTAAATTTTGAGTTTCCCAATCGAATTTCGATTCAACTGAGAAATTTCGACTTTTTCAAGTTGAAATTTCTAAAGTCGAAAATTTGCATGACGCAGAAAATTTGCATAGAACACTCAAAACATTCGCATAAGGCCTAAAATTTGCATAAGGTCAAAAATTCGCATAAGGTCACCAAATTTTGCTTTGCTTTATGAGCTTGAGCTATAATAGAAGAATCAGTGTACATAGTAGCAGAGCTTTACAATCAGTACTGAAACTGCAAACAGTGATGTCACCATAAATCATCCCCAGACACCAGATCACACATGGAGCGGTGATGCTAAATCACTTTACACAAGAATACACAGTTGTGTATGAGAAGAGAATTATAATATAATATTTATTGATGTAATTATATATAATATAAGAAGCAGTTGTTTGATCACAGAACGATCCCCACAATTGCACAGTGATCGAGCATTCGGGAATCAAGCGAAAAAATTACCCTGTGTATGGCCAGCTTAAGTCAATATTAATTATTCACTCACTGTCAGAAGAAATGGCAATGTTGTCACTCACTGTCAGAAAGAATGGCAATGTTGTCACTCACTGTCAGAAGGAATGGCAAGGTTGTCACTCACTGTTATAAGGAATGGCAAGGTTGTCACTCACTGTAATGAGGATGACAATGGTGTCACTTACTGTTAGAAGGATTGGCAATGTTGTCACTCACTGTTAGAAGGAATGGCAATGAGACGGCACTAACAGGTAATTGTTGGGGCCAGATCGATACGCCAGTGAGGCAGAATGGCGAAATAGTCCACTTCACTGGCTCTGCTGCGGGGGGGGGGGGGGGGGGGGGGGGGGGGGGGGGGGGTGCCGCAAGGACAACAAATTAAAATGGATGTTAAAACCTACCTCTAACAGGAAGAGCCAGGCAGGAGGGGCTAGAGAACCAACTATGGCTTGGGAAATGAAGAGAAGGGTTGGGGGTATACTACAAAAAAGAAAGTGTTGCTCTTACACAAAGAGTTTTTACATAAATGAAGTTCAAACATTTTAAGGTTCAATTTGAACCAAATTTATACACAAACTTGACATGTTAGAGCAAAACTTATTGTTTTCAAATGTTTTCCCAACCCTTCTCTAAAACTCCAGCAGTTTTTGTGAGGATACCATTTTCAGGGGCTTTGCAATAAGCTGACAAATTTAGCTAGCACCCTGCAAATTTTTTAAATGCAAATTTTTTTCAAATAATTTTCCAATGCGAATTTCCAAATCACTCCTGCATGTGAAAAATGTTCAAATAACATTTAAAATGGCAATATTCGCATGCGAAATAGCGGCACGGCGAATCAAAAATGAAAAGTTCTTTTTCAAGTTAAAATTTCAATTTCAGTCTAAAAATCAGGCTGATTTTCGACTTTTTCGGCGAAATGACCCCATCAAAATTCGACTATCGAAATTTCTACTTAAAAATTTGCACTGCAAATTTTTCGACCATCCCTTTTAGTTACATGATTTATTTCTATGAGTTAAGAACTTGAGATTGAGGTAAAAACTATGAGAGGAGAGACATGTCCATTGCGTTATCTAATTAATTGTTGAGGAGTAATAGTCCATAGATAAAACTATACCAGCATGATCTGAAAATGGTGTAAACAAGAAGCACCCAGAATTCATTTGTAACTATGGACAGATGGGACAGGGAATATTATTTTTTTGCATTTGTCTCCACTGGAGGGAGACATAAATGTCTGGAAATGGAAAATCCCAAATTCATATTGCAAGTAATCCCTAAGAACACTTTTATGCATCACAACTGTATGAACTATGACTATACCTAGTTTTGGAGGAACTCTTTCAGAGCTCAATTAGACATTTAAAATTAATCACCTGAAAGCCAGAATCCCCCTCCCAGGAGACTGCGTCAATAAGAATTCGGCAGGCAATTTTGGGGTGGGTGCCCATAGGTATAACATGGTTATGGTTGTCAGTAAATGACATCTGTCCAGAAAATGTTTGCAAATGATGCACACAGTGACTGCAAGCACAGTGAATCAATCCTCACGGTTTTCTCTTTAGAGCAGTAAGTGAACAGAAATAATAAAAATAAAAAAAGACAATGAAACAGAACCGGTTAGTAAGATGGGATGAGGCCATATATGATACATTCATTATACATACATTATTGCTGTAATTTCTATATCTTGCATGCTCTGTACTTATGTTACAATGTACAGTTATTCAATAAAGCAACCCATTGGACCAAAACAAAATTATATATCGTAGATCATGTTTTGTTATGGGCAATGGCGTATGGCAATGGAAAATCAGAGCCTCTAAAGAAATGTGTTTGCTATTCTTGAAGTAAATGCACTGAAATAAAACAATTTGCTTGCTTGCTCAGTTTACTTAATCTGAGTTAATAGAACTTTGCTTTAAATGAGTTAAAGGTTTTAAGTTAAACCTTCCAGATCAATGGTGAACACCCAGGAGGCCACTGTGAAAAGCTGCGATGAAGCCCCATATGATGCACTCAGCTTTATCATACACATTTCTAACCTTTGGGAGTTATCTGAGGTAATACCCAACAAGTCAATAACAAATACTGCTCAACTCCAAGTGTAAATTGCTGCATGTATTTAAAAATTAATGCAGAATAAAACGCACAAGTTTTCTGTCTTTAGTTTTAATTAAATATCATTTTTTAACATGTGTGATGGGCTTTAATTGATGTAACTACAACATCAAGTGAAACCTTAACTTATTATGAGCATAATATGTTTCTTGTTTTTATTATGAGAGAAGTCTTGTTATTTAATATCCTTATACG
The DNA here is from genome assembly GCA_036250615.1 of Ptychadena robeensis. Taxonomy (NCBI): domain Eukaryota; kingdom Metazoa; phylum Chordata; class Amphibia; order Anura; family Ptychadenidae; genus Ptychadena; species Ptychadena robeensis. The sequence goes on from CM070032.1 coordinate 169,178,488, forward strand.
TTTTCTGTGAAAGCTGTATTCTTATTGACAGATCTAAAAATTAATGAGGTCTCCTGGAGCAAAATACAAAATAAAAGACTCATTTAGAAATGCAGCAAAACCATAAGAGAAAAAGAAAAATGTCGTAGTTGAAAGTTTTCCTATTAAACCGGCCAACATTATGATAAATTACATAAAATTTCTTCAAGAGTAAAACTTGCTACTCTAGGGCCGTTTAATGCTTTTATGACATGAAAACTGTTTTTATATAAAGATTAAAATATATACTCAATGATAGTGAGTGGTGGTGATGAAGACTTGCCAGGCCTTCCTCACAAACAGGACCGCTTCTATTGCTATGTACTTTATGTGTATCACAGATCGCAGTTTCAATCAGCGATCAGTAACTGCAGATGTGCCTGCAGTCTTAGTACTTCGCCTTGGATATTCTGCTGTCAGCTTCTGCCAAGTTATTGTAGCTCCCTGCAGCAAAATCCATCACTTCTTGCGGGGTGCTCTGGTGAATAATCGGGAGCTCCTTAGACTCTGCGCCCTGGTTTATACTTGTCAGGTGGCACGGTGGGTCCATCACTTTCATGGTTCACCTGTGACAATGTGTCTCCCGGTGATCCCCAGTGCCCTACCTCCCTGTGGCGTGCCTGTATAGTTACTGGAGGAGGAAGGAGGAGCAGTGTGTCTGCCGAGGGGGGTGGTTGGGGGGCCTATGCAAGTCTTGAAACAGCACTGCTCACAAAATGCTAGATGCGGTAGACTTCTGAATGTTTGATAGAAATATGGTACTGAAGTTTAACCATAAGAAAGAAGGCCATAGATAAACTATTCTAAAAACAAGTGCTTGTTAATCTATCATGGCAGATCACCTTTAGGTATCACACAATAATAAAAAATAAAAAAAAAAGTTATAAAGCACACCCTTCCGCCTATTTAATCCAGTGCCTCACTTGTACTGGAAAAGTTGTCATTCTAGGACAAAAAGTGAAGGAACATTTCAAACAGCACCATGCTTAGATTTTTCCATTGTTGTTATCACAACGTGATTAAAAACAGATTGATACCTTTCCTAAGCCCTGTGCGCATGATCTATAGTATGTTTGGTTACAAATTGATTGAATTACCAAGAAAACCTGTCAGATACTTGAATGATCGACTGAAATTTACCAACAAGTCCAATCTCAGCTCTGCTTTTAAGTTCCATTTCAATCCAACATTCAAATGATCGACTTTAAATCAATCAAATGGAAAAATCAAAATGTGGAAGCCAGTGTCCAATTTGCTAATTGGTTTTTAACTAAGCACATAGTTATGACTTTATATTTTGTTCTATCTACAATTTACTGACTACACCAATGTATTATGAGCTGTAAATCAGAAAATAATTTTAGGGATTCCCAGGGTTTTTTATAGGTTCCTCAAGGGTGAAAAGGCTAATGTAGATGGCCTCAGGGTGTCTGTCCACTCTAGGAAAATAATGAGCAGCCGCTCTGAAAAGGCAGTCAATGTCGGTGTGTTTTGTGGAAATATGAGACCTTCTTTACATTTTTATTTTAGACAAGCAAATTATATGGAGCATTTTTGCAGACAATAGATTTTATCTCTATTATTGTCAAATGTGCTTTATCTAATGTGGAATTTGTAACATGCAAACTATCGCATCACTTAAAATATGTTTTGTTGCTCCTTGACATGACTGTGATTTGAAAGTGAAAATAAATTAGTGATAGAGTGATAAAGCAGATTTTATTTTCATTTTAGATCAAAAATGTGCTATCGAACAGAGATAAGAGTAACATAAATTTGTTCTCAGAAAAAAATCTTGAAATTACTTTTTTTTTAATGTTCCGCTCGGCTGTTTTCAATGAGATGTTGTTGAAATAAACTTAATACAAGCAATTAAACAAAAAAGTTATATGACAAAGAATAAGTATTGTAAGCTGAATTTGATGTGTTGATCAGACAATAAAAAATTTTGCGCAATAACTCAATGACTATATTTGGAATTTCTTTTATACATTTGACAATGTATACAAATAAGAAGGGTATAACCATTACCCTTGTTTCCCCCTTGCTCTGCAAAATAATCCTTCTAAGAGTTTCTAAAGCCCCCTCATATACATTTAGATTTAGACCCGAATGACATCACCACATGTGGTCGATCTGCCAGAAGATCGGCTGCTATTCTAATCCTGCGTGAGCACCTTTACACCCACACCTCCTAGAACATTATCACCTTCTCAAGTTTACTGTGCAGACCCTTTGGCCCAATATTGCAAAATTACAGCATAGAAATAACCAGCTCTAAATCACTCAATATCAATAAATTCAATTATGTCATAAAATCTGCATGATCTACACATATCAATTATCACAGAAAAAAACTATTTCAAGCTTTTTATTTACTTGAGTCTTGATTTATCCAGTCCAAAACAACAAGATGATGTACTCCAAAGCAGGCCCCCAGGTTGTATGACTTCATGGCCATATAAGCACGCCTATTTACACATTCAACCATCCAATAGTGTTGCAGAACTGAAGAATAGGACATATTAGTAATGTACATAAAAAGAAAGAAGAAAGAAGAAAATGTGGGAGGGTTTCTTTTTATAGCCTTAAATGTGATGTTGTAATAATACAACACTGGGACTCTGGGCGTTAAGTAGCAGGGCAGCTTTCAGCAACACATTCTATAGCATCATCCTGATTGGACTCAAGGTTGGATTAGCCCTTGGAAAGGTCATTAGGCTAGGGGTTCACATACTTTTTCCACCCTGCACTTTGTATGTTTACATGTTTTGTTCAATAAAAACATTAAAACATATAATGTTTGTGTAGTATTATTTTAAGCAGTGTTTTTCTTGTAACTGTATATATATATGCAAACACACATACCATGTATACTTGAATATAAGTTGCATTGTTCATCACCTGAATTTGCAATTAGGCTTTTACTCGAGTCAAATGAAAACCGTGTGCTGGGAATGTAGAGAAGAATTTTAGGTAAATTTGATGTTTGCTCTAGCACATGTCGTTTTTGCATAACCTATGTGCAAAATGAGTACTGGAGATGGTGTCACTGTCTACCTCACTGTCCTCTCCATCACCCTCCTGCATGGTAGATGCTGCTGCAGATGGACCTTCCTGTTCTTGATTGATCCTCCAATTAGCTGCCTCCATCCACAGGTCACCAGCTGGCTTTAGGTCAAATGTAACTTTCACAGTACAACACTGTTAAAACCCATAGATCTTATATCTTAGTAGTGCAACCCTGAGATTTTCTGTAACTAACCCCTGAGACTACAAGCAGTCCATATGTCAATCTTTCATAGTCATCTTCCAACTGTCAAAATTCCAACAGTGCATTTCTCTTTTCTTAATGCATTTGGAATTTTGCATCTAAACCATCATATATACTGAAATGCAGTGGGGCAGTGCAGGCAGAGTGGTGTGCATTGTATAACATAATATTTTGTGGTGCATTTTGGATTTTTTTTCGAAGCAGACTGCATGAATAGGAGATGTGAAAATTCTGAAACGCTGCTCTAGTTACATAATCCCAGTCTTGGTTTCAGAATGGCTGTAAAGGCAGAGAAGAAGCAGGACCCACCTTTATTCATCCCTTTATAGTTGGTATGTCAGGGAAATTTTTGAAGGATCTTAAGCAAACATCACAAACATCAAACATCAAGAACAGCAACAGTCAGAAGTGTATACATACAAAACTCCCAAGTTTAGATTGAGTACAGTTATACATAAATATAATGCAGATACGGTAATTTACTATGTTCAGTAGAGTGTCCATCATTTATCTTGACCTCCCTACTGCTTACCATATCCACACTTACTAAGAAAAGAGTTGTGGTCTTTTGGTTTATTCAGGACTCATGTCTACTGCTCTTCTTTCTTATCCATGCTTGCATATTAAAACATCCTAGACTTGTATGAGAATGCATTGAGTCCACAAAGATATATCTATCAGGTTGTGCAGCCAAAGAAAGAAAGTAACTTCCTCCAGGTATCAAAAAACAAAAATGAAAAAAAAAGTTATAAAGCACAGCAAAAAAAAAGAAGCTAAATAGAAGCTTTTTTATTGTTATACTTTATTGTCTATAAGGAAAACTATTTCATGCTGTAAAGCCTATCACATTTTACTTGAATTTGCAATGTTTGTGTAAGCATGAAAATGAGGGGGAGAGGGCTTTATTGTCATCACATGTTCTTCTCATCTGGAAATTACACCGGTTTGAAAACATTGCTTGTCTTTGCTGACATAAAGCTGAATTACATTGTTTTGTTGTTTTGCTTGGCACATCGTTTACAGGAAGATTACTTTGGCTTCTACACTGGTCCGGCTCGGTAAATATTAAACACAAGGTGTAGAGAGAGATACACATCATGAGCATTGGAAATACAGCTGCAGGGACATGGGTGGCAAATATCACAACTTGTATTTCTCCAACTGCAGACCTGATATTAGGTGAGCACTAACTTTCTGTACTCCTTGTCCTTTTACATTATTAACATGTTCCTGTCACCATTCTACGTCCGTTCTTATCAAAACACTTGCCACCCTGCAAGGAGAAAAACAAGAAATTGGGAATAGTACGAGAATATTTCATAAGAATTTATTGTCCTGAATCAAGCTACAGAGCAGAATCTCTAAATCAACAGAACAATATAGGCGGAATCTGCTATCTCCGTGACACTAAAATAAAATACAGCTTTGTTTCAGCAAAATAGATGTGAAAAATATGAGAGTACAACAATAAAACTTGCAGCTACAGAGACTTGATCCAGCTCGGTTGTTTTGTTCTTGCTGATATCAACCCAGCAAATTACCTTGAATACTAAAAAAGAAAGCATCTGACATTTGATGAATGCATTACCAATCACCTATCATTGTCAAAAAAAATATGTATAGATGAATCATAACTTCACATCTAGAAAAGAACACGATGGCTTCTATATCCCCCAATGGACCTGAATAGCACTGATCCATAAATAGCTTCCTGTAGTTTCCATTGACAGGGACACTCTCATCATAGATGTTATGATAGTCCAACCTTATAGCTGGCTATGAATCATTTTTTTAGGTATGGTATTGTACTACCACTGAGAAATGTAATCGCATACTATTGGTTGTTCATTAGGAGATGTAATTATTTCATTTACCTAACATACAAGAGCTGTATCTATTAAATATTATACATATTATAATTTCAGCAGCATTATCCTATGACTCTTATTATCATCTTTTGCTGTTACTGTACCCCCATTTATTTTCTTCCCCTGGGCACTGTTCTTCTCACCTAGTCCTAATCCCAGGCTGGGTACAGATTATATCGATTTAAGCAACATCCCAGGGTATTGTTTTGGCTGTAAAGAACTTTATACGGACCATACTGCATTGAGTGTAAACATCAAGGGAACATCAGCACAGTTGCTTTGATTTACCACTGCAGATATAATTTATATTCTAGGTTATATTCTTATTATATTCTAGGTTAAGTCCTGAGAAGCTAAGGTATAGCATGCAGCTTACATTACCTTCCTTTAGCAACACTTCTTACATTCCGTTAATGTTTATCAATGGTGTTTAATGGAGTTGTTGTGTTTCCTTTTTTCATGTTTATTGTGATTTTTGGTTATAAAATGTGTATACTGTATTTCTGTGTATTCTATCTTTAATGACATAAAGCATTTACATTTCCCTCCAGCTTTGTTCCCTTCACAGGGCAGTGTAATCTACTTGGAGTATTCACATCACCATGCCTCCCTCCTATGTTTTGTTTTGTTTTGCATAATTGGCTAAATGTATCAAAATGTACTGTGTCAACTTTCTTGATTTGGTATGACTGAAAAGTGAAGCCAATGGGGCTATAGAAGCTCAACTCTATAGGTTGGTTCTTAGGAATAACAATTAAAAAGTAAGGGTATTTTACACCATACAGGGAGTGCAGAATTATTAGGCAAGTGGTATTTTTGAGGAATAATTTTATT
>CM070032.1:169184581-169200783 GCA_036250615.1 Ptychadena robeensis
CCAGACCAGTAAGCTTCATCCTCCATGTTTGAGCCCCTAGGTGCCCAACATGCAGCACTTGGGTGGCCAGTGGCCGGATCTGCATTAATTGGCGTTCCCCTCGGTCCTGCACTTGTAGCCCCCGACCTAGTGAAGAGGAACTCACCTGTATCTTATCCCTCACCAACAAATCCCCCCGGGTGCTTGCAGCTCCTGTTAGCTGATCTACTTCTTTCGGTTCTGAAACTCTGAGGACTCCTGACATGTATATAAATTGGCATCTAGTGGACAAATTGGTCATTTTACAGTTAGTTTTTACAATTTCACTCTTTGACTTTGTGAATTAATTACAAAGTCACTGAACAAGATATCATCTCCTTAGTTGCTGAAGATGTACAGAAGGGTTGGAGAAATATTATAAAAATGTTAAGTATTGCTGTAGAGCTTGAAATTCTACTTATATTTGAATGGAGCAATACCTTTTTTTTTGTAGTGTTCCCCCAACCGTTCCCTATATCTCCAGAAATTCTGGTGAAGATACAATGTTAAGGGTCATTGTAAATAACTCACAAATTCAGCAAATCCACTAATTACATCAGACGAACATATGAATCAGCCCTACATAACCAGAAGAGGGGTGGTTTGGAATATTCTAGATCAGAGGTGTGACAATCAAATACACAGCGGGCTAAAATAAAATACTTGGACAACATTGATATTTATTGAAAAAAATTCTACAATTGTGGGATTTTTTCCATCTCATCAGATAGAACAATCAACAAACTTATTGCCAGGATTTATTCTTGTTTCAGCTAATTTTTGTGTTTATTGATTAAGTATGTAAATGTATTTATGTTAATGTTAATTTATTATTATTAGAAATTATTTTACATACTTGTGTGTTTAAACCTTTATTATAGTCATGATGACTACTACGAGCATTGCATACTTTCATCATTTATAAAGTTTTACTGCTGTTCTTTATCATTTAACTGCTTGTAGCAAGTTGGGGCGAGGGCAGCAAGGAAACAACAGTCAATGACTGTCAGTGCTAATTCTAATCTCGGTTTATTACACTGGGTGGCATAAAGCACATCCTTATGTACATATGACACAAAATGTGTCCTTTACCATACTACAGTGTTCCCTTATGCTTGAAGTATCATTTCAAAAATGAAAAAAATCATGCTCGATCATTTGTCTATTGAATGGGTATTGACCCATGTATGGGGGGCTTAAGTTGGGAGAGTGTGTGACAGAGCAATAATTTGGAAGAACAAATAATAGAAAAGACAGAGAGCACTCAATAACAAGAAGTGCTTCAATGAGGACTTTCACAGCAAGACCATAAAACGTTATTTTAGCAAAAGCTGCAGGTTAAAAATATTGAAAATGACAATAACAATTTCATCAGCATGCACATATAAAGTTTGATCATCAGCATGCACATATAAAGTTTGAGTGATTGGCTTTAAATATATTTGAATAGCTTCCCTCCCTCTTTTCAATGAAGAGCAGAAGTGAGGAGATTTGGAATACATTGAAAGGCATTTGTAAAAATAATCAGTGCTTATTACCATCTTGCTTGCAAGAGGTTGTAAGATTCGTGAAGGAATACATTTTACTCATTACAGAAACTGAGATGCGTATGCATTACATCTGAACACCTAAGGAATAGTCTACACTACACTATTTACCATTCAACTTTCTTGCAAAACCAAATCCTTAATTTCCAAACAACATAACTCTCCTTTAGAATCCATCCTGGGTGTTATACCAAAATGTTAATAAAAGGTGAAAAATTTAATATTTCCTGGCAAAAATTATACCCTTTGTTACAACTACCACCCAACATTGATGTGAAAATATAAGCTAAGATACTTGCGAAACGGCTAACTCCCCTGATCTCTAGTACTGTACGTAAAGAGCAGATTGGCTTTGTTCTGAGTAGGTAGCAGGAAGATGATACCATTAAAACCATAAAACGCAATGATTATGCTAAGCATAAAAATGTCCCATTCTGCCTCCTCTAAATTGATGCGGAATAGACTTTTAAATTGACAGTTCTTAAGGGCTCCCTGATCGGTGCCTACCTCTCTCATTCAATGACAAAGTGCTGATGCTGTATGGTTTCTCAATGGCTTGCTTAAGAGCCAAAGGCACCCTCTCCTCCCCTTTCCATATTATGAGTGGAACACATGCTGGATGCTTATTTCTCCTATTTTTGTATTCTTGACATTGAGTACATAGCAAAAACTGTTAGAAAGAACCCCTCAGTACGGTTAATTTAAGCCTGAGATGCTCACCATGAAATGGGAATATGCTAATTATCTTTTATATGTTTCTGATCCCCAGTTTTCCCCAGCATTCCCAGTTCTGACTTCAAAATTAACATCAATAAGCTGGGAGTGCGGAATGTTGTCTTTCTTACCTCTCTACAATCTTCTCTTCAATTTGCATTCCATTACCAATGGTATTAAGTTAGTATTAAATACCTAGATAATCACATTCCTGTGAATCTTTCCTCTCTTTATACCTTCAATTTTTCCCCCTTCTCAACAGAACTAAACACCTACTGGACTCTCAAACTCATCTCCTTTTATTTCAAACTGTTCCTTTTGCCCCCAACTTTAAATTTGCCAGTCAATATATTCCATGATCTTTAGGAATGTTTAGGCAGGCTAATTTCCACGGTAACGCTATCACTTCATTATTCAGAGAAAGACTTACAGAGGCTTTCCTAATCTCCCTTTTTAATATGCAGCCTGCTGACTTACTTTCTGCACATTAGAGATTGCCATTCCCCCTTAAGGCCCCCATATACGGGTCCGTTTTCCATCGGATTCCGGGACGATCGATTGCGGGCGCGTGCACGCAAAACGATCGTCCCAGAATCGCGTGAAGCCTTAATGAAAAATGACAAAAACGTTATGTTACCCCTCTGGGGTCAAACCTATATGTTGAACAAAAAATTTTTTTGTCATTATTTGTCATTACTTTTTGTGAATAAAAATCTTTTATAATACTTTTGTGCCGTCTTAAAAGTCCCAAGCTGGGTCATTGGCTGTTTATTCAGCACTGACCCTGGGTGCACATTGTGAGGAGTGGTCCTTCTGACCTTCTTCAACTTTCCTTCATTACTATTTTGATTGTACATGTTTTCTGGTTCCTGTTATTTTTATATAAACAATACACATTTATTTAATTAGAAAACAATAACAGTAATGTCTTTCAAAGTTAACTCCACTGCTACACCAAACCAGGTCATGTGGTCAACTCCTCATGACAGTTCTGCCATTGTATTGTAAAACATACCAAAAAACTGAGAATCCAGGGATCAGCATACACAAAGCCAGCAGAACTATATACCGCCTCTAAAATGTAAATATTTGTTTGCTAAGCTTGGAAGTAAACTTATGTGAGGCTTGTGAGACTTATGTAAGACCGCACAAGAGCCATATAACAGTAGGGGTGGATCCCTTAACAATACAAATCTCTGATATTATGCAACTCTACCTTAATAATGACCAATGAAGTGTTAGATGACTACCCGAATGATGAACAATCTTAACAAACCCTAATAAAGATCGGATTCAAATCTGAGTAATTCATTCATTGAAAGAAAACTAAATCATGTATCCGACTATTTAAATTTAGCAAGGAACAGACAGGAGCATAAAAAAGGTTATATATTTATTTTTCCTTTAAAGAAACATATGTTTCAGTAGTGTTGGTGTTGCTTTAACTTTGAATCTATTGTTACCTTTTCTTATTCCATTTAAAGTGTTTTAATCTGTCGGATTTATTGTTATTTATACCCCCACTGCAGCTTATTGTCTGCACAGCAAGTGGAGGGAAAAATCTCTAATATCAGAACAAATTAAAAATGCAATTTTTTACTAACTCTACCCCAACGAACAGTAGACAATATGAATGAGATGACCTCCCAACAATTTACAAACACTTAAGGGGATAGAATTACAGCATCAGAAGATGTCTTATACTTCCAAACCAACTGCTAATGTTAGTTTTCCCCTTGGACATTTTTGATATATCTGCTTTAATATTAACCAAGTCTTGAAAAAAGAGCACATGCTGTGCCAATCAAAGGTAAGCAACAGGGTTCAAGAAATCATAGCTTCAATGAATTTTAATGATTATAGTGGTAATTCAGCCTCTGTATATTAAACTAAGAATATGGCTAACTTCAAGCAGAGAAAACTATAATGTATTTACTGTATATTGATTCCAGCCATGTCACTTCTATACTTATTTACATATCATTAAGTGGACCTTGCATCAAAATGGAACACAACACTTTGTAGTAGACTTCCAACCTCACAGGTACAGATACCTTATTTTTAAATTTTGCTCTTGCAGAAAATTATTTTAAGCACATCAGTGTATGTTAAATGTATATGAATGATCATCTGAGTGTAATGTACATATTACATTTTTTTTATTTAATTATTTGAAATGCATAATGGACGCAATTTTTACAAATTTCCCTAAACACTATTTTTACAAATGAACATCTAAGTAACATTATTTGTAAGCCATTTGTAATTTTTCACTAAAGACAGTTTATTTTTCTTGCTGATCGCTGTGAGTATCTCAGGTCTAGAAAAAAATGCAGAGGAGATGTTAAGAGCAAATGTTTTTTTTCATAAAAAACATTGTGAGTCATTTGAGCTACAGTGGATATATACAAGTCTAAAAGGTAAAATGTCAGGTTCCTGTGCTGTACAAAATGAGACAAAAAGAAATCATTTCAGAACTTTTGCCACCTTTTATGTGACCTATAAACTGTACCACTCAATTGAAAAAAAAAACTGAAATCTTTTAGGTGGAGGGAAGAAAAAATATAAATATAAAAATAATGTGGTTGCATTAGAGTACACACCCTTAAACTAATACTTTGTTTGATTTTATTAGTCTTTATGGGTATGGTATCAACATGGCCCCTTTTTACTTAGCAAGAATTGCCCACTCTTTTTTGCAGCAACACTCCAAGTCTGTCAGATTGTGAGGGCATCTCCTGTGCACAGTCCTCTTCAGATCACCCCACAGATTTTCAATTGGATGCAGGTTTGGGCTCTGGCTGGGCCATTCCAAAACTTTAATCTTCTTCTGCTGTAGACATTACTTTGTTGATTTAAATGTATGCTTTGGGTTGTTGCAATGCTGAAATATGTTCATGTTCAACTTTCCAGCAGAAGCCTGAAGGTTTTGTGCCAATATTGACCAGTATTTGGAACTGTTCATAATTCCCTCTTAACTAAGGCCTCAGTTTCAACTGAAGAAAACAGCAACAAAGCATGATGCTGCCACCACCATGCTTCACTGTGAGTATGGAGTTATTTTGGTGATGTGCAGTACTTCCAAAAACCCAGTATTAACTAAAACAGGATAGTTAATCCTCCATTAATATTAACCTGTATTATTAAGTTAACCCTTTGGGGGTGCTAGATAGAGATTTTTGAATTGTCAAAAAAAATCCACTTGTTAGACCAGTGCACCATAATATTATTTTAACTCATATTAACAAACATATTAAAGCAGTGCTTCACATAGCACATATTAATATCACTGTCTTTCAGTAATTATAATATCCCTATATGTCACTAACATAGACAATTTGGGGGAAGACAATTAACATGTCAGTATGTATTTGATGTTTGAGATTTTTCCTAAATTAACTGTACTGGATGGATGGATAATTTCAACAAGTGATGTCAAGGTTTTAAGACTTTAATGTAACATTTAATGGAGGTGTTTAAACCCCTTCAAAAACTTAATTTAATTAGTATATGTCTTTGAACAACAACAGGTCCCATTTCCAACCATCTTTTGATTCATAGCATAATTGACTTTGTGGTAAATTGAATTAGGCTAGCATCGAAGTATTGTTTCTATATTAATAATTGGCAATCGTTCTCACAGTTATTATAACACAAGGCAGAGATAACATATAAATTTATTGTTCAGCCTTAGTTCAAATATACTATGAATGCCAGGCAACATCAGTTTGATTCACTGAATGTAAAACACGTCATCTTTCCATTATATTACCTTTGAATGGTGAACAAATGTTTTGAATGTAGTAATGCTATGGTTCTATGGGCCTAATAAGCTAGCAAGACCAGCTTTTTACTTGCTGTAAACAAAAGCACACATTGAAGATAAATCTCAATGATATTTCCTTTTTACTTTCATTTACATACATTTTGTAATCCCTTTTCACCCATTTATTTTTTTTAAAAGGGGGCATCTCATATCTTAATCACCGCATGCCTTTTAAAAAAGATCTATGTGGGAGCGACACATCATTGCTTTGGCAGAGAATAACTAGTTTGACATTATTTTAAGACTTTACAAACCTAGTGCTGGAGGTTTCATCAACACTAATAGGCCCTGAGCTACCACATATCACCTTTTGATGTGAAAGAAGAATATTAAAGCATTATATTGTTTTAGGTAAAATGGCAAGATATCTGTTCACCAGCTTTTTGTTGTAGAAAGAAAGTTTTCCTATCAATAGTATTTTTTATAATACTGTGTATTTATATAGCGCTCACTTCTTCATCTGCATTTCAAACCCCATAATTATGTTGGACAATGTGGGACAAAAGTAAAGTTATGTATTTTGTTTGAGGCAACCGATGTTGGATAAATTTTTCATAGCAAGATTTATGGGCCAAAGCTTTTTTCTGAATTTTTTAATATCTACTGGATGGTTACTACCGTATATTGAATTTACTAAACACTAACAAAGCAGGTGTATATAAATGACTAGTTTGTAGAGGTAAAAAGCAGAATACTTATAAAATAAAAGAAGAGGTTGGTAGACCACACCAACAAGATGAGGTGGCTAGCCTCTTTGGGATTTTAACAGCAAGTAACTAATAATTTAAACATTAGGGTCCTTACAATCAAATAGGAAATGGTTTATTCATTCTTAATACAATAGATACATATTCAGTCAATATCCTGAACCAAGGTTTAAAATATAATATATCCAACACATTTATATAAACAAGAGCAGCCACATCTCCAACACATTTATATAAACAAGAGCAGCCACATCAGGTGCTATGCATATCTGGCCTGTAGGTAGGTCAATGGTCCATCATCGGCTCTCGATGCGTTTACCATGCGATGCGAATCCATTTCACATTATATAACATATGGGAAGGTAACTTCCCAATACATTCCTGTCACATAATCATCATACATACATGATACATGTCATCATGTATCGCATAACTCAGTATATAGATAGCCACATACCCTGATTTCCAGGTTCCCAAATTCTGGGGATGGTCAGCAGGGAGAAGGGTCAACCCCATGTTGTTGACCCACCAGGCAAGGGGTATCCCCACTGGATTTGGGGCGAGAAGGAGAGATCTCGTAGACGGAAGATGAAGGATGAAGACGCCCAATCCGGTCATATAAGGTTCCATTATAGATGGGGAAGTATCTTCCTCCCCTTATGTCATATGATTGGGAAGGGAGATAAGGGTCTAAAATTGACCATAGGGGCACATTGTATAAGAAATATATATGGATATCATACATGGTTCACAACCTCTTCTTTTCTTTAATTTGTATATATGTGGGATGTTGGCAAAATCACGCAGTTTAAACATTTGCCCAAATATGAATTTATATACTTCTAAAATAGTTAAATCTGAAACAATTAAATTAATTAATTAGATCAGTGGTCACCAACCTTTCTGACAGCCATGTTCGGTAACATATAATGAACATTTCCCATGTCCTGGTTAGGAGAAGGGCAGGACATTGGATATGCCCTCTATACCCATTGACAGCATTTTACCACTTTGAACCACAAGACCTCATACATCATTAGTAGGGAAACCTTAAATTCAGCAGCCAAAATTGCACAACCCTAGCTACAATCCTTCACTATCTCATTTTAGCTGTCATATAGTGCTTGTTTTTTGTCAGATTTTGCTATGCCCTCTCTCGCTTTCAACCTTAATATTACTGACATCTTAGTAGTGCAGCTCTGCAAATGTTAGCAGTAAAATCATGAGACTACTACCCTTCAAATAGCAGACCTCTAGTTGCAAACCTTTAGAGTTTTATTTCCGCTGTGCTTTCCTGTCACATTTTTATACTATCTCATATGTCTTTTCTCGCTCTATATGTGAACCCCTAGATCACTGATACAACTCAGAATTTTTAGGGGGGTTAAGATTTCAACCCTAACTGCAAATCTTCATAGTTTAATTTCAGATCTTAAGATAATGCTACTATTTAGGGCAGGCGTGTCAAACTCAGGTCTGAAAGGGCCAACTCTGGCCTGCATTGCAATTGTTTTGGGACAACACTAACGTTTAAAACGGCCGTGGGAGAATGTACTATCTGAGAGCACCTCCCTGGCTTATCTACTTGCCGGGAGGGCGAGGATGCTGGCATGGGTTTCTGCGCATTTGGACCATAAGACACAGGTACTTTTTCCCCCGATTGTGGGGGTGCGTCTTATACTCCGAAAAATACGGTTTTTGAGAAATGAATGTTACAGATGTGTCCTTTAATTGACATTTTATTAAACTTTTGTTCAAAATTCAATGTTTAACTCCCTGTAGTGGTCTGGCCATTCTTTCAAAAAAAGCATTAAGGGAAATTGAAGCAGATTACACAATTATATATTTGTATTTCCAGCCTGCTCTCTCCCTTCACATTCCCGGTATCATGTAAGGCCCCTATGCCTGAATTTTCATACAGGCAAAATGCTTGAGCTCCCCGCACCTCCTCAGCGGCATCAATACATCAAGGAGGTAGAGTACGGAAGAACAGATTTCAAACAGAGGGATGGAGCAGGCTTGTTTGGCACAGGTTAGCAATCCCAAGTGTAGCTAGGGGTTAGTAATATTGTAAACAAACTTATTCCATGCTACACTTGGGCTAACTGCCAAGAAAGTAAGGCAAAACTTCAGTTTCTGTCATATAAAAAGGTTCATAATTATATTTCATCAAAAGGAAAAATGTCCTCAGGTGACGATTGCCCACTGTGTATTTGAGTTTGACACCCATGCTGCAGGGTATTCAATGAATTTATATAGCAAACAGTTGTAGTATTTCAAGGGGTGTATTAAGCTACTTGACCTTCAACCTGACCTCAGCTGTGAAAAGTCCCCCAGCAATTTCTTCTTCAAATTGTCCTCAGGTTTACACAAAGCTTTTAATAGTCATAATTCCGGCCATAAACCAGAAGTTAGTTACCTCTATATTAGTGTCAATAAGAATCAACACTGAACAACAAATTAATAAAGTATATCAATCAGATTTTGTTTTATTCATCATCATTGCCAAAGGCCTTGTTTAGATTTTAACATTGAGTCTAGAAAATCACTGAGTCTGTTTTGCTATAAGCCTACTATAATCTTCTGCATTGCAGTGTTAGGAGAGTGAGGAGCCAGTAAGTGCTCCATTGCTTTTCAACAGTCATTCAGGAAGGGAGGAATCAGGAAAGATGTTTTCAGTGCACTCATGCTCTTTCTTTGTCCAATGAAAGGTCAAGGAGAATCTTGAACAAATCTGTATGGCTTTCCTGAAGTGGTTTAAAATATATCCCTTAAGGTATATGGAATGGAAGAATGGCTGAAAGAAATAATACTTTTCATATATATGTATTGCACTTTTGCCTGTAATGTGTTAATGGAGTTGCTAGCTTCCAAGAGCATTCAGCAGAAAGAGATCTTATTGCTATGGGAATGATCCATTTTCACATCATCAATATATCCATGACAATTTCAGTCTCACTGGCTGCTATGGCATAGGCAGCTTTGCCTTCTGAGGATGTTTAAAGTCAAATATGCACATTTATGAACCCAGTTTAAACTATGAGCTTCTTAGGCAGTTTTGTATTGCCATGCCCTCAGCATGTTTCATGTTCTTTTTCAAGACATTGTCCTATATAAAGTGACATATCTTTGTTTTCTTTGACCTCTACACATTAGTTACAAACCTATTCAGAAATTATGTCTTACATAACAATGTAAAAGCAAAGTCAAAGACTGTGGCCATAAGCTTATGTATGGTGTGTGTAATACTGCCAAGGGGGTTGATTGTTCCACTGGTATGAGTAAAGAATGAGTTATGGTAGTCTTACACTGTTCGATCTACTTAAATATCGATTTAAATATTGATAGTCGGTCTAACATTAATCAATTGTACCACCGCACATTGGGATTTAAACATGATTGATACTTTTGATTTACACTGATTGGTGCGAATGCTCCATAGTACAATCGCCTACAAATGTATCAAAATACCTAAAAAAAGTCAGATAATTGTACAATCTATTAAAATTGGCCAACATGTCCGATCGCTGTTTTTTTTTTTATTTCTATAACTTGGTTGATTTTATCAGAAATCGATTTCCATGCAAACAACATAAAAAACTATTGCTTTAAGCATTAGCATTTAAATTGCAAACTTAACTTAATATATCTTTTATCTCTATTTCATAACGGAAAAAAACATTTTTAAAGTAGCATCCATTTTCTTTGTATCCGAAAAACCCGAAGTAAAGATATTAGTGCTAGGTCACATGACTTTCCAAAATCAGCAATTGTACCTGAGACCCCAGTTATAAAGTGCATTCACATACAACTTTACATTTACTAAGAAGGAATAATTAGTAATTTAGCTGAAGCAACAGAACAGATGTACAGTTTACCAGGCAGGGAATCAAGGAGCTTTGTATAGCATGCCTTCATAATTAAACATAAAGAGCGCTCCTCTTCGCCCAGAGGGAAAAGAAGTCATGCTTATGCAATAAAAAAATTCAAATTTTCCTTTTGTACGAATCTACATCCAAGGAAATGTTCTCATGCTTTGGAATATTTCTTATTTTCTGAGCAGTGTAAGTCATTTCAAAAGCAAATTCATGAAAAAATTTATGTATTTTCAGCTGTCTAATATTAATTCTAACACACACAAACATTCTGAGTTAAAATACAATATTTGAATGTATTTCTTAGAAAAGAAATGATGACATAATGAATATTATGAATACATTTATTCTAATGAACGGAATACATCTAAAAAGAGCCAGCATGTGGCAAATATTCCAATGACTAGAGATGGTTGAATTTTTCGACTAGCTGACTTTTTGAGCTGATTGCAAAAAAGCCTCTCAAAATGATATCATTGAGATGTAGAGAAGGGTTGTGGGAACATTTGGAAAAAAAAAAGATTTGCTCTAGCACATGTAGTTTTTGCATAAATGAAGTTCAAATTCAAAGTCAAAATTTATTTTTATTGGGTTTTTTTGTAGTATACCCCCAATCCTTCTCTACATCTCCAGCAAGTGTGGTAATGATACAATGTTCAGGGGCTTTGCAATTAACTTGAAATGATCGAAATGGACGATTTAAAAAAAAAAAATATTTAACCATCTCTACCATGTAAAAATTTACTTTTATAAAAACATCAACATGAGCAGCAACTATTTAGGACACAGGCAGAGCCTGGCCAATAAGATACAATGCATAATATATAATGTTATTTATAAGAGCCATATACTAAGAAATGTTGACACTTACCTTTGCTGAACTTTTCATTCCAATGCTGGTTGCCTCACTGTCATGGTGGCCCACTGGCTACAATACTTTTTTTTTACTTTTCACATTAGGAGTTGTAACTTCACTCTGAGTTTCTAATCTACGCGTGAAAATATTATTTCAGGGCAGCAAGAAAGGCATAAAATTATGTTCACCAATGATTAATGTAGAACTCTAGTCATTAAAAATGTTTTTGTTTTGCATAATTAATTAGGGAACAGCCATTGCATTACCTTTGTAATGTTTTGCTGCTGATATTTTACTGCTGTTATTTGCTGCAAAAATGTAGTAAGGAATTAAGAGAAAGCCAGAAGGAAGTACATTTGGCAAATGACTGAACAAAACACTAAATTGGTTCAAACACACTTTATTCATCTTATTACAATAACTTTTTAGAACTTTAATCATGGAATTTTTGGATGGATACACATAAAATATATTTGTCTTCTTTTGTGGTGGAAACCTTTTACCAGACAGGAAATAAGTAAGCCCTAGGCTCCACGTCCACTATTGGATCCGATGGGTTCCATCAAGCCTCCATTGTGTTCTTACAGACACGGATGGGTCTGTCTTCATCAACGCAACGGAAATTTGGACCAGCAGATCCGGGGCTCTGACGGGTTGTGGAGACAGCCCTGTCATAGCCCCATTGCCATCAATGGGCTGCTCATGCACTGAACTAAAATTTCTTAAACAGTCTAGAACCCTGTCTAGCAGTAAAACCTAGTGGGTGTTCTAGATTTTGTCTATTTTATTTAAAACAAAAAATGTACAATAATGAATTATTAATATTTGGGAGTAGGTAATTAATTAAATCAGAAACAGTTTTAAACAGGCAACCTGTGCTTATGAGTCTCATAAATGAGTCATCAATATTATAACAAAGTGGCTGGGTCTCTCAAGAGCAAATTATTTTCCTTTTTTTATTTAAAATTGCATTAGCCCCACCCACTGAGTTATCTACTTTAATAGCACTGCTACAGATATGCCTATTGCCACCCCTATGACATTAGACAACCACTTACACAAGTAAACTCAATGCCTTCCTGTTTGGGTACAGAGCTTGAGGGAGGAGCTTAGACAGCACTTCGTGCCGAAACAAACATTTTACAACAACTTTACAGTTTAACTTAAAAGTAAAATTTAATGAGGGTTATATGTAAGCTTATCTATGATTATTATAATAACAGCGTCACTGTTTAAGAAGAGGTATGCTGAAAACTTGTCCTGGTTTTGACTTTACAAGTAAAAAGTGTCCCAAGGTACTGAAACCAGAATGTGGGCAGGGCATACATTTTACAGGAAAGTTGTTAAAGTCAGATCTTGCACTTCATTTGTAAGTTTACATGGTAAGTTTTAGGATATCAGTCTTCAAATAACAATAAATAGGTGACTCTGATTAAGCTGTGTTCACTTCTAATACAAATTAATATGAAATTGATTTGTTTTTATTAATTAATTTTTAAATAATAATTTTATTTGATACTGTAATAGTAATAAGGGAAGACACATTCACACAAGTGAATTTTCTCTTTGCATAGTAAACAGTTGTTTTGCCTTTAGTAAACCCGTAACATTGAGATTATTTTCTGCATTTATTCATTAAAATGAATTTTTGCTAGGTTCGAGAACTTTGAGCAATCATTTCTTGGAAATGGATTCTTTCACCCACAGCAGTGCTGTTTTCCCTTGATTTTAAATAGGCAAATAATTCAAGGGAATTGTCTCTTGTATACAGAGATTATGATATTGAAGTTGGAATGAAAGTACCATAAATCATGCTGCCATGGGACATACTACCATGCTGTACAATAAATTTGCAAAAGAAACAAAATTGAATTTTTTTTTGTTACTTAACTATATCTCTAGAATCTGCTTGGCAAATCATAATTTTAAAATAAATGAGGTTCTTTCTGAAATCTCTGTCTAGATTTTTTCTCCATGTCTCTTTCTTGGTACTGGTGAGATTGCTTTGTAGCATTTTCTATGCAGATATACAGTAGCACATATGCTATGCAAGATCAAACATTGCCTTAAACTCCCCAGGGAGATGATGAAGTGCTAAGATAACTTATTTAATGTTCCGTAGGTTTCTTTATGATGCTTACTCTTCATTCTTCCATGTCATTTATTTTAATAGTGGATAAAACGGAGCAATAAATTGCTTGATTACTCATTGCCTCACGGTTTCATACAGTAAGCAAAGCCTAAAAATTAGAAAGCGTGCATAACAAATAAGAACACGAACAATGTAAAAGCACTCAGATGCTAGACTTTTGTAAAATAATTATCCCATGTTCATTCCTTTCTTTACAGATTTCTTTACAGATATTCCTCTGTATTAAAAATAGAAAATGTTGTGAGATACTGCAGGAGAACTTATATCTCAAGCTTTTCTCCAGAACTGTCATTTGAGTTTGAGATAACTCAAGATTTATCAAGAACATTGCATATTCTGCTGAGGTTCTATTTGAAAACTTGTAATTTCTTAACTAATGAACAACTGGAGGAGGTGCAGTGGATGCTGGAAACCATCTTTTGTTTTGGCGGTGTGCCAAGCATATTTTTGGACAGCTTTCTTACTTGTTCCATGCTCCACCCAAAGAAGCACTTTCTTAGTTGCCATTTCAGTGTATTAGATACCATTGTTAAAACATTAGGGGGCAGCTATTGCAGTTTACTGGACAGAGAACTGGACATACTTTTGGACTGAGTAAGGGTCCCCATACACCTTTAGATTTCTCTGTCAGATTTACTTTAGATCTCCTTCAGACATTAGCCACAACATATCGTCCATATTTGTCTAGGTTTAGGTCAGGATGTAACACTTGATTGATCTTTGTCTGTACCAGCTGTTTACTTTTTTGTGATGAATACCATGTATCAAGATTACGGGAAGCAAAGTATCACAAGTCATATAAGTTTGCAATAAGGAATCACAATAGTTTAAATATAAGTAACATCATTTATTAGAAAAGCAGTTCACTTGTAATGGTGTTTTTAAAAACTAGACTGAATGCAAATAACTTAAGAGAGCCACAATACCCCTGTCCAGTTTGGATGAAGAACAGAAACTTGGCATGCTGATGTGCCAGGGGGCACACAGCATGTGTTAGATAGATGTACAGGTAAGGTGAGGAGTGTGAATGTGCTGGAAAGTTCACTGGGTCAGACTGGAAAAAAAGCACTGTAGATAGAACTGCATCCCTAACCCAGATTGTAATTATCATGTAGATCATCATGTATTATTCATTCTGTTTTGTATCTACAACTAAGATGCGATGGTAGGAAGACATGTGGCAGGGATTAAAATGGCTCCTTAGGACAGCCAAAGATGAAATAGGTTGTATGCTTATAATTCAAATATAGTCTGAGATAAAAATGCAATGCTTATTATGACAGACTGGTCATCTGTCACTGTGTGTATGGACCATTTGGTGGTATCCTGGAAGGAGTCCGGGATATCATTGCCCAGCACCATTAGGTTCCTAGATGGGTTTTGTTTTAGTTTTGTTTTCTTAAAGGGCTCCCGGACTGGGTGGGTCTCTCTATTCCCCAGGAACACCCAAAGGGGTAATACCTGTGTCTCCAGAAAAGGAGCAGAGACCAGTGTGTCAGGGCCCCTCATGGAAGTTGGAGACGGGGCACACAAGGAGTGTGGGGCCCAGGGCTGTTGGAGCAGTTGGTACAGGGGGGCACAGAGGGAGTGTGGAGCCCAGGCCTGTGGCTTTTGAGTGGCCAAGTGAAGGACACCTACTTATGTTGGACAGTGGCTTGGCATTTTTCTGGACTTTTTATTTGGATTAAATATGCTTTGAGAGAAACCGTTTGGAGCTGATCCCCCACATTATTTACAGGCAAAGAATATCTGTATGAATTAACACGTTATCTGTATGGTATACAGAGGATTTACCCAAAATGTTGCAAAGGTGTCATGCATCTCCCAAATACACATATCTTGCACATTCACCTAAGAATTTCTACAACAGTGTATCAATTGTTACAGAGACCCTGGCAGGAATGTATTGTAATATAATAAACTGTGCATCTCACTGTAGACCAAAGAACACCCTATCCTGGCACAGTTCTTAACTCTTTGAGCACAGAGAAATTTGGGAAGGGTAATGTCATTTAGGCATAAACCATTCCTGAGAGACTTTGATTGCTTACCAGGAAATCACAAGCAGGTTTCCTTTCCAGTGGTGAAGATTGCCGCTGTGGGCAAAAAAAGTGAAGACCAGTGTAAGTAAAGTATATGCTCTAAAGCAGGAGTCTACAACCTCCAAGCAGCATTCCCCTTCTTCACTTTCCCCCGTGCATTGACGCTGGAAGAAAAAGAGCAGGTGTGTAGGTAGACAGTATGCCAGCAGCCAACATGGCAACACTGGAGGTGACAGAGACCACAACAGGGGTGAGACCTGCTCCTACCTTCACCACCTGGGGGAGAGGGTGATGTAACACAAAAGGGGACCCAGCCACACAACCCCCTCCCAGACTCCCTGCTGTACCAAAATCCTCGGGCACTTGTTTAGAATAGCAGAGGGGAAGCCATGTGTGTCAGGGAGCAGGAAAAATGCAATAAAATTATGTTTATATATAAAAATAACGCTAGTACTACTTCTAGTA
>CM070032.1:169206470-169217331 GCA_036250615.1 Ptychadena robeensis
GTGATACTATGGGTCGATTGCTAGCCTTTCATGAAATCAGTTTGTATAAAGTCTGTTCTTCCTTCCTTAAATGACCCAGCACTCTGCAACTCTCTTGCCCCAGTGACCTCTGCCTTTCTCTCTCCCCAGCTGCCTCCATCGCTCTCTCAACTCCAGAAAGGCTTAGATAAGATTCATAAAATAAGCTCAGATAATACAAGCTATTTCAGGGAGCAGAAAAACATGGTATAAAATGAAGCTTTATAAAGATCCTTTACTTAAAGTCTATGTGCATTTGTGAATATTAGGTATGGTACTGCAATGTAATCCATAGTGTTTTGTCCAAAATATGTTTGCAATGTATACAGTACCAGTAATCAGCAGCATAGGCAATATTCAAATTCAATACATTTCTCAAATAATTTTACATTTGCTTTTGTTCATGCAAATAATTTGTACACAATGCATGCTACTTTCCCCAGAAACTCAAATATTCAAGATTATGAATATATAGAAGTGTATTCAAGATATTTGCAAATTCTTGAAGTCCCAATATCCGTAACAAAATTTTGCAATACAAATATTTGTGCTCAACACAATACCGTAATAGACACAAATTCCTCTTTATGTATCCCCCTTCAATACTTTTAGGCCTGGCATGGCAAGTTATCACTGTTCCCGTCACATACCTGCTTTCAGTTGTATTCTAGGCTGCCCTCATATTTTAGGTAATGCTCCTAATTTGTAGCTGGGGCTGTTTTCAGTGTTTAATTAGGTTTGTGTGATATTTCAAGTTTTAAGTAAAAAATAAGCTGAGAAAGTTGTAGTTGCAGGCTTTACACAGGTATGGCTAATTTGCATGGGAGCCTTGCATTAAAACTCAACACAAAAAAAGTCCTGTTAAATATTAATGTCACTGCATGAGTGTAGTTTGTGTGTCTCTTTTTGACTGATGAATTGGTGTAAAAAGCAAATAAAATTGTAGGAGTTGTGTTTCAAATGAAGTTTTTGGGCCATTTCACACTAGTACTAGTTGATTCTGCAACGCAAACACGGCTATTGTGAAATGGCCCTCAAACTGAAACTGTATAGTTTGAATGGGGATCAAGGGGAACTCAATAAGTGTCTAGAAAAGTGGTCCCTGCAGGGAAAGTTTTGGGACAACTGAGAACATGTTATCATTTTCAGTGTAAACTGTGTTGTAATTTTTATGAATACATACGGAAGTATTTTTAATGCATTTGTAATGAGGGAAAAGTACTAGGAATACCAAACACTTTGTCTTGTAAATGCTGCCTGGTATGCTGAACCTCTAACATTTATGCATACTTAAATCAGAGCTAAAAGCAAAGCATCTCGATTAAGAGTCAGTGATTCTAAGCAGCAAAGCTGTTCAGTATGACAGCCAAGCAACTACTATCTTAAAAGATTGAGCTCAGCAATGGCAGACCTCATGTTTGATTAATAACAAATAACGTAGCTGTTTGATTAGTAAAGTCTTAGTGTAAAATACATATAGAACTTTTAGGTTTTTCACTTGACCATTAAGTCATTAGACAAAGTGTGTATTATACATTTTTGTCTTATATTCATCAGTTGATGCTACTGGTTGGGCAACACTAACACCCTCCTTCAGCTTGTATTGTTATTTGAATATGACTTTTCTTTTTGGATCACTGTCCTTTAGTACTATCAATCCTTAAAAATGAAAACACATGTTCTGTCAAAGTAATCTGTTCGTCCTTAAAGTTACTGTTATGCAAATGGTATATTACAGACAACACTGACTTAAGCAGAGAACTGACTATGTAGCTGATTTGCAATTTCTGTGCAATCACCTTTTGTTCTACCGAAACCATGTAATATGAGGAGCTTTCTAAACCTTCCAATCACTATGTATTCTAAAAGGGAGGACCCAGTCCTACATAGTTGTTGGTAGGTCTAAAGGAAATTGTAAGGGGGGGGGGGCTTAACTAATTTAACAGAAATTTAGTTGTACTCAATATAGGGAGTTCTTTGCTCCCAATCTCAGGGAACGCTGTGATGGGAAGTAGTTATTTTTCTTATTTGATTTCTGGTCAACTTTTGCAGCTTTGAGAGCACCATGAAATGCATTTGTGGAACAGCATGATTTTCATGCTAAAGGTCAAAGACAGCATGCCCTTGCATTGCCTATTTAGCTGTGCAATTGATTTTACAATGAGAGATCTAGAAAGGATATCATATCTCATATTCTGCCCATAGTGCTGATAAACTTTATTAATACTAATTTCACAGTTCTATAAAATCCTCTCTCTTTGCAGAAAATTCCTGTCATATTTCCTTTGTAGTCTTTTTTCTGTGTGTTCTCCTTTTACTTACTTTGTAAGCATTGATCTTCCTAAACATGACTAATTTTCCTAGTATTGTAAATGGCTCGTTTGGATTAAGATACATAAATAATTCCCAACACTAGGTGGCACCCTAAACTCAGTACAGTGGACCCTTGACTTACAAATGTAACTCCTTCCCAAGGGTTGGTTGTAAGACAAGACAACATACAATAAACCCCAATAATATTCCTACTTATGTAGCAACTAAAGTTATAGCATCCTCCTAGCCTAGCAGAAACAACAATTTAAGACTGTACTCACCATTCAAGTTGACATCTCTTTATTCAGCTCTATTGTAATTATCCTCTTCTTTTTCTCTTCTGCACTGAAAATGTACTGATCGTCCGCAGCATAGAGGCAAATAGACACATATGTGGTCCTTACCCACACCCTCATGTATGCTCATATATCTGGGCTCAGAGACAAGTTTCTGAACACCTTTGGGGTCCTTGGGTACAACCCCGAGGCAATAGCGTTTGTACTTACTGAAAGTGTTAAAGCATCATTCACGCTTTTTGCCACAGGAGGGTGTCTGGAAACCATAAACAAATCACACACATATAAATGTACCCACACTGTACACTGGCTTCTAGACAGAAATCTGGTCATAAATAGAAACTATGGCCATATATCAAAATTTTTATTAATTTTAATCTTGAGGGTCCACTGAACTTACCAACAATTAGATACATACAGAAGAAGGAAGACACACAGACAGGAAAGGAGCAGTTGAATAGGAGACCCAACAGATGGAACGAGAAGTAGAATCATAAATATATTATACTGTATACTGTAAAATTCTTTGTAGCTTTTCTCTAACATGAATTAAATGTCACTACTGTTGTCACTTCATTTGTAAAAACAAGATGTTAAACAGGCCTTTTGAGAAATTACAAACTCTTACCATGGTACAAAAATCTTAACTTAAACCACTACTGTTGCTGGTTATATTTTGTAATTCCTGAATACTAACGCAGCGTATTTTTAGTTATCGTCTTGTTCAAAAACTTTGCCTTCATTAGGGAAACCAAGAAAGATTTTATCTTTTCAGACGCAAATTCCATTTTCAAGCTATCCATTTTAATAAGTGCTTTTTAATAATGTACCACACTTTAGTCTTTACTAGACCCTTACAAATGAGAAGTGTATATGCGTACTTAACATCCAGCACTCAGACAGTAACATTAATTATTATTAATTAAAACAGGGAAGATGTCACAAATAGAGAGAGTTCTTTTGATAAACCATTCTCTGTACTGTCAAACAAAAATGCTTCCAAAAGTGAAAATAAAAGGGATGTTTTTATTAAATGCCATTACTTTTGCAGCAAGAATCAATCTTTTCCCTTAATATGATTTAATAACTATGAATAGCAGTAAGACTTACTGGCAGGAAATTGAAAATGCATGTTTAACTGTTCACTTCAAAGGAAAGCCTACATTTATCCAAAATTAAATCTCCTCTATTTTCTCTCTGCTCGGCCTCTTCTCCTATCTCAGTCTGTTCAATACAACATAGCAAACACACTTAGAATAAATTATTCATACTGTTCTGCTTTTTACAAACATCAGAGGCTTTACTGCTTCTGTCACCAAACAGGATTTGAAGCCTTATGAAATCAGCAACAAATGGATTAAAGCAAGGGGTACTTTGTTTTATAACTACTGTAGTAATAACATGCTAATTGGCCAGAATGTTAAGTACGGAGGGTGTTTTAAATATGCAAGTGAATAACAGCAAAGCAGGAATTTTTTAATGTTAATTTTATACAGAGGTTTTTCTAGGTAAGGAATAACTCTTGTTATATAAAAGTGACAATGCATTATTGATCGTAGTCGGCTTTACTCTGAGTCCCTAAATAATCAAAATGTGTGTTATCTCTTGTTCATGAAAGTTACATCTATGAGGAGTCTAATGCTGGGCATACACACACCGAGTAGGTCAGACCGGCCTACTCCGATGTGTTCCGAGATGCTAACGTGATGACGTCATCATGTTAGCATCCCGTTGCATTGTGGGGCCCCTTCAATCAGCTGGGCACCCTTTGTGTGCCGGCCATAAGCTGCGATGGAGACACCGTCTTCATTGCAGCTTATGGCATCGGCTTTCATCGGCTCGCGCCGGCCAGAGATTATCGGACATGTCCGTTCTCTGGCCGGCCGAGCTGTGGGGCGACAGGGATCTGTCCGATTAGCGGCCGATTTTTAACCTGACCGAAGGCGTGAGCGCGCACGCCCGTCGGTCAGATTAAAAATCGACCGCTTATCGGCATGTGTATGGCTAGCATAAGATAAGTTGAAGACTATCCATACAGGAGATCTGTTAGAGAACATCAGAGGCTGTAATTTTCAGTATACAAAAGTACTCCATGTTTAAGATTTTCAAGATTTTCAAATTATTTTAATAAGATGATGATGGATCTCATGTGTCTAAAAGGGCTGATTTATATATTTATCTGGCTTTGTCTCTTTAGCCGGCCATAGACATCTCGATCCATGGCCGTCTTGTAGCAGACTCATTACAGTGCGGTGACGTCACCACGCTGTAAGGAGTCGGCTACAGAATGAACGGGAATTTTGTGTGCTCCACTAACACAGGTGATTCCCGTCAGATTGTAGCCAATTGAACTTGAAGGGAAGGAGACTCCCCATCCAAGTTAAACTGCCCACAACAGAATCGGCCAAAAAATCACCAGACAGGATTGAACTAATCTGCTTCTTGGGCCGAAACCTCAAGTTCGCCCCTGTAGTTGCGGGGTCCGACATTATGCTTTCGGCAGAGCGAGCAACACCGTCGATCACGCAGCAACTATGGCCAGAATCGTCACTTCTATGGCCGGCTTAACAATGAAAAAGCTTCCCTTACCTATTTTCTAAAAATGGCATCCAACTGGCAGTAATAACTGTTCGTGCAATTTATAAAAGCATGGCATGTGATGGTCCATGGCCAGGCCGGAATCGGCAGGTCTATGGCCGTCTTAACAAGAAAAAAGTCTGATGGGAGTGGCTTGGCCATGGCTGTGTGAAGCACGTGGTTCTGATAAGCTCCGCCGGCCGCTGCCTTTAAACCAGCAAACCCCGTTCTAACCGCAAGCTTCAATGACCACATCGACCCCCCGGTCATGTCCAACCCCTGGTAGTAATGGGAAGAAAAAAGACCAGAAGGACCCCGCTCTGCACCCGTATTTCGGACGCAAATGGCCGGGAACACATTGCGGACCCCCTCCAATATGGGCCGACGCGCGCCAAACAAACGTCCGAAGAAGAGGGCTCCAAAAGAACAATTCCCCCTGCCGGACTCAGCAGCCGGTACCCCCAGCTCCCCATCAGTGATACATCGACCGGGAGGCGAGTGGGTGTGAGAACTGGACGAGACCGTTCTACCGGCTGCCTTCCGCTCCTCATACAAAACCTCCCTCTAAGCCGACCTGGACTCCCTGGCTGCACGCATGGACACGACAGGAGAGAGACCTGCAACCGTGCAGCTGGCCATATCCCACGTGCTCCTGCATGGCCCCCTAGACGCTGCACAGACTGCCCGACTGGCTGCAAAAATTGCCCAAATGAGGCAGACTGATTGGCCATGACCGCAGACTGGCTGATCTGCAACTGAGCGGAAGATGGGAAGACAGAGATATAAAAACAATTTGCGGATATAGTCCCTCCCTGAAGCTACTCCCATGAACAGCTTAAACCCACAGCCAGCTCTCCTCAGCTCAACTCCTCGATGACACCCCTTCAGAAGATATCGTGATCGACAGGTCCATAGAGTGGCGGACGGCGCCCGCCAATTTCAACTAACTCCTGTGACGTCCTATGGCCAGATCCATCTCTACAACAGTTAAGGACGATCCTCCTGAGGAAGGCATGGCTGAAGAGACCACTGGAGTTTGATGGTGCTCCTCTCCAACATGCCCACTTGTCCCGCAACACCCGAACGCCGGAGGGCCATGCTTAAACCTCTCCTACACCTACTCAATGAGGCCAGCTGACCGTACAGATGGGCTACCCGGTTATCTGCTGATACACCACCAAGGTCTACGACCTTCACTCTGCGGTCGCCTGCAGATCTTCCATGATGTTCAGGAGGCACCAGCTCCATCCCATCGACCGTCCTCGGACTGGCTCCAGTTATTAACGACCCCCCGGGATCCCAACTACCTCGCTTCGCCCTCCAAGATCTCCTAGACCACAGTAACGCCAAGCTACATCCCTGCCCCTCCGCGCCCTGAGGACCCGGATGGCTGAACTGCGCTGCTCCCCTCTGTGAGGATGACGCCTGCCATCCACCTGGACACTTTTTCCCCTCCGCCTGGGACCAGATAATACTCCTTGTTCAGACTATGTATGCGGTATCATGCCCCCCCTCTTCCCCCGCCCTGCACGGCCAAGCCAGTAATGGCACATGGACCTCTAGGACCCACACCTGTTAAGTGCTCCATCCACTCCCACCACCCCCCCCCCCCCCCCCCCCCCACTCCCATCAGCTCCACCGGTTGCGGTACCCACTGAGTGGTCCAGGACTTCCTGATTGAGTACGAGTGCCCAGGACTTCCCTCGCTGTCCATGTGTGGGCCCCCAGTACGCTTCCCCTCGACACCACCTCTCTGAGCAGCTTGCCATTCCCTCACAAGTGCTCCTCCATCCGGGGAGGGGTGTTACCGATGGGGAGGTGGAGGCACCCTTAAATGTTTTTTTAGAGCCTGGCCCTGGTAGAGGGATATTTCTCTTACTCTCCCGTGTGGGGGGTTGCGTCACCGCAGTAGGTAACCGCGGAATGGGACTGTTGTTTTTTTCATGTTGGACAAACCATGTTGGTGTTAGATTGTTACATTGCTGTGGTTGTCTGTTTTACCCTGTGTGATGGCCCTTATGGCGCTCTATGGTATCGGGTTGTTCATACCCACGTAACCGTCAGTTATATATTTTTGACATATTTTCCTGTTTATTCATTCTATGTCCAAAGGTGTGTTTTTCGTATCCCTATTCTTGATGTCTATTACATTTATAGAGGCATGCTAGTTGGTGGGACCTCCCTGCTTCAGTCCCTGTCATCACTAACCCCCCAAGTCAGGACCCTGCACTGGCCTTCACATAGCAGCAGGACCATTAGGCTTCCCTGTAGCCAAGCTTTAGACCCTACCCCCCTCCCCCCCTCCTCGGCCACTCAATACCCAGTCTCCACCCCCCTTTTCCTGTGCAGAACTTCTTTCCCCTCCCCCGCCAACTCTCAATCCGTCTCCCCCCCCCCCCTCGCCCTGCTTGCCAGTGCCCCGGTCGCTCACTCCTTTGACCCCTCCTTCTCGACCTTCATACCTGGGCCACCATGGCGTCCACCCCCCCCCCCACTCTTAGCCAACCTCGCTAAAATGTCATAGGCCTGCGAACGCCATAAAAAAGGCGGATATACTTGAATGATGTCACCGTTTGAAAGGCTTCATGTCATCCTAATCCAAGAGACCCCTTTCAACAGGGGAAAATCGATACACGCTCTCCTCCATTCAGCCTCCCCCGTACAAAAGTCCAGGGAGTCCTATCCTGATTTCAAAGCGGTTCCCTTGGACCACGCTCGATACTCTCGCCGATGCGGAAGGTAGATGGCTGTGTATCAAGGGGAGGATTGATTCCCAAGTGCTCACCATTGTGAACGTCTATCTCCCCAACTCAAACCAGATCTCCTTTCTCGAGCACCTCTTACCACGCATAGCTAACTTCACAGAGGGGATATTGATTGTAGGAGGTGATTTTAACTTTTCACTTAACCCGGAGGCGGACACTTCTGCCAAAACTTCCTCCCTTCCTTTCTCAGCCCACAAGCGCTTTAAGAGAGCACCTGCTCTCCACCAGCTCCAAGATATCTGGAGACTTCACCACCCCACAGACAGAGACTTTTCCTTCTACTCCTCCCCTCATGGATCTTACTCCCGCATAGATTATTTCCTGACCCCTCACACTCACCTGCCTATTTTCACGGATTCCTCCATTGGCAACATAGCGGTCTCTGACCACGCCCCAGTCACGGTCACCCTCTCCCTAGGCTCACAGGCGCGCTCTCCATGGAACTGGAGACTCAATGAGTCCATCCTATCTGATCCCGAGTGTAACGGGATCATCGAGTCTGACCTCCACCATTACTTCTCCACCAACTCAACACCAGACTGCCATCCCCACATTGTGTGGGAAGCACACAAGGCCTACATTAGGGGTACCCTTATAAAACTTGGTGCCCGCAGGAAACGCCAACGCGCGCAGGCGGTTATTGATATGGTGAACCATATCAATACGCTTGAGATCGCACACAAAAAAACCTGCACGCCAGCGCTGACTTCTGAACTCACACAGCTCAGGCTGATACTAAAGACACTCCTACTAGATAGAGCTAGACATTCACTCCTCAGATGCAGGCGCCACTATTACGAACACGCGAACAAATGTAGCAAGTCACTTGCGCAACCCCTCAGGGCCAAACGAGCTAAGGCCCTCATACCGGCGATCAAGGATCAAGCCGGGAACATAAGACACCTTCCCAAGGACATCGCCAATGCCTTCAGGGACTTTTACTCCTCTCTATACAACTTGACACCTGACGCCCCCTTTCCTCTGATGACAAGACTGAACACATATCCTCATACTTACGGAGCTCAGGCTTGCCCTCCTTGGACCCAGCGACTATCCGCTTGCTGGAAAACCCAGGAAGATGAACTCAAGCTAGCCATTGCGTCAACCAAATCCGGTAAGGCCCCAGGACCTCCCCTACCCTCCTTTATTACAAACAGTATCAGGACATTCTCACCCCTCATCTGACGAAGACGTGTAACGCCTTGTCAACTAACCCACATCCACCCCCAGAGTCACTGGCTAACATGGCTAACATAGCCGTGATCCCGAAAGAGGGCAAGGACCCGCTCCAATGTGGAAGCTATCGTCCTATCAGTCTGCTGAATGCAGATATAAAGCTCTTTGCGAAGGTCATTGCCCAAAGACTGCATACCCACCTACAGCACGTCATCCACCTAGACCAGGTGGGCTTCATGCCGCATCGCAAGGCCAGAGATGGGATGGTTAGAGCACTCAATACCATTTACCAAATCAAAAGGCAGGGAATCCCTGTGCACTGACGCAGAGAAGGCCTTCGGTTGACTGGACCTTCCTGCGTCAGACACTTGAGACGGTGGGACTGGGTCCCCATATGGTCTCATGGATCACGTCACTATACTCGAAACCTTCCGCTAAGGTCATGGTGAATGGCGTCTTCTCTGACTCCTTCCACATCACCAACGGTACCCGTCAGGGATGCCCCCTGTCCCCACTCATCTTTGCCCTCACCCTTGAGCCCTTCCTACGTTCAGTAAGGAAGAACCCTGACATCAGGGGTATTAAGATAGGCGCTCACGTCCACAAGATCTCCGCATATGCGGACGACCTACTCTTTTTTTTGAGCTCCCCACACATATCCCTACCCAACCTGATGTCCGAATTTAGAGGCTACGGAGCCCTCTCCAACTTTCACATCAATTGCCAAAAATCCATCGCCCTTTAGTGATGAGCGGCATAGGCAACATTCGTATTCGCGGCATGCTGCGAATTTTATGGAAAACATTCGGAAAATATTCGCATTCGGCAATATTCGGGGTTTTTTTTGTTATTGCGTATATCGGCAGTTTTATTGCGAATATCGGCGCGCGCAATTTATGTTTAACATGGCGCGAATTTTTATGCGAATTTTAAAAGTGAAGATTTTCGCAATATTCGCATCACCCCAATATTCATTTAAAAAACTGTTGATGGTGTTGTTAAGCTCTTGTTGCAGCCTTCCCATTAGTCCACTTGCATTGAGAGGGAAGTGTAATGGATAAAAAATCGGCAATATATTCACCATCTTCGCGAATTGACGATATTCGCGATAAATATTCGGAATCTGAATATTCGCGATCATCACTATCGCCCTTAACCTGACGCTCTCCCCTATGGAGGCAATGCACCTACAAACTAACTTCCCATTCAAATGGGCCCCACACTCAATAAAATTCCTAGGGACCATGATCCCCGCTGACATATCGGATGCATACTCCGTGAACTTCCCTCCTCTCCTGACCAAAATAAGACAGGACCTTGACTCGTGGAAACACCTAAATTTTTCATGGACGGATAGGTGCAACGTAATTAAACAAAACATCCTCCCCCGAATCTTATTCCTCCTGCAGGCCCTGCCCATAAGGATCCCGGAAGCGTTCTTTCAATCCATCCCCTCTATGATCAAGGTCTTCGTCTGGGCTGACAAGCCACCGCGCATCAAACATACCACACTGAGACGTCCTCCGTGTCTGGGGGGCCTGGGCCTACCGGACATTCGGATGTACCACCAGGCGGCCCACCTGACCAGACTTATAGACTGGTGGAAACACAAAACCCACAAACTGTGGGTACAGATGGACCATGCTGTTCTTCCTGTAACTCTGATCCACTCCCCCTGGGTTCCCCACACCCTAACCAACCCGGTTCACAACCACC
>CM070032.1:169250692-169273634 GCA_036250615.1 Ptychadena robeensis
GGTGCCCGCCGATCCATCTGTATGACCGTGCTGCAGCATGATGTGTCAGTCACCAAGTCGTTCGAGTCTCCTCATCTCATCGAGGGGAGAACCGCTACATGTAGGGGGTGTTCTGTCAGGTCTGATGAATAACATAAAACATATCATTGTCCCTAAAATTGGGCCTAACACAGAGTCTACATCAATCATTTCCTACTTGCTTAAACATAATGGCAAACTCATAAATAATGTCATATTCTGACATCTGTATAAAGAACAAAAGTAATCGTTCTGAAATATGTTCATAAGTAAAGTGTAGCTTAACAGGGTCGATTTGTCAGACATTAAATGACGATCGATCTGATCCAATCTTTTCCAGTGCGATAAAAAATTGGCCAATTGATCGTGATCGGTTAGTAGGTGCAACACCACCTTGGTGAATCGATTGTGTGCTGTGATTTGGACATGATGCCGATCTCCAAAATGCTGACGCTGATTCTACAAATCCATCAATCGGAAAGGCTGCTTGCATTGGCTTTTATTTGGGTCCTCCATCAAATGTATTTCTGATTGTCTAAAACGATCGCCCAAAAAAAAACTAAAATGTCGGTTCATTGTCCCGGAAAAAATTTTTACGATTTTTTATAGTCGTATTCAGATTTTTTGGGGTCGATCGTTCAGGCGATCAAAAAACCAGATTGACTGCCGATCGTTGCCGATCAAACTCGTGAACGCGCGCAGTGATCGATCTGTCAAAAATCTAGTGGAACAATCGACCTGTGTATGGCGTACCTTTAAAACAACCGTGACTCTAATCTATATTACAAGCCACTGATAAGTACATGGTTGGAATGATTTGTCAAAGCAATCTCTGACTCTGATACCTAGATTAAAGGGATGTTACAGACATGTAGATAGGGGCCAGAATCATGGCCACTTCAAACGCCATGCACGTGCCATCTATCTGGCGCATATCATATGAGGCCATGGCTGGTTTTCAAGCGTGACTCCCGCGGGTTGAATTCTTATTGAAATGTATATCGGCTGAGTTGAAGAGATAGTAGAGCTCTCTCTCCCGCTCCGCCGGTATCTGACAGTCAGCCTGATGGTGGTAATGCACCGCTGGCTGCAATCAGGGAATCGGTACGGTCTCCAATATTGAGCATCTGTTCTGCTTAAATGCAACATATAGAAATGAGTGATCAATTGCCATTACACCTATTGTTATGTTTCAATATCAAAGTGCTTTAAAATGAATAGGCAGAACACCTTGTTTGAAACTTCTTAATATATTATTGTTAAAATGTGTCAAACTAAATATTAAACTGTACTAATATAAATACTGTGAAAATGTGCACTTATTGCCCCACAAAAGCAGTTATCTGTATTCAGGCACTTCTAGGGTCTCAAAGACCTAATATGTTTTTTCCTTATTTACACAGCTCAGGTTTTTGGCTAAAATCATTTATTGTATATATATCACATCCATTAAAACCATACATACAATTACCAAGTTGCTAAAGAATGATTAATTACATTGTTATGATACAGATAATGGCAGTGCCCAATATAATTTCAGGCCACCATTGCCTATACCCTTTTCATTAACCGATCTCTTCTCTCAATGGTTTTAAATCTACCAGATAACATGACATTCTTGGAATGGTCTAAAAAGTTTGTTTGCCACTATTTACCCCCGTGCCTGCGTTTTGTATTCCACTGTTGCATTATAGCCTCCTTGTGATGTGTATTATGGAACAAATGTGATATTCTTTGCTGATGCAGCTTTGAAACTACTTTCCTGTAAGGTGCCCATCTTCCCCCATGAAAGTACTTTGTACAGCATGTGCCCCTTTTGGTAAGTTGGTCTAATTTCTTAGTTATAATGTTTGTTCAAATCAAAAGTTTATATGTGTTGCGGGTTACAGCATGAAATGCCATTTCTGATTGGTTAGCCAACACACTATGGGCCAAAGGAGGGGAGTGCAGTACCTAAAAAACACACAAGTGTACATGCTTAACCTCCTGGGTGTTTTGGCCTGAGTTTACTCGGGCTGAATCTCATGAATCATGAAACTTCAGCCAGAGTTAACTAGCGGGAAGGGAATCACGTGTATGCCGATGATCCGGGGTCTTTACCCCGTATCGGTGTTCACCGTGACGCGAAGGTGGGTGTGGGGTAGGCAGCGCCATAGCCCATTCATGTAAATGGAGGGGGTGTCGCTTTTTTAGCATAAACTCGTGTGTCTCCAGTGAAATCGAATTTATTGCACAGGACCTATGGCAGTGGCAGGAATATACGCAGAGCTATGTTGTGCTCCGCTCCGCAGACTGCCTGCTGGCACGGGTATTATAAAAAAACGTGCCATGTGCGCAACGACCAGACGGGTTTAATGTGTGATTTGACCAGTGCAATGATAGAAAAGATTGCAGGGTGTATTTCCATGTGTTTGGGGTACTTTTGGCATTCCATTCAATTAAATGAGATGTGTGTTGTCCATATTGGATAAATGGGTAACTGGCCTTTATCCACAGTCACCCTTTGTAAGATGTTTCTGAAATGTTTATGTTTATTTATGTAAAATTGGACTTCCCCCTTAGTAGAGTGGGTTTCCAAACTGTATCTTGCCGGGGCCCGCCTTGTCTATTAATGGAATATTTTTTGAAGCCCCCCCCCTCCCATTAAACACCTTAGGTTTAGAATGAGGATACGCTTTCCCCCTGGTTAATACTACCAGTTTTGGGAACCATCTGCTTACAGACTGTTCTTTTTTAATAATTATCTGTGAACAAATGACAGATTTGTGTAGAAAAGTTTTTTATTTATCTTCATCATATATCATGGTAACCAATTTAAGTTACAAGTAGTCCATTGGTCTTGTGTTTGGGTTATGTAAACCGTCGGTGGGAAGGGTTACCATGATCGCTTTATTTTATGCTTTCTACCTCAGCCAAATTTATATTACCTATATACTTGTAATATAAGCCAAAATCGTCTTAGCACCGATTAAATGTTGTCAAAACATGAAATTTCGGGTGATATATTAAGGTCACACAAAAAAAAATCGCTGAATTTTTGTGGTGGACTCAAAACCCCCGAACATGCTATCATCAAAATTTGATGGAGGTTGTAGAAATGCTAAATGATTGCTCTAGAATATGTCGTTTTTGCATAAATTAGGTTCAAAAGTCAAGTCAAATTTTAACATATTTTGTGCAAAAACTGATATGCATAGAGCAATTAACTTTTTCTTTACAATGTTCCCACAAACCTTCTCTTATATCTCCAGCACTTATAGTGATGATATCAGTTCCGGGGCTTGTGATAACTTACAAGTCTTACTGACTGAATAATAACTAGTCATGGCGCAACCCGGAATTTGATGTTTGGAAATGCCCCCCGATACGCGAAACTATGCTCAAAAGTTAGCGCACCGTGCGAACGGTGGGAACAGCAAGGACTCATGGGGAGGCGACGAATTTTAAAAGAACAAAGGGGACCCCTTTCGTGGGCACCAAGAGTGTTGGGAAAGTTTGGTTCAAAGGGGTCAACACCTGGACATGACATGACAGAGGGAATCCATGGCAAATCCCAAGAATTTTTTTTTCAACCAATAAAGCCGACCAGGATTCGACATGAGTGATAGTCACTGGATTTGAGATGCAGAGCAGCCGTGCCCGTGTCACCTTGCCGTGTCAACCTTTGCCCGGTCACCCTTTTCCCGTGTCACCTTTGCCCGTGCACCTTTGCCGTTTGTCACTTTGCCGTTGTTCACCTGTGCCGTGTCACCTTTGCATCCAAAGTCATGTGTGGCAGTCCCCATCCAAAGTAATGTGCGGCAGAGTACTTGGATGGGACGATGTCACCATTACTTTGGATGGGCGACTGCCACCTCTTACGTGGGAGGGGACCGTCACACATTACTTTGGATGGGGACTGCCACCCATTAACTTTGGATGGGGGCGGAACTGTCAACATTGTTGGATGGGGGACCGTCAAACATTATGTTGGAGGGACTGCCAGCCTTACTTTGGTGGGGACCTCAACACATACTTTGGCGGGGACTGCCCACCCATTACTTTGGTGGGGACGTTAACACATTACGTTGGATGGGGACTGCCACACATTACTTTGGATTCGGTGGTTGACTTGATGGTCAGGGGAAAGGACACTGGTGGCGGGATGGTCAGTCTGGCGGACACGGGGTAATGGTCAGTTGGAGGACCACTGGTGGGGATGGTTCAGTGTGAGGACACTGGGGGATGGTCAGTATGGCAGACACTTGGGGGTGATGGTCAGTGTGGAGGACACGGTGGAGATGGTCAGTATGGGCCGACATGGTGGTGATGGTCAGTTATGTGAGGACACTGGGGTTGATGGTCATATGGCAGACACTGGTGGTAATGGTAGTTGGAGGGGACATAATGGTGGTGATGGTTTCAGTGTGGTGGAGGCACTGGTGGAGATGTTCCAGTGGGTGGGAGGACACTGGTGGGATGGTCAGTATGCAGACACTGGGGGTGATGGTCAGGTGGAGGACAATGGTTGGTTGATGGTCAGTATAGCAGACAACTGGTGGGAAGGGGTCAGTTTGGGGACACTGGTGGTGATGGTCGTGTGGAGGACACTGGTTGTGGATGGTTCAGTGTGGAGGATCACTGGTGGTGATGATGGTCAGTATTGGAGACACTGGTGGTAAGTGGTCAGTATGGAGGACACTGGTGGATGATGGTCAGTGTGGAGGACACTGGTGGTGAGGTTATGGTTCAGTATTGCAAGACACTGGGGGTGATGTCAGTGTGGAGGGACATTGGTGGTGATGGTCAGTGTGGAGGGACATGAGTGGGACTATGGTCAGTATGGCCGACACTGGTGGAGATGGTCAGTTGGAGGAACTGGTGGTTGTGGTCAGTATGGAGGGACACTGTGTGGAGATGGATATTCCATGGATGGATGGATTGGATATTCAGTGAAGACTGCAGAAGACACTGAAAACACTTCCCTAGCTAATGGTTCCCTATGCAGCAGCAGCAAGCTCTGTTCTAACTCTCTCCAATCTCTCTAGCAGCATTGTGAATGGCGTCTCTCCTTGCTATGTTATAGGGGGTGGGATGGGCGTGAGGTGGTGGTTGCTGATTGGCCGGATATGTTGCTGACTGTGACTCACAGGGTCAAAGTTTCACCAATGCAATAGATAGGGGCGGGGTCGAACTCGCCATATGTTCGCGAAATAGATGCGAACGCGAACGCGAACATGCGATGTTCGCCGCGGATAGTCCGCCAGCGAACAGTTCGGGCCATCACTAATAATAACATCTCCTAACAAAATCACATGTTTCTGTACCCTAGCTGATGCATTTCCCCCCTAGGCTTATACTCTAGTCATTCAGTTTTTCCAGATTGTTTTTCTAAAATTATGTATCTCTGCTTATATTTGGATGGAGTATATACGTTATATAGATAAATCATACTCCTGTAATTTCCTTTCTTAATTTCTATTTATCTGAATAGTTGAATGTATTGATTAAGCTTTATAATTTGTCCCCCTCATCTCAGCATGAATCCAGTAAAGACATAATAACCAGCTCACAGTGGAATATGATATAACACACATAACAGAATAATCCGCTTTTTTTTATTATTTATTTTTGAAATTTGTTTTATTTAAATATTACCCTTTCTGGAGGATGTCTGCTACGAACATAAAATGAATCTCAGTGTTGGAGAGGAATCTTGTTAACATAATACGATTTGTGAGAAAATTAGGAACACTTCAAAGAATTTGCTGTAATAGGAATTCATCAGACATTATAGCATTTAACTAGATAAGTGTGAGGCAGAAGCAAATCAGTGTGAGCAATCAGCTGCACTACCCGTCACTCTAAAAGAGAATTTCCATTAGGACACAATGAGCTACATACTTCTGAAGCAGAATATGTAGAAACCTGTTCTAAAGATTATGAAATTGGTAAAATAAGTGGTACTCAATGGTGCCTGGACATACCCAAAAATATTTTTACATGTGTCCACAAAATATGGAAATTTCTGCCAGTATTATTATTATTAACATTTATTTATATAGCACCAGCATAATACGCAGCGCTGTACATTACATTAGAGTGGAGATACAACACAGTATAGCACACAGGTAATGACACAGGAGGAGTAGAGGACCCTGCCCGGACGGGCTTACAATCTATTAGTAGCACTTTTTGGAATCCTGGTCCTTAAGGCCCCCATACACCTTACAATCTTATCGTACAATTTCTGTACAATCAACTTTTCTTCTACCAAATCCATGTAATATGAGTACCTTCCAATCATTATGTATTCCATCAGGGAGGCCCATATACTACATAGCTGTTGGTTTATCTAATGGGAATTGTAGTGGTCTAAAGGTGTATAGGCGCGTAAGAGTGGAAATTTCTACTTACTACCCATCTCAGTAGAAGATGAACTAAAATGTAAGCAGTTTCCAAAGAAAAGAAATCCCGGGCTCTCCAACACCATTGTTCTCTATTTAAGATGAATTGTTGATTGGTGTGATAAATAGAATGAAAATAAAAATAGTACTAACAGTTTATGTAATGTTTATATGCAGGCCTAATACTATCCAGGGAATTAATTCTTTTTAGGGGTTGTAAAAACATTACTGCTAACAGAATGTCTGTTTGACCCACTATGTCAAGATCTGTAAGAATAGAGACAAAATGGCTGCTACTATTCATAGACATACTTATTAAATACGACAAATGATTCTGTCCTTGAAATTCTCAAAATTAATGGAAAAAACAGATGAAGAGGATTAAGACCTCATATTCTGATGTAATGTTGTCCACATACACTTCTGACTTGTTTTACGCTTATTGGTTAAATGAGTACAATTAATTAAACTCGGCGAAAGGTAGGCATACGTGGTATGATTTTTGTTCAATTGATTTGTTTTTACCTCCACATAATATATACTGCTCAAATAAATAAAAGGAAAACTTGGAGTTACATTGTGCTGTTAAAAGGTAGCCATACACAGCTCGATTTTCCACTCAATCTTTGACCGATCGATCACTGTGTGCTTTCATGAGTTCAATCGGCAAGCGATCAGTAGTCAATCGTGTTTTGATCACCCTTCCTGATCGAGCCAAAGAAATCTGAATCTACTAAATTCGGATCGGACAATGAACCGACATGTTGGTTTTTTGGTCGATTGTTTGGCAATCGGAGTACATTGATGGACCCAAAAAGCCCTATGCAGCAGCCTTTCTGATCGATGGATTTTGTGGAATCCGCCATTTTAGAGATCGGCTCATGTCCAAATCAGCCCCAAATCGCATTCCCAAGGTGGTGTTGCATCGATTCCCCATCCGATCAATTGCCGATTCCTGATTGCCTGGAAAGATTGGATTGGCAATCTATCGGCAATTGATCGCTGACAAATCGACCTGTGTATGGCTACCTTTAGTGTTCCCTTTATTTTTTGGAGCAGTGCATATTCATAGCAGATAAATTCATTGTCAAAGCCCCGTGCATAGGCTCCATAGTACCATCAGATACAAATTGTTCGAAATTCCTAGAAAACCCACACTATACATGTCCACCCAGGTTACCTGAGGCCAATGTTTGTTGATAAGCTTGAAGGAGATGCGCAGTAGTGTATGAAAATATTCCTGCGCTGAGCATGCCTAAAAGGTAATTTGAGGGTGTTCCATCATTCAGTGACGCTGGGCAAGCAGAGCAGGTGCTTTTGCTCCGCTGTGCATCGGAGAAGGATGTAACATAAGAAGATTAAAGAGGCAAATGTTTCAAGAAAAAAGATGAAAAAAAGGCAAAAGATGGATTACAAGAAATATCCTAGAATGGATCACGACGAGGGAGTCGGGAAATGCTAATAGTTACATAGATGTTGTGTGTGTGTTTTAATGTAAATAAAGAAATTATTCAATTATTACATATAAAAGTTTTTTGGGGGAGGGGAGTAATTTTGTAATGTGTTATGTTGTGCATTTTATTTTTATATGTAATAAATGTAATATATATATATATTTTAGGGCGTAAGGTTTAAAACTGAAAATGTTTGATAATGCTGTATAATGTTAGGCATGTGCTTTTATATGTAATAAGTTATTTAATTATTACATTTAAATGTTTTAGGGGGATTTTTTTTAAATTAGTGGCTACTGCTGGGTTTAAACCGCTTGTGAAACAATATAGGGGTCAATACGACCCTATATTTATAAAATGTTTATATGTTATAATTGATTTTATTATTACATATACAAGGTTTTGGGGGTATTTTAATAGTGTATTTTTTTAATTAGCCTTTATTGCTGGGTTTTAACCCTTTGGGAATTAATGGAGTTTAATACAATATTGTGTGGTAGTATGCTAGATCAATGTCAGACTGACAGCCCATTGCATCTAAAATCGATCAAAATCGAGCAAAAATTTATGCTTGTATGGCTAGCCTTAGTTTTGGCAAATTTTAGGTTGGCCAGCTATCCATGCCCAGAGTCAGGGACGCCGTCAGGGTCTTGTCCCGGGGCCCGGCGATTGATTGAAGCTAGGGGCTCCACGAACTTTCTACAGCAGCCTAGAGCAGAGAGGCGGGGAAAGGGAGGGTGGTGTGTCACACAGCCACAACCCAAATACCCCCCTGCTTAACCATTATGGCCGGGAGGTGGTGTCACCGGAATATGTTTGGGTAGCACCAATTGCGACCCCCCCCCCCCCCCCCCCCCCCCCCCCCCACCGCTCCAGTAACATCATCCAGTATGGGGCCCCATGAATGCTTATGGCGGCCCTGCTAAAAGTAGTGTACAAGTGTTTACCAACATGCCTCAAACAAGTCTCAAACTATCAAAACAATAGTTCCCCCCCTGGAAAAAACCATGCACCGGGTGTCGAACTCACTGGTATGGTTCTGCGAGCCGGGTGGATGCTGGGAGAATATCGACCCGACGCCTATCTACCCACCCACAGCCCGGACTATAAGCAGCAATACTGGTAAGCCAAAAGTTTATTAATTAATTTAATTAGCATTTTTATGTAAGAAAATTTGGAGACTGACAACTGTAAACCTAAAAATATAGATGAAATATTGGGCGGTAAACATTAAATATAATAGATAGATAGGATCATAATAAGAAAGCAAGGAAGAAATGTATGTGTTCAGATATATTTTAAATCATGACAAAATTGAAGGTTGAAAGAGAAAACTAGCAAGGGACCATCCATATGATTATGAAATATGAAAAATTACTGATATGTGAACATCTTTATGACTTTCAGAAAATACTTCCAAATATCCCTGATGAAGTCCCAAATTAAAGGGACGAAACGCGTTGGAGCACTTGGGAGGACAATAATTTTTTAACAAAAACAGGACTACTGAGTCATGGAGATGTGCGATGAATTTTTAACTGTATACCATGTGGTATGGTGAACCGAAATGCTATGTTTGTATGAAACACATGTGTTCCTTCTTAAAATGTTGGATAGTGATATCCTGGGACAGTAATGCTCATATGTTATTGTATCGTGTAATTGTATATTAAAACACAATTGTTATCAATCTCCCGACTGGAACCTCTTGAATTTAATTCACCTTAAAAGTCCGTCGGGCTGGCCACCCCTGAGGGTTAGTTCCCCCCTCCCCCCTCCTCAAAGTCTCAAA
Source organism: Ptychadena robeensis (assembly GCA_036250615.1). Classification (NCBI taxonomy): domain Eukaryota; kingdom Metazoa; phylum Chordata; class Amphibia; order Anura; family Ptychadenidae; genus Ptychadena; species Ptychadena robeensis. The sequence goes on from CM070032.1 coordinate 169,260,343, forward strand.
CTAATTTTTCTTTCATTTCGATAAAATTTTGTTGATCAAAAAAAGATGGAAATGGAAAAAGAGTTGAGTGTGAGTTTAATAGAGCTTACAGGCATCCCTATGGCTCATCCATGGGTGCCTTCAGTACCTACTTTTTTTAACATATTAACTTGCCTGTACCAGTGTTTTAGGCCTTGTCCACACTAATCTGTTTTTTGTGTGTCAAAATGCATTTTCATTGCCCATTGGATATAGTGTGTATATATTTGAACATGCGTTGCCAATCCCAGAGAATGGATGGCTCAAACGAGCCTGTCATTACCAAACCCCATCGCTCCCATTTTTTTTAGCTCGATCAGTAGGTTAATCTTGAGAAAAATATGAAAAAAAACATAGCTTTAAAATTTTGTATCCAATTACAATCATAGCTATCATTAGTTCTTTTTTGTCCATACAGATACCAGTAAAGAACATTTTTCACTACAGTGGATGAACGTACTTTAGTTTCTCAGTATGGTAGTTTTCATTCTCTTCTGAAACCTAGGAGCCTGAAGTGTCTCTATTATGAAAAACACAATATCCTCACTTAAATGACTTAACAGTTCAAATTGAATATTTGTAACGGAGAAAATATCCTGTGAGAAGTGACAAAACAATAGCTTAGCATTCTGCCATCCTGTCCTAACTGCGTGTCAGACACATTAAGATGTATTATACCAGAGGTGACACTTGTTGTATGGAATAAAACCTAGTCATCTTTCTCACTTCCAGTTGTGCTCAGAGCGTGACTACCAGCAAGACAGAGGTAATAGATTTCTAATTAGCCATTCACATCTTTTTATCACTGTTTGAGACAAACACTGTAAACACTGTAAACAACTTCATTTGTTGAATGCTGAAATTCACACATCTGCAGCTCTATGAGAAATACAGAACCATTATCTCACAAGACTTGCAGTAACTCCATCACTGGTCACATACTGAAACCTGGAATAACACAGCTTTTAACAGTTAATATACTGTTGAGATAACTGTGGGTTTTTTGGTTCTGTGAAAGAACCAAAAAATAAAAATTGTATTTTCTTACAATGGAACTTCATCTAAATTTCCCTTTCAAGGAAAACAAAAATAAAAATGTGATATATAGTATAAAGTTTTGGGTTGTTTCTTTTTCTTTTTTTGCTTTGGTACATGTTTTTTTCCCCTTTTTTAAGCATATCCCAAACTCACCCATCCCAGGTGTAAGGTACTGACCCATGCAGACCATCCCGCATCACCCTTGGTGATCACAGGAATTACAGGTACTCTCATGAGAGCCTCCACAGAAGGCAGCATGGCTGAGGCATGACTCCATACTGTTCTGGCCGAACAGTATTCCTAGCCTCCCTGTAGATTTGAGCACAGTACGGTCCAGGAGTGCTGCTGCCTCGCCATGAGCCAGAACATGCACAGTTTGAATTTTCTGCGGCCTAATCAGCTGCAGCAGATTCACCAATTCTATGGTGCCAGATGGCCAATTTAATGAGGATCTGCCATGCTCACCATTACCCGTTATAGCCTCTGTATAAAAGTGTGCTCCGAGGTTTGCTTAACCTGTCTATCAGACATCTCCTGCCTTATCCATATGTATTGTCTTTATTGGACTAAACTTTGTGTTTGACCCTTGGCTTGTTTCTGCATTACCCAATAAAGCCTGTTAACAGTATATCTGTTGTTTTTAGTGATTGTATAGCCAGGCTCATTGCAGCAGGACCTTTTCCTTCTTTATTTACATAGTACTTACATAACCCTAAACTTGGCTATGTGGTTACTACAGGTTAGGTGATAGGCTTAGCATATTACTGGGTACTAATATTCAGATTTTTTTTGCAAGCAATCTCATGTGAAGTTAATACATGTAAAAAAGAAAAATGTGCAAATTCGTATCTGATATCGTTGATCGCAAATATTCAAATTGCAAATTAATATTGTGAATATCTGCACTTCGAGTAGTGCTATATCTTTATAATCGTGAATATTCAAGATTTTAACATCGGTTGTATTGATCGTCAAAGTATGAAAATATCTGCACTTTTTTTATTGTGAAAATCTTTTTTTGCAATGAAGGGGATATGGAGATTTTTTGGACTGAATTCTCATACTTACGAATTTGTTGCGAATATTAAGCGAAAAATTTGCAATATTTTGCGAATACGAATATTGCCTATGCTTCATTACTATTTGATATGACATGCATTAATGGACAGACTGGGGAAGGCTGCAAACTGTCTTGGGAACCATATCAATCACATATTATATGTGTTACATATTCAATCTAGCAATAAGTAAATGTTGGTAGCAAGAAACTTTGAAAGCCAAAGGTTTTTTGTTCCCTTCTGCCTTTTCACTAATAGTTGACTTTTTTAATAAATAAATTCCATTTATTGATTTAGTCTAGTGTTAAATGATTACACAGCAAGTCATTTATCACGTGCTTATCTTATCTTCTCTGCCTTTAATCAATGGCCCTATGTATACGCTACAGATCAATTATATAAATGTCCAATTGATAAAACTCTGAGTCTATGGCTATTACAGTAAATACAGCCCTGAAGCAAAGAATTATTGACAGTTTACAGCTGCACTGTCAATTAGCAATTACTATGTATGTGGCTCTGATAAAAGATGATGATGATCATATGACACTGAAGTAAAGAGACACACCATGATACAAAAGAAATAATTAGCAAGTGTATTGATGTTCTGTGACTTTGGTTACTGGCAATAATGACTTTTTACTAACTAATCACAGCCTCCAATACATTGTGACCATTTATGGCACCTAACTGCTTAGATAAGACCACTGTTTAGCTTTTGGCATACTTTTGTGGAAGTTTCTTTTTCTCCCACATTCACCAGGTTATAAAACTAGTGCAAACTTTTGAGCCACCCATCAGTCTCAAATATTGAGTGAATTACTAGAATCTAAATGAATCCTGATTTGTATGCATAGCTTTTCTCATCACTTTTTTATTAGTCTAATCTAAGACATTTACTGGATATGAAGTGCATCAAAGTCCCAGAAGAACAACACGAGAATAGGCAGATTATTTCAGAGCATATCTGTAAGCAATATTTACATTGCCTTTGTTCAGATGCCATTTACCAGCTCCATGTTTTGCATACCAATGTACAGGGGTTCTGCAGTCTCAATTAAAACTAGCATGGTAAAAATTGTAAATATAACAATATTGCCTCTGTGCAGTTGTAACTTGTACAAATGTTGATGTTGGTCTTCTTTTATTTAAAATTCATAGAGCAATCAGAGTTAAGTTTCCTCAGCAGGCATCTTCAAAATACTCAGCAATAATATACAAGCAAAGATCTGTTATGTTGTATCTTTTGGGATCTTCTAAAACACAAGAGATACTAAATCTGTATGCTATTTTATGCTGTTATTTATATACTGGGAATTAAATTTCCATTTTAAAATGGCACTCATACTAATTTATAAAAACATCATGTGTTGAGTTAGTACTATATAAGTAAAAAGAGCAGATTATGAAACACAATCTCCCTTATTAAACCAATAGTATGAAATAGCTAGCTTGGCATATATGGAGAAAATGTCAATGTACACTGCAAAATAATGGCTAACAATGACATGGTCTAACAATAGCCTTTAAAAGTATTTTATTTACTGTAAGTGTTATACTTGCATATTGCAACAGGGAAGTAAAACATGCAAATTCTTACCAAGCCTATGTTATACATGGTTCTTCTTGCAATCATTGTGAACCCCAAGACTAAAGTTGCCCATACATGGTTCCATATTTGCGTATGATCAACTTAAAAACTATTTTTTAAGGCGATCGAAGGCAATTGATTCCCAGATAGCTGTATGACCAATATCGAATATATTGAAGGACATGTTGGTAAATTTCGATCTTAAATATCTGATGCTTTTCTAGGTATTTGGATTGATTTCTATCCGATTATAACTATGGAACATTCACACAGGGCCTTGGAAAAGAATTGATCGTTTTTATATCAATCACACTGTGAGCTGGTACAATCAATCAATGTTAGGGCTTGTTTCCTCTAGAGCGGTCATACATTTCCTATGGGCCGGCCAGCTATCAGGAAGTAAAATTTAAACACGCCCCCCTACTACCTGTGCACCCCATCTGATCGTGTGAACAACCGCGTGCAAAACCGCATGGGTAGTGTTTGGCACAAAGGGTGTGCACCCGATTCTTGGTACGACGCGCCCTTTGTCGATTTGGGGGGAAGATTTTTGGCTGAATACAAAGGTGGTCAATCTGCTATGAAACCGGCTACAAATCAAAGCGTGCATGGGGGGCTTAACTAATTATAAAGCCTCAGAAATCAAAGCAAGTAAAAGGCTAAGGCTCCACTGGGGACGCTCCATAGTCATGGATTGGCCACAAATAAATGCAGTTTACAGCACAATGCCGCATTCTAAACACGTGTCCACTTGTGTTTTTCTGTCCGCATCATTGGACTTTTTGCCTGGGACAGCAAGAAAAAAATAAAGTAAAGCAAAATAAAGAAGAAAAATGGCAGAAAAGAAGAGAGAGAAGAAAAATGTAAGACTGTGATTCATTGAATTTCTACGCTGAGAACTTTGTATTCTCTTTTACCTTTCTGTATAAACTCCAGGGGATAACTGTTTGAAGATTGCTTGCCTATGATTGCACAATTCTAGGAATAAGGTGTTTCAAAAGACCGATTTACTACACAAAACACAAAGGAGTGGTAAAAGACCACAGGTTCCCACATATTGATTACAGAGTAAGGTTGTAAGGGAAAGAAAAAAAGACAAGAACTAATTACCTTCATTAGACAAGAAACATGCACAGCGTGAAAATACAATAAATTAATAAAAGCAAACTGTTTAAAGAACTGTTAACAGTGAACTATGCATTGTGTTGGCCTAAAAAAACATTCATTTGAAATGTGCCGCAATAGTACCTAATTTAGCATACATCTTTAGAGAAATAAATTACATGCTGCACTGAAATTTAAAAGCATGGGTTGTTAGGCTTGGCTTGCATTTTAAAACATAAAAATTTTGAGAAAAAATTGAACTACTGCCAAGAATAATGTAGTAGCTACCAATGTTCAAAAGGATCAGTTAATAGGGTAGAATATTTAAGGGGTTAATCAAGGACAGGGACACAAAGAGGGACAACAGCTATTTTTTATTAAACCATCATGTTGATCCCATTGTATAATTGTTAATAGATGTTTGGTTAATATAATAAAGCTTTATGCAGGTGTGTGGTTTCAGGGTGGTGGATAATTCACATCACCGTGTGTGGGACAACTGGCCCCATGTTATCCTTATGGGCAACCATGTTGCATTCCCCGGGCCTTTTCAGTTTTGGGGTGCATGGACAGTGGAAATGCCTTCCTAAGAAGAAAGGGCAGTGGAAACAAATCTTGATTAGAATCGAAGGGAAACATTTAAGCTGGGCATACATGGGTAGATTTCTATATAGATTCGAGCACAATCAAGCTCTGTGCGCGCTCACAGGGCTCAATTGTGCTCAAATCTATTAAGAAATCTACCTGTGCATGCCTTCCTTCAAGCGGGATCTATTGAAACACTGTGTGCAAGGGGAGGAGGAGCCATAATGGCTGCGGGCTGCCCTTTTTTTATGTAGTTCTCAGCCCGTGTAAAAGATTTTCTCACAAGACTGGTGTACTGGGATTTCAAATATTTGCATGGGACCAAACGCATAGGTTGCACAACAAAAATTAACTATTATATTTTTCATTTTGTTTTAATTAATCCTAAAGCATACATACATTGCTCTTGCATTCCTGTTTTTCTTTTGTTTCCATATACAGGTGTATCATATAATAATTCATTTTTATTAAGTACTTGCGTTTCGCATTCTTGCTTCCTCAGGAGAAGCAAGAATGAGGATGCAAGAAAACTAAACTCGCAGTGAAAGTGATATTCAGCATAGTACAGTCTTATATGTATACAGAGAATTTTTTTAATCCAGCTGGGTGTGATATACATGTATCAAAGTGCTTTTCTTAGTTTTATCTACTGATGACTGTTATTGTTCAATATATATTGTTGTATAAACAATTATCTCTTACGATGCTTTACAATCAAATTGATACAATAATTAGTGCCTCAAAAGTCCCACTAGCATATGTTAATCTTGATGACCCTATTGCTGGTTTACCATATTGGCCATGTTTGGTAGATCAACCACTGCATTGGGGAAACACGCCACCTGCACCAGTACAGCATGCATGAACAAGGAACAAAGCTTTTGGAAACAAGTGCATAGAAGTTCATAGAGAAACTTGAAACCAGTACAAACCTTAATGTATGGACATGGATTTACTATTTACATAGGGTTGTGTAAGGCTGCAACCAATAATAAGCTGGGTCTACCTGGAAAAATTTTATCTTAGGACTCTATAACACTGTACACTTTTTCAAATAACATCACAAAACACAAGGTAGTAACATTTTGTCAGAGCTTGGGTTTTATTTCCTATTTCATTTATTGGAAACACAAACTTTTTTAAAAGGTTTTAAGATACACTGCGTAAGTGAGAGCGTTGCACATTTTTTTGGACAGGACACCCCTGTACCATATGGATCACAGACAGAGTGTAACACACACAGTGTGGAAGAGTCGTTAAGAATAGAAGACCATTCCTCCCCAAAGCACTACAGTCATCATCTCAGAATATAACTTACTTTTCTCCATATCAGATACATATACTGAAGCCTCTCATTCTTTATAGATAATAGATATATTTTTTAAGCAATTCTGCCTCATAATATACATATATAAACAAAAAAATCCATCTTTGTCAATAATGGCACCAGCTGTGTGAAGAGCAGTGGCGGGAGACAGGAAATGACAGGCAGTGTACTGTGTACACTGCCTCGATTGCCCGTATGGCGCGATACGGGCAGTGCGCTAGGGAGGTTAATATGATAAGTGCACCAGAATTGGATAGATTAAATATTACAAACACGAACACGCCGAAAGAGACGGCAAACACAGCTAGAAGGTTTACAGCACCCGAGGGAACGAGAATACACTTTTTTCTCAAACCCACATAAAGTACATACTAGGATAGACCACTAGTATGGTCATTTGGAAACAGTTAAGATAACTAAAAGCACAAAGATAGGTAATATCTCCTGGTCAGATCACGCACCTATTAGACTAACAATATCACTGAAAAATATGGGACAAAGGCAAAAGCACTGGAGGTTCAATGAATGCTTGACCAGAGATTTGTCAAGCAAAACCCACATAGAAAACGCACTGAAGAATTATTTTGACATAAACGATGGCACAACACAATCTGAGGGAACACTATGGGAGGCACACAAAGCAGTTATGAGTGCGCAATGTGTATCAATATTATCAGCCAAAAAGAAGAATTTGATATCTGAAAAGGGGAACAGACTGAAAGAATTGAAAAAAATTGAAAAAAAATTGACTGAATACCCTTCATTAAACACCCTACGTAAAATAATAGGGATTAGGTCAGCATTAAAACAAGACGCAATCGAGGAAACTGAACACAATCTCACCTATCTAAAACAAACCTACTATGAAAAAGGTAATAGAACAGATAGACTCTTAGCAAACAAATTGAAAACAAAAAGAGCTGAGGGAGTACCATATGCAATTAAAAACAAGAAAGGAGAAATAACTAAAATCCCAGAAGAAATATTGGCGGTTTTCGAGCAGTATTATAAGTCCCTCTACTCGAAAATAGTAAAATAACAAGGAAAAGTGCAAAGGATTAAAGAGAGAGAATAAAAGAGTTTATTAAGGATGCGAAACTACCAAAGCTGGAACCTGACCAGATTTAAGTACCCCGAAATAAGGCCCCAGGGCCAGATGGATTTACTTATTCTTAATTGAAAGAATTCAAAGAAATATTGGCGCCCTACATGTTAAGGTGTGACTGTGGATACACCTACCGCAGATGATTGACCAGGACCAGACGGGATTTATCCCAGATAGACAGACTGGCAACAACACTCGAAAAATTATAGACTTAATCAAGATAATTAACAGGAGGAAACAGGAGGCAGTGGTGCTGAGTCTGGACGCCGAATAGGCTTTTGATAGATTAAGCTGCCCATTCCTAATGGAAACACTGAGAGCATATGGAATAAGGGGAACCTACCTTACAGCCATTGGAGCCTTATACTCAGCACCATCTGCCTCGGTGAAGACAGCCTTGGGTAACTCAGGGGTTTTCCCAATCCTTAACGGAACAAGGCAAGGTTGCCCACTTTCACCAATTATTTTTGCATTGGCAATAGAATCAATGGCGGCACATATAAGAAATAACGAGGACATTAGAGGGGTGGAAGTGGGCCACAAAGTGTATAAAATATCTCTCTTTGTGGACGACATACTGCTCAGTCTGACTCAACCACTTACAACAATCCCAAATGTAATGAAAATCCTGAAAGAATATGGGGTGGTGTCAGGCTACATGAACAACAGTGGGAAGACTGATGCTTTGCCTTTAAATATGGAGAGGGTGAAAATAGAAAACTTAAAGGAGTATTATAAATGGAAGTGGAAAACCGATGAGATTAAATATTTGGGTATAAAAATAACTGGTAGCTATGACACATTGTATAAAGCCAACTACCCACCTCTGATTAGGGAAATTGAAGAAACCCTGGGGAAATGGAAGAAGTTTGCAATCTCCCTGTTTGGAAGAATAGAAGGGATCAAAATGATGATACTGCCCAAACTCCTGTACCTCTTTAATATGCTCCCAGTCAGGGTCCCAACGAATAAAATAAAGAAAATACAGCAGAAAATACTAGAATACATATGGGCCTATAGAGCGCACAGACTCTCCTCAAAATTATGAATGAAGAATAAAGGAGGCCTGGGGGTCCCAGATATCAATAAATATTATATTGCAGCCCAATAAAGACCTTTAAGAGTCTGGCTAGAAAGAAATCTGAAAGAAAAATGGGTACAGCTAGAAAAAGATACTCTAGCAATAGAAAACATGAGAGCATGGGTATGGGGGAAGGGGTTGAGTGACACTGCTCGGAAACCGAAAGGCCCAATAGCACAGACCGGGAGGGTCTGGGAACAAAATAAAGGAAAGTATGGGTTGATGAATATAATATCAAGACTAGAACCTATAGTGGGGAACCATCACATCCCTATAGCATGGACAAAGACGAGGAAAGAGGTATGGAAAGAGGCAGGTATCGAAAGGGTTGGAGACACGGTGTCTCCCACGGGAGAGCTAGAAACATTCGAGACATTAAAATCTAGGAATAATCTCCCGGAAAGGGAACGCTTCTCCTACCTCCAGGTCCTCCACTACCGAAGCGGTAGTTTAAAGGGTGCAAAAATCCAGGAACCTACGTTATTTGAAAAAATGTGTACCCAAGAAGGCAAACTAAAGGGAGTGGTGGCTTCCATTTACAAAGTAAAGAGTGGGAGGAAATATGAGAGAACGTGGGAAAAACGTCAATTTGTGTAACGAATAAAGAAAGTATCTACAAGATAATCTATCACTGGTACTATACACCGGAGAAGCTGCATAAAATCTATCCCCAGGTCTCAGAAGAGTGCTGGAGAAGCAGGGGGGGGGGGGGGGGGGGGGGGGGGGGGGGGGGGGGGGGGGGGATCCCTGGAACACATCTTCTGGGGATGTACCAGGATAGGCGATTTTTGGAAAGATGTAAATGAAACAATGGAAATAGTGGTGGGAGAGCAAATTAAACTGGATATAGAAACCCATATATTGGGGGCCACGATTAAGCACCTGAATAAGAGTCAGAAAAAGATGACAATACACATTTTGACAGCAGCTCGCAGATTAATTGCAAGTAAATGGAAGACAAGAGAACCACCCACACGTAGAGAATTATTGATAACAATATCGGAAGGGAGAACGATGGAGTACTTAACAGCTACCATGCATGATAAACTTGAGAAATTCAGGATGGTTTGGGAGTATTGGGACACATATATTAACAAGTAGGGAGATAGTATAATTTGCCGTAATCAGCAGCAGGAAGAAAATGCAAGACAAATATAGTATGGTGTGGATGTAATTGTATTAATTATGTATTTGTATGTGAGAATATGTGTAATTGTTTAAAGAGAGAAATAAAGGAAAAAATATAATCTCAAAAACAATAAAAATAAACACTCAATGCTTTTTTTTTCTCAACATCTAAAGGCTTTATAAATGAGAGAACTTTGAAGGTACTGATGACTGTCCTCATGTTATCATACATATCACATTTATTCATCATCAATATTTTGAAACATGATTTCAATTTCAGATAAAGGAAACGACAAAAAAAAAGATAATTAAATGGCACAGAACATAAAGTAAGATGTAAGATGTAAAGTTACATCATTATAGCTCCATGCTGGAACTGTTCTGGATTTTCCATGGATTTCTCTGGTTGAGGCAAAACATGGATTCCAGATGAATTACCCTTGCACTTAATTATAGGGAAATCTAAATGTGGACATAGATGAAATTAGTGAAAAAAGTTGCTTATTTGCTGATGTGGAATTTCTTTAAAATTTATTTAGAATTGGAGCAACTTTGACTTTGTGTGTCAGCATTTACTTTGAATGAGGACTGGTACCCACCCAAAAGCAAGAAGATCGATCTAAACATTAGATCGATTTGTGGGCCCAATGTAAAGTTTGAGCATTTGATTTGCGCCAGATTTATCGCAGTGAGTGCCATCAGTCCTTTGAATGTTTCAGAGAATCTTCATGTGGTCTAATTTAACAGGAGATACTACTTTTTTTTTTTTTTACCAGTGAAGCTATTGCATTTAAAGTACATAAAATCTATGTTTTTACATTTATGCACTGTGACATTTATTACACATGTGAAGCGTCCTTTTTTATGTGACTTTCCCAGCCAAATCCCAATTTCAACCAATTTTGAATATTTCCAAGGATTTTGAGATCAGGGTGACTTCAATAGGGGAAAACTTGACAGGTATGCATTTATTGGTCTGTCTTTTCCTGTATTTTAAATAAGGTTTTTATTATTAATATTGGAGGAATGATATGATATGTATGATGATATAAGACCATAACAACAAAGTCCATCATTTATAAGGGTCCTATTACACTTCAGTCGATGCGGCTGCAGTACAATTTCTGGGCAGTATTGGACACGCTAGCCTTGTCTGTTACGCCTGAACCATGTCTGTTACCCCTGAAAACCTCATGGTTTTCAGTGCACTGTGCTTGCATCTCGGAAATGCATGCATGGGGATAAAGGTTTCCTATATTTTGAAACATGATTTCAATTTCAGATAAAGGAAACGACAAAAAAAAGATAATTAAATCCACACTGTGTTGCGGTACTGTAGTGTGAAAGGGCCCTAAAGCCTTTTGCAGACAAGAAAGCATTCGATGTTTATACACATTGGAAAAGTCTTGCCTTTACAAGTAGAGACAATTTCCTTTTGTTTTCATTTGCGCCTAGCAAAATTTTTTCATGAATTGCAAAGCCCCCAAATATGGTGTAACTAAAATTGCTGGATATGTAGAGAAGGGTTATATATCATTGCACAAAAGTATTGATCAGCCCATGTAGTTAAGTTAAATTGCTCAAGTGGACATTTTGAATTGAATTGATGTAAAATCTACATGTACTAGATTAATACTTTTTTTTGTTCCCACAACCCTTCTCTACATTGTTAGCAATTTAGGTAACGAAGAGAGCATGTAGGTATCAGTTGGGACCTTAGTTTGGTTTAAAGCCCACCTTCTCTATGCTGAGCCTTTATTTTATTAGGGGTAACAGTTTGTTTGCAAAAGTCCCTAAAGGTAGGCATACACATTGAAATTCTCCCTCAATAGATGAGGGACAGACTGCAGCGTGATGACGTCATCAAACTGCAAAGGTACCCTCAGGGGATAAGGCGGGCATCCTTGTGTGCCGGACATTACGTTGGATGAGGACTGTTATCCCCATCGAAAGTAATGGGATAAGCAGGGAATTTACTAATGGGTTCAGCCGGGAGATTCGTGGCTGATTTCGACAGGTGGGTGCACCAGATTTTTGGCCAATCGACCAGCGAGCGATTGTCAGGGAACGTGCATGGTGGTCAAATAGCTGAAAAGTCGGGCAGGAACGGGCCCATGTATGGCTACCTTAAAAAAATTAAATCCACAATACACAGATATATGGGGACAAAATTTTGCACAATAATGAGTGTCATTTTGCTATTACAAAAGAAAACTTTGTAAAAAGAAAAATGTGAGCTCTAACTGAAGGAAGGTATTTCCTTCTAACAGGACATTTATTAAAAATGTATTTGTTAGCTTGTTTTATTGCTTAAACAGTCTGCACAGTATGCCATCTGGTCTGCAAACTTTTTCTGTGCTTCATGGAGACTAAAATGCAATCAAAATAAGATTTTATGCTAGGCTTTAACCATTTCATTCCCTTTTTTTCACTTAAATGCTGAAACTAGTACATGTAGATATCGTTGTTACTTAAAGCGGACCTACCACGTTGTAGGTCACTTTGCACTATCGAGATCAGGCTGCCAATAGATAGGGCAATCACTGTCCAAAAAGGAAAGACGAGTTTTTCCGAGGTAGCACCTCCCATGTTGTGACGTTGTGCCCCGGCACTTGTCATAGCTGAAAGGGCTGCTGGGAAAACATCAGCTGTGTGTGGAGCCCCATAATCCTCTGCTCTGCCTCTTCTCTGTGACGTCACTATCAGAGCGATTCACTGTGCAGCTCCTGTGTCCCCCTCCCTCGCCCTTCCCTTCTCTGTCTCGGAGTTCCATTCATGATCTGGATGAATGAGAACCTTCCCAGACATGGAAGTGTCATCTGTGAGGTGATTGTGGGGGAAGTGTAGAGGAGACATTGCTGGGACTGGCAGCAGAGGAGGCAATAAGATATTTTATAACCTCAACCTAACCTCATCCTCAGCCTACCTGTGTGCCCCCCAAATCCATGTCTCCCCCATATCACCTGCACACTGAACCCCTTCACCACCACATTTTTTTTGAGTTTACAACCGCTTTAAAGCGGTTATAAACTCAAAAAGAAATCCCCCACATACATTACATGGACATATTGCACACCTGTCAGCAGTATACATCTGTGAAAACTGCTACACAGAGGGAAAAAAAAGGTACTTACAAACTTCACTTCCTCATTCCCTAAGGCACCATCTTAAGTACTGGCACCCGAAGCCACTTCCAGCCATTCTGTTGGACATTACTAAGGTGCTCCTCCCCTGCAGACATATTTACCAATCCCAAA
>CM070032.1:169273734-169345301 GCA_036250615.1 Ptychadena robeensis
GGGGCCCCACACACAGCTGATGTTTTCCCGGCAGCCCTTTCAGCTATGACAAGCGCCCGGCACATCGTCACAGCATGGGAGGTGCTACCTCGGAAAAACTCGTCTTTCCTGCTTTAAGATTTATTTATTTTTCTTTTTGGACAGTGATTGCCCTATCTATTGGCAGCCTGATGCCGATAGTGCAAAGTGACCTACAACGTGGTAGGTCCGCTTTAATGTCATTGTAGGATGTATATTATGGTCTTTATTATCTCAGACCATGAAGTTTCTGAATGAGGTGCTATTTCTAATCATTTTCCACCAGAATAAAAATGAAAGATGCCTCTTTAACCCCCCTGGTGTTCCTGACAGCCCCATCTCATCCAGCACTGTCCTGCTAGTGCTGCACAGGACAAAACGTGGCTGTCCGGCGGAGATTGGTGCCCCAGCAGCGCAAACTTGCCGTTTAGTGCTGCTCCAGTGGCTCCGATCTAACGAGGAGGCTGCTGCAGGAGAGCTGATCCCTCTCCACCCATCCAGTGATGTGATGATGTCACATCGGGGCGGCGGAGGGAGATTCTATGGAGAAAACAGTTTTCAGTGCGATTCCCCAGATGTGCCCCTTTGAAGTTAACCCTCTCTCCCCTGGTGTGATGTCACTAGGTCCATCACACCAGCGGAGAGAGGGTGCCAAAGGGAATTGTACTGGATACAGTGATAACTCTTTTATTAATTATAATTATTTATTTTTTTTACGTAATTTTTTTTTACATAATTGTGTTTCACACATAATTATATTCAGGATGTCTACTAGACCCTTGTACAGACATATGTTGGTACGTTACAGGCCTACAGTATCAAAAATTCTATTCCATTTAAGTCTATGGTGTGCTTTTGGTATGGAAATCTGAACCTCAGCAGAGCGCTGGGGATGTTCATGCCCTGATAAGAGGCAAGGAGAGGTATGTATAGCAGAAAATTTTAGTGCAAGAAAACCCCAAAACAGTCAATAAGCAGTTAACTGAGAAAATGTATACATAATACGAATATAAAAAAGATAATACAAGATAATATAAAGCAGCCAGCTGAAGCCTGGTCCGTGCTGGATGCTGTAATGCCACATTACATTACTCCTGGAGTAGAGGAGCACAGTTAGGACATGTTTCCACAGCGTTGTGTAATCCGTCCGCAGTGCTTGGCTGGGTCCCGACGGATCACATTGTACCTGCCCAGCGCATGCTCTGTTCAGGCATCCGCCGATGCAGGGGTTAACGTACTGCATGAGCAGATTGGCTCAGCGTGAGGACAGAGCATCCGCCGAGCAGATAAAGTGTAAAGCTGGCCATACACCTGCAGGATTCTCTGTCAGATTTCCTTCAGATCAGATCAGATCTACCAACAACCATGTAATATGAGGACCTTTCTACACCTTCCAATCACTATGTATTGTATCAGGGAGGTCACTATACTACATGGTTGTTGGTAGATCTGATCTGATCTGAAGGAAATCTGACAGAGAATCCTGCAGGTGTATGGCCAGCTTAAGGGATCCGTTGGGACCCCAGCCAAGCACTGCGCTTAGCATGTGGAGACATGCCCTTAGGCTAGGGCTTTACTGCCTGTTAGAACCCCAGCGTTGAACGAAAGGATTGGGAGTGCAGAAGCCGCCCATTGACCGCAATGGGGCTTTGACAGGGCTGCCTCCATAGCTCGTCAGAGCCCCGGATCTGCTGGTCCCAGTCTCCGTTGTGTTGAAAACCGCAGCAAGCGGATCCCAGGGTACAGTGGAGCCTAGACCTTACTAAAAATTTAGTAGTAAACATGCATGAGTGTTGTTTTAGTAACACTTGGTCATACCAGACAAAAGTAACTAGGGGAATTGTTTTGCCTTACTTCACAAAGCTTACATGACAGAATATAAAATATAAAATAATATTGCTATTCTTTGCGTAACGTTCCGTATTGTTTCTAATGACACCGAGCACTTTGTGATGATCTTGATGTCTGAACTTGGCTCTCGGAACAAGTGACCCTCCCGCAGCGGCGCATAGTGGAAAGCTGTCGGACGCAGTGCACTCTGGGCAGTGAAGTCTTTAAGCCACTGTTCTGCTGGAACAGCTAAAGGGAGAGCGGTCGCGGTGAACTTCAATCCCCAGAACTCTGTGCGCGGAGCTGTCGCTTTTTAGACATGGCGGCGCCCATGCTGCAGGTCGGCGTTGGTAGCTGTGCGCTGCTCTTAGTGCACAGTGTGAGATGTGGTCACCTTGTTAGACATCTGTATCGTGTAAGGAGAGGATGGAGGAGAGCCAGCACCGCCTGCAAACATGCCCGGGACACGGGGTACATTATATCCTGCTGTATAGGGGGTCATGTGGGCTGAAGGACTCATTCATCTCCTCAGTATTCAGATCTATCTTCCCTAATGTGGTGTAACATGGCCAGAGAGGAGTGTATTTGTGTTTGAGAATGTTGTATAGGGCTCTTTTCCACTATTCATGTTCCACAGTACACACCACATGTGTTCAAGGCTAGGGCTATACTATATATATACGTTGAACGCAGGGGTTTTAGCGCAGTGATCAAGCCTGCCACTGAAGGCAATGAACTTTGACAGGGCTGTTTACGCCATAGCCCCCAATCTATTGGTCTGAGCCTCCGTCGTGTTATGTCGACGCATAAACAGAGGCGTGACTTATGACACGTCTATTGACAGTCAATGGATGTGTCAAAATGACGTATGATGTGCGCTGCGTTAATGCTTCACATATAAGTCTATGGGAAGCACAGTGCATGCAGTGGGGCTTTATGTGTTATTGCAGCGCATGTGAATGATACCCATGCGCTTACGGTGTGAATAAGCCCTAAAAAGAGATTCCTGCTTTAGACTCACCTGTTACTTTTTATTTAGGAATTGCTTTTTCTATAGGAATCAATGGAAAGTGTTAAAGCTAACTCCTTCCTTAACGCAAAATGGAGACTTGGCCTACATTTAGGCTATTGGAGTAATTGGAAGTTTATCATTATACTGAACTAGATTCATGTACACCATGAGAAACTGAATGTGCATCAGAAGCTGCAGCTAGTCACAAAGAGCCTGTCTTATCCTCTAGCTGGATGAAAATCATTTTATCTTATATGTCCTATTTCTTTTCCACTAAGAGAGGCTGTTGCAGTAGGTCCCGGTGGCTCAGACTCAAGCGATGACATCACATTGGGGAGGCAGTGGGAAATTCAAAAGTAAATTGCACAAAAAGTTTTCTATGCAGAAAACTGTTTCAGTGTGATTGCCCAGATGTGCCCTTTGAAGTAACCCTCCCTCTCTGGTGTTTTCATCACACCACAGGAGAGGGTGCCAAAGGGAATTGCACTGGATACAGTGATAACCACATCCAATGCAGTTCAAAGAAAAAACACATTTCCATTTGTAATAAAAATTCTATTATAAACAAAACATAAATATGAATACATACTGTTTTAAAGTCTGTCATACAAAATAAGTATTTTAGAGATTTTATCGTTCAAATAATACCTTTTATAACTTTTTTTTAAATGCAATTTTTTTTTACATAATTGTGTGTTTCAAACATTATTATATTCAGCATGTCTACTAGACCCTTGTACGGACGTATTACAGGCCTACAACAAAAAATTTAAGTCTATGGTGTGCTTTTGGTACAGAAATCTGGACCTCATGAGCGCTAGGTAGGTGTACAAAATTCTAGCATATTAATGTTGGGGAAGGATGTACCATAAAGACAAACTATAAGGATCTGTAATGTTAGTTAACCTCTATTTGGGGTAGCAATAGCTGATCTCCAGCCAATTCAATTCTACATCGCTTGTCCCCAACAGCTACTCTCAGATACTATATTTGCAGTGTTCATGTTTAGTGTCTTTGTCCCAAAAGTACTGAAGCTGCACGTATCGAGTAAAGCTAATAATTGTCGACCCCGTACTTCTATCATTGCAGGGCCACTTTTATATTATTCAGTTAAAGATTAGAAATCCTAATTTGAGCTGGACCCTTAAAAGTTGTCCATATTCTGTATGATCACTGGCAAAAAATCCCATTATATGCCTATGTTAAGGTATAATAGGATGGAGCTTTTCCATAAAAATATGTGAATATTAACCCCCCTAGCGCACCGCCCATATCGCGCCGTTTACAACGGTACGATATGGGCGATCAAGGCATCCCGCCGGAGCTCTACGCGCAGCTGTTGTCATTACTGACAACAGCTGCGCGGGAGAGAAAGCCGGCGCTCCGCCATTAACATGGAGGTCTATGGCGCCGGCCCCCCCCCCTTCCGCGTCACCGTGACGCGATCGGGGCGGAGCCGCCAACCCGGAAATGCTGCGGCGATGCAAACAATAAAGTCTCCCCATCGGCGGCTTCCCGGGCGGTTGAGGCGAGCCTAAAGCTCGGACGAGCTAGGCTCGTCTCAACCGCTAGGGAGGTTAATAAAGATAATTAAATGCAGTAGTAAAATATACCGTATTTATTAGAGTATAACGAGCACCCCTAATTTTCGATTAAACATCGGTATAAAATTTAAGCTTGAATGAAGCGTCATATGCACAACGTTTTCTCTTGATACCCTGAGATGCCATCTAACGGGTACCAGTATATCAATTAAAATATGAAGAACAGGGTATGCAAAACACTGAATTAACGGGATACAAAAGCAATGCTTACCGTAACTTGTGGGCGAGGAAATGAAGCGGCAAACCCAATTCAATCCGCTCACTGTACGACGTTTTTTTTCCCTTCGCCCTTTGCGTAAAGTGAGCGGCTGCAGCCTGGAAAAGGCGCAGTGCAAACTCACAATTCGCGTACGCCCTCAATGGACCGGTCGCCACTGCCACCCCAGCCCTCGTTTATAACGGAGGAGCCTGCTTTGAGGTCATACTAATGGACTTATTCTACACCTAATACAGTGTTCTCCCCAGAATTTTTTTTTAGCCGGGCGGCGCGATGACGTCATGACGCGATGACGTCATCGCGCCGCCTGCTCTGGTCCGGCGGCCCTCTGATAGGCTGCCGGCCAGCGGCAGCACACAAATCCTCTGACAGGCGGCGCCTCCCCACTCTTCAGGAGCGCGCCGCAGCCACTGAAAGACTCCGGCCCGCGGCTCCGGTAGTGTGCCGCGGGCCGGAGTCTTTCAGTGGCTGTGGCGCGCTCCTGAAGAATGGGAGGCGCCGCCTGTCAGGCTGCTCGCTGTGTGCCGGGCGGGGACCAAAATCTCCCGGGCGGGCCGCCCGGCCAATCTCCTCTGGGGAGAACACTGTAATACTCCAGGGGTGTGGCCCCCGGTGAATGCCACAAATAAATTTTATTTGAAAACCAATTTTATGGCTATTTTTATGTCATTATGGCTTTAATTACAATCTTCCAAAAGTGCAATATGTCTTTCTGATGCACTACATTCAAGTCACTGACCTGACATAAGTATTCATCACGTGTACCAATAAGTTAAAGTGAATAAATGAGTTGAGTTAAAGTGAACAGTAAGTTGGTTATGCCAACTAGTTCATATTTTGGTTACTTGCCCTTTAAGGCGGAATTGAAATGAAACATGCCCCAGTCTGATATGCTTTCAGAAAATCCCATAGATTGCAGGAGATTGCTAGCACTAGCATGGCACCTGCAGACAGGAAGTGGGGAAATGAATGAATTGAGACAAGTTTTTTAACTGCGGCCATAGACATGAATGAACATGGTTAAAAATGCGTTTCAATTCATTGAGTTCTAACCGTCTGTGGCACGTGATTAAGAACGTGGTAAGCTGCGTTTAAGATAGCTGGTTGCATCACGCTTGATCGCAGATGTGGGGATGACTCCATTCAAGTACATGGGCATTAATTTCTAAGTGGAAACAAGGCCTTAAGCGTGGTGATTCCCAGCTGTAGTTGCAGGCGATTGACCTGCGTGTGCATTCACACCAAAGGCATGGTGGTCGGTCGTCTGCAACTACAGGGGTGCCCATCTTGAAGAATCAATCCAAATAGCCTGCAGGTCGGATCGCATGGTGATATATATAATTATTTTTCAAGTATATTTGGGGGGGTCAGCATTATTTGGGCATATAGTGTTGCTGAAGCCTAGACCTGACCTGCTGAAGCAACCTTAGATCATAGACCGCACATTTACATATGGTAAGCAATAGGCATCACTTTTTCTAACCCTGATGCTTTAATTACTCCTGAACATCTGGACTTGTCACACTAAAACAACCTTTTTATCCTTTTTCCAATCTCTTTGTTCCCCAGCAAACTGAAACCGGGATTTTTCTAAATAGCTACACTGCTGTTTAATCCTAATACTCTGTTCCTTTACCATTAAGCTGGGAATAGACGGTGCGATTTACCATCTACTCCTTATGCGATTCTTTGCACTAGGAACGGTGTCATGATGTCAACACGCCCGCCCGCTAGTGCCGGGAATCGGACTGCACTCTTTATGTGCAGTTTATTACTTCACCTGGGGGCAGCAGTCCCCAGCCGAACTAATGGGATCGGGTTAAAATTTACCATCCTGTTGGATAACTGTGCGATCCGACAGGACGGCTGATTTTAGCCCAATCCTCGTCAGTTGCAGCCTCCAATTCCTGCAAGACCCGATCCTTAAGGGATGCGGGAGCACGCATGGCATTGGATCGGGGATCGGATCGTGCAGGAATTGGACCGTGTATGCCCAGCTTTACACATGTGGAAATCCTTTTTGGTTTGTTTTGTCAAACATTTTAGTAAATGATCTACTATCATTATCAATTTTTTTTCTGACCCAATTTCTTCTCCATGGATTACAGCTATCCTTCCAACTTTTATTAAACGTCCAAACTCATACCCAAATGTAGTCACTTCAGCATCTTCATGCATCCTGGTAGCAATAGTTCTGCATCCCAGAAGGTTGGGATTTGTTCCATTTGTACCAGCCGAGCCAAAAGGGAGATTTTGGCTGTATTAGCACTAGCAGTAACCATTCTCTGAACTCACAGACCAAGCAGCTTGCTGAATTGATGCTAATATAATACCATTGGGGGTGTATTTACATTCTGCATTGCATAGCAACTTCTCTCTCCTCCCATATTTAAATAGGTGTTCATAGGCAAGTGCCAGATTGTTAAATGTATCTCTCCATAAGTTGATCAGTGGGTTCAGTGAATATGTACTGCTACTTGTTTACTAGGAACTGCTAGTGTATGGCCACATGCTCAAGTTTCATCCCTGTACATTCTGCTGGAACTAAACTCTGCCTCCTTACCTTTGACTCTTGGCTTGCCTGGAATAGTGAATACTGCATTGGCCAGACATGACCACTGTGTAGAAACATACTGTATATTCACCTTTTATGTGAATGGCTGTGTCTCTGACTCCTTAATTTCTTTTTTCTTCTCCAAAACGAAGGGGTGCCTTGTGCGAAAAATATTGCTTTCGGTATAGTTGTTTAAGAAACAAGAAACTACTCACTTCTAGGGTTAAATAACTTGCTGAAAAAGTAATCGCTGCATTACTTATTAGTGTTGATCGTGAATATTTGAATCGCAAATTTTCAAGAATTCATGAAGATCTTGAATATAGTGCTATATCTTCTTAACTTCCCTAGCCCACTGCTGAGGTCCAGATTTCTGTACCAAAAGTGCACCATAGACTAATGGAATTTTTTTTGTGTTGTAGGCTTGTAACTTCCAAAAATATGTCCGTACGCGGGTCTAATAGACATCCTGACTATAATAATGTTTGAAACACACAATTATTATAAAAAAAAAGTACATTAAAAAAATTATGAAATGTATCATTTGAATGCTTAAATCTCTTGAATACTTATTTGGTATGAAAGATTTCAAAACAGTATTTATTGATTGGTTATCACTGTATCCAATACAATGGCATTTGGCAACCCTCTGAAAGGGTTAACTTCAAAGATCACATCTGGAATGACAATGGAGGTGATATTCCAGGTGTGCTCTTTGAAGATATCCCAATTTGCATATGAATATCCCAATTTGCACATGAATGTCCCGCGTCCCGGGGGCAGTGGGACATTCATATGCAAATTTGTCTGGTAGAGAGGTGAAACAGCCAGCTTGCTTCAGATCCCAGGACAGCACAGAGCAGAGTGTGTAGCCGGGGGATCTGAGCTTAGCTGGGCGGCTCTATCTCGTCAGCTGCAATACTGCATAAGCAAGTGCAGGACGAGATGGTGCCATCAGAAGCGCTAGGGAGGTTAATCATGAATATTCAAGATTTTTTCCATCAGTACCTGGAACTACTGTGCATTGCGTCTGCAATATGCGCATTTTTAGTTTTCATGTGATAGTGTTGATCGTGCAATTATGCGAATATCTGTACTTTTTATTGCAAAAAACTTTTTTCGCAGTGAGGGTAAAAATGACTGGAGGTCACAAATCTATTGGGACTATTAGGCGAAAAGTTTGCGATATTTTGTGAATGTGAATATTGCTCATTACTATTACTTATCTTATCTTATCTTTTGCTTTATTTAATATGGATGGTGAATTGCTTGTTTTAATACTGTATATATATTAGTCAGCATGAGTATAAAGAAAATAGCAATAGTCATTTTGTATTTCTGGCCATGGATGATCCAATTCCACTGAGTGTCACAGGCTTAATGTGATAAAATCACTTAGAATAGAGTAGGATTAGTGCGGGTTAGCTAGATAGGCATGAATGTGGAGTGTGAAATATGATGTTCTAGTAAATAGGAGAGTTTAGGACATAGAAATGTTCTCTGGATGCTTATCTGCTGTCAGTTGAAGTACTTTATGACTAAAGGATCAATAAACAATAGTGCGGTTGGAATACTGTCAGATCTTAAGAGACTCCTGAGAGAGTTTCACTGAATAGAAGCAGAAGTTGTGAAATGTGTTCAGACTAAAATCGTAACCGATAAAGCCAGTGATTAGCCTGCCCAGGCGTGGATTGCTTATCTTTTGTTAGAGAGGTGGTTGTTTCCA
Organism: Ptychadena robeensis; assembly: GCA_036250615.1. Lineage (NCBI taxonomy): Eukaryota > Metazoa > Chordata > Amphibia > Anura > Ptychadenidae > Ptychadena > Ptychadena robeensis. The sequence goes on from CM070032.1 coordinate 169,282,696, forward strand.
AAGCTTGTGATGATATGTTAACTGTCTTTTTGGAGAAACAATTCCCTCCGTTCCCCTGAGAGCATCTTATTTCTTGTGATGTTTGCTGACCTGAGAATGTTATTGTTCCCTTTTTTTTTTATTTACAAATGCCAGGATGTATTTGACCCCAGTCTGTCAAGTGCCCTATAATTCATATAAACAGCATTTTTATTATGTTTCAGTAAATTCAATGAGAAAAACACAAGTCAAAGCATAATGGCAAATTGTGCAAATGTTTCGGTTCGTAAGCATTACAAGTTCTGCCTCTCGACTTCTCTTACCGTAGTACTGTGGGGACAGGAGAGGTCTTTGGCAGACATCATATACAGTGAGGGAAGTTTTTGATCCGTTGCTGGTTTTGTATGTTTGCCCTCTTAAAAAGGAATTACTAATATATATTTTAATTGGTATGGTTATTGTTTATGTTTTATTGTAGTTGTAAGACACAGAATAACAACCAAAAAACCTTCACAACCCCAGTGCACAGACTTTAGAGATTGATGTGCATTCCAGTGAGTGAAGTGTTTAATCCCTTATCAACCAGCAAGATTTTAGACTCCCAGTTGTCTTCACTTTATGCTGGTAACAATCAGTGATTAGGAGCAATCTCTGTAAAGGTCCCTCATACACGTCTAGATTTTTCATCCAATCAACTTAATTCAAGAAATGTTTTGGGTTGATTGATTAAAAATCTATGGCAGCCCACATGGTTAGATCAAACTAAATCAATTAAAATTGGGGAAAAAATTGATTGAAAGGGATTGGACATGCTGGTAAATTTTAATTGGTTGTATTGAAATGCATTACACAGTCGATCCCCAAAAAGTTGATCAAATATCTGTTACTACAGTTGACAAACATACAATCAATCACCAATTTCCCTGACCCCAAAAATGTATCTTTTTAAGTTGATTGAACAGAAAATCTAGACGTGTATGGGGGGCTTAAGGGACTACAGAGTTAAGCAGGGTACAGACAGCGAGAAATTCGAGCCGCCCGATGTTCCCTGCAGCAGCACGATGACGCCATCACACTGCTGTCAGATATCGGCGAAGCTGGGGAGAGACAGCTCTGCTCTCCCCAGCTCAGCCGATGCTTTGCCTGGAGACCCACAGTCTCTAGGCAAAGCAACATACAACGGCCTTATTTACGGTCATGTCCGATATGGCTGTTTTCAAGCGGGATTGATTGGTCCCGCTCAAAAACAGCAATGGTCGCATATATAAGGGCCGGATAGATGGCCGTGAGCGTGCACAGCGCTCAAAGCGGCCATCGATCTGTCCCATATCTGCAGGTTTGTATCCAGCTTTAATCTTCTCTACTTGTTACAGTACCTGTATAAAACTCACCTGTCCACTGAAACAAACCACCATGGCCAAGACCAAAGAGCTGTCAAAGGAAGTCAAAAACTAGACAAAACTTGGCTAAAAAACCTTTAAAAAGCAGTTTAGTGAGAAGATGGCAGTTAGCAGGAAAATTTATAAAAGGAAACAAATTTATAAAAGGGAACACAAAATAACTGTCACTCTTCCAAGGTATCACCTTGTGTTGCAAGGATCATAAGAACTGTGACAAAGCAGCACAGCTTGTCAATGATCTCAGGGCAGTTGGGACCATAGTCACCAAGAAAACCAATTGGTAACACACTATGTTAAGCCCCCCATAAACGCTTAGATTTTATGGCCGACCATAAGATCGGGTGCCGATCTTAAGCTTAAAGAGCTTAAATCGCAGCCAAATCGATCTAAGCCTTTATGGACATGTCCGTAATTCTTAGATCGGTCTGATACATGTCCCCGTCTAAAGTATGTTTTCTCCTCAGCTGTCTGCTTCTGAGGGGGGAAGGGGGGGGGAGCAGCTTCCTTCCCTCTAGGCTGACACACAGCACAGCCGGCTAGATGCTGTCTGCCGGGTCTCCTTAGCTGACGGTACGATCAGCTAGAGAGACCCACCGGACAGCGCTGGCACACAAAGGGTGCCCGGGCCGATTGTGTCCTAATGTTTTGGCCGATTGACCGCGCATGATGACGTCATCATGCACGGTCGATCGGCCAAAACATCGGGTCACAATCTATACATGTATGGGGGGCTTAAGTTAATGTCCTAGGTCCTCCTGCACAAAACAGACCATCTTAATGATCCAGAGAAGAACTGCTTGAAAGGGTTCTGGTCAGATGAGGTAAAGATCAAGCTCTTTGGCATCGACTCAACTCAGTATTTAAGGGAAAGGAATTCTGCCCATGACTTCAAAAACACCTATCCACCACCAAACAATATGAAGGTGGACACATTTTGCTTTTACTGGATTGAAGTGACGATGACAAATCTTGAATAAGCACCTCTTTTCCTCCTATATTATACCATAGAAAATCTGTGGAGGGAGCTATAGAATTGAGTTGACAAACATCAGCTTTGAAACCGTACTGTCTTGGACAGGATTAATAAAGAGAAGGGGAACGTCCCACCTGGTGGCCTTCAAGAAAAATCTGACCTCTATCATCGCTAGAAAAGTTACCTTTTATGAATGGATCATATACTCCACTCATTGAAATGCAATGAAATCTTTGCCTTTTTGTGTTTTAGGTTTGTGAGGGGGTTTTGTTGGTCTCTCACAGCTACAATAAACCTACCTACCTGGTTATTTCTTTGTCATGTGGCAAACATACAAATCAGGGGATCAAATACTTCTTTTATTGATTTTAAGCAAATAAAATGGGTTCTGAAATCTACACCGCTTCTTAAAAAGAGCAAGCCATTATTTCAAGTATTTACACAGAACCTTCCTATTTTCTGAAACAAAAATAGGATTTTTAAGCCCAGACTTAAAAACACAGGCTAAGCACATGAAAAGGGATATTGCATGTTAAATCATTCATTATTGTCCTCCAACCAGGGAGGTGAAATGTTTGTGTTTTAATGCAAAGTTGTAAATTGAATTACATGGTCCTTACTTCACTGTATATATATATATCAGGTGTGAAATTCAATCTCTGAGTCCAGTAGCCTAAAGCTCCAGTCATAACAGGCACTATATGGTTCGTCTTGCAGATCTTTACCCTGGGAAGGAGTTGTTGGTCTTGAAATCCATGCACAGATTAATTCTGCATCCAAACTGTTTTCAAGTTCACAAGTTAAGTTCGCTGCTCCACCAAACTCCACAGTGTCATTTTTTGATGCCTCCTTGCCAGGTACACTACCGGTAAGTAGTTAATTGTATATTCTATACATTGTTTGCATTTCATAATTGGGTGTGTTGAAAATATACATTTGAAGTGTGGTCTTCTATTTAGGCTAAGGCTCCACTAATGCGGACAGAAAAACACATGCAGTAAGTATGTGCTTTCTGTGCGGAGTAGTTGCAGTTTCCCTGGGGTTTACTCATGGATTCGCTGCTTCATTCTTTTATTTATTTTTTGTCCATTACTGTCAAAAAACACATCTGATCTGCATCCATTGATTGACAGATGGTTTGGATGCTGTGCAGTGCTGCTTGAAAAACGAGGTAAGCCTCGTTTTTTTCCGCCACCGCACCCAAACTAGGGGTAATGTATGCAGTTCAGTCGCAGCTAAAAATATGCACTGCATCCGCTCCCAAACCGCCCAAGTGGAGCCTCAGCCCATGTTAACCTTCCTAGTGGTCATGACGAGCCCAGCTCGTCCAGAGTTTGTGGGAAGAACAAACTCTGGATGAGCTGGGCTCCCATGAAAGCTGCATATCGATACGGCGATTCTCTTTCCAGCTGCAGCACTTCCAGGGTTGTGCGGCGTCAAAGATGTATATTCTATGAAAAATGTATATTCTAGATATTAACTTCTACCCTGCTACCATGAATTTGCTGGGGTGAACTTTCCTGGAAAAATTGGCTAGTCTTTAAACTGCAATAATCCTATAATGGATTTTTTATTTCCAGATTGATGGGCATCAATAATTGTCTGTATGCTGCTAAATTATTGTCAGGTTCTTTTAAAGGGTCCAGTACTGAGACTGGGTCACTTACTATCATAGTAAACAGAAAAAGTGGGAGTGGAAGCACTGCACACAGCTCTGAGCAGGTGACTGTCCACATCCAACCTGAAAGCACCTGTTGTGAATGTTGAAATATATCGTTTCTATATATTAGAATGTTTTACTGATCCATTTATGCATATGAACCTTGTTAATGTTATTTAATGCCTTTTGTAAAAAGTCTGTATTTTTTATGCTCGATTCTTACTTACCTTATCTGGTATTAATGTCCCAGAAAAGAGAGATAACCACAGGCATTTTCTTGTTCTACCATTTATTACATTTTTCTTGCTGATTTAAAATGAATCTAAGGCCAATTTTCTTTTAAGCGTAAAAGCCTCCATTTGATATTAGCAATCACATTTTCTCTGCTGTCACCTGGTGACAGTAAAGAACAGATAGCATTAATATTGACTCAACTCCTTCTATATTAGCTTTTTTAAAATAGGAGTAAGAACCTCTACATTTCATGTTACAAATGCACGGATTTAATTGATGTACCGTATTTTTCGGACTATAACATGCACTGGACCATAAGACACATCCTGTTTTCAGACAGGAAGTGAAAGGATCTTACTTCATTTAACCTCCTGGGTGTTACGCAAGTGGCACCCTCTTTAAAAAAAAAAAAAAATTTCTTCGGTCCTGTGCACAACTCCGGCACAACTCACCAGAGATGATGGAGTTGTGCTCCAAAAAAGGAAAGGGAAAAGGCTACGCCCCCTCCATTACATGGAGGTCTACCCCTGCCCCCTTTGCGATCGGGGGCAGACCCGGAAGCATCGGCATACATGCTGATGCTCCCGATCGGCGGGGAAATTCGTCAGGTACGTTTCTCCTGAGTTAACTCGGGCTGAGTTTCATGATGGATGAAACTCAGCCAAGTTAACTCGGGACAAACGCCCAGGAGGTTAAGCTAGGCAGTTGTTCTAATCCTTTCCCACTGTATCCAAAAAGTGGCTGTTGTTGCATGGTAAAGATACTTCTTTGTCATTTGGTTTAGTTCAGGGATGGGCAGACTTATAATTCAGCCACAATAGGTGGCTAAATATTAATTCATAATCTTGGTCACAATATGTTCTTAAATTTGACAGTTGGGCCAGACCAAGAACCTATGATGAGTTCCTCAGATCTCCAACATGCAGCAAGGACATGATCATCTTTGTATATTTTCTGTACTGCTTTAACAAAAAAAAGGGCGTTAAAAACCCCCAAAACATTATGTATACTCATTGAAGGAATGAGTTAAACGGGCCGGATATGGCCCCCGGGCCGTAGTTTGCCCATGTCTGGTTTAGTTGAACCAATATCCCTATAAATAGCAGTGATAAATAAAACATTATTTGGTAAGTGGGTTTTCAGTTGTCTCATTTTGCCTGGGTGACTGTCCCATTGAGCTACAAGAGTAGCTTTGTGATCTGTTGTCTGACTGACTTCATGCTTACCAAAGGAATTCTTGGTGTTTTTATTCCCAGAACGTGACTCCCACATCAAGCACAGCATTACTGCTAAATCTTCTCCACTCTTTCTTTTAGTCAGAGTAACATACTTCTTGTACACATTTCATTTGTATGTTTCTGTTTATTTCAGGCACTCAACAAGAGATGCATTGAAGCCGCGGTGATGACTGGCCTAGCACTGAACTGCTCTATAAACAAGAAATCCCTATTTGATCGAAAGCATTATTTCTATGCTGACCTTCCTGTAAGTATTTGTATCCTGAATAAAGGCGCATTGTTAACATAAGAATATGTTGTTGATATAATGAACAACAATATTTCTTTAGATCTCTTGGCCTGCATCTGCTTGAATGCATTTGTCTGTTTCTAGAAAAGAATAAGAAAAAGAAAGGTGTTATAACCCAACCAATACCTCTTCATTATCTCCAGTTGTATTCTGTCCAGTCAGCTGAGCAGGTGGAGACCCCTGCCCTAGTAATCTGTCTCTTTCTTGCTCTATCTTCCTTGTGCGCACTCCATACTGTCAGAAATACTTGCACCCTAACAACTTAAACTCGTTGTTTTCACCTAGCAATTCCTCAATCCTAAAAAAATCATGCTTACCTGCTTAGATTGTAAAAGCTATTATGTATCCCTCTCCCTGTAACAGATTTTTTGGATGAAATGTGAACAGTCATTAAAGGTAACTAGATCATGGTTTTAATATGAAGTAAATATCTCTCTAGACTTGGCAGTGGAGTATCATTAATACAGTTAGGTCTCCCTTCCCAATTCTCCCTTAGAATACGCAGAAAAGTAGCATCCACTACCATGGCAGCATGTCATTAGGAGGGGAGTAGTGATGCAGGAAAAGAGGGATTTAGTGATTACAGTGAAGGTTTTTTTTTGTTAGAGGTGCACCGACAACAAAGGTAAGTCTAGCGCTAAGAAAGATAATGGGTAGTTGCGCACAACCTTTAGCAGTGATTACACAGCTATAGTCAATCAGTGGCCAGGAAAGGCCTCAGTGGGTGTATGGCGGGCCTTGAGCAAGGATCACAGATCAAAATGGCGTCAGACCTCTGGAGGGGAGGGTGTGTGTGTAAGGTTGTGGGTAGGTGTGCAGCACTCAAAATGGAGGAGTGTGTCAGGCCCCATATAACAGACAAATAAGAACAAGGAAGAGGAGCAGCACCTAGTAAAACCATGCTGAGTTGAAAAAATGTGCACAAGGATAAGGTGAATGACAACAAAATGGAACAAAATGGACAAGAACAACCGACAAGATACTCACATGAGAGAGGTTTACAAGGCGGTCTCTAGCAGGCCATGTGTATCCAGGAGGACCTCTCTTCGCTGGTGGGGGAGAAGAGATTCACTTCCTGTACAGATAATGGGGGGCTCATAGGAACAATGGGACGCGTTTCGAGAAGAACTCTTTTTAACCATAGGGGAAGGGGGCGAGAGCGTATCTGGATTTATACACACAACATGGAGGAGTACCCTCTCTTCATTAGCATGCTGCAGGTTGAGGGGGGGGGGGGAGGGGACAGGGGAGGCCAGATCAGCTCATAGAAACAAACAAATGGATAATTAGATGGTACACCTGTATGTGGAAACAGGTGAAGCATGAATGTGAATAGAGGTACAATGGACAATGATAAGTGGACAAAGTGGGAGAGAGAAAACAAAAACAAAAAACAAAACACACAGCTGCCAGGATAAATATGCACCCATATATAAAAAACAAACATGAAGTACACACCTTCACAAACATGGGGAAGAGACAAATGGATCAAGGGGGTGAACACCTTAGCAGACACGAATAGGTGATGGATGGGCAGAAAGTGGTGGGGTGGTTATTTTATGATGTATGATGTCCAATTCTTCATTCAAGCCCATGAGGGGTTAGCGTGTTGAGGGCATATCCATATGTTCTTGGGAGCACAGGCTTATTTAATCTTTCATAGGGGGGTAGGACTGGCATCATGGATATTCTAATGATGGAAGGCCTTGAGGCTCTTCGGTTGGAGCCCCATTATGGTTGAAGGTAAAATGCCTGGGAACACTGCATTGGTCTGGGGACATTTTTTCATAAGCGGGCAGATGTTGCACCAAAAACGACTTCTAAAAGGTTCGGGATGGTTGCTACATATTAAAAGGTTGCAAGGGCAAATGCAGATAAAGTATATTACATGGTTCTGAGGAGCAGTTGAGAAATTGTGCTGAATGGGATGGGTTTTCCAGAGTTGGTCTGTGGAACTGGTTTTGGCCATGGGGGATGAAAGGACATGTCTTTACATAATCTTTTTTTGCACTTTGGAAAACCCCATTAGTTAGAGTGTGATGCGTGGGCCTAATGGCTGTGTGAAGGTGTGACAGGGAGCGTGGAGTTTTGCTTTGGAGTCAATCCTTGGACTCCTGATGGCATGGGGCTTTAAGTGATAAATAATAATAGAGGATTTGTTGTAGGTAGATGATAGATGAACAGCGAGACCTTTCAACAGTGGGGGTCTTGAAGGAAGGATTTGTCCTAGTGGTTTGTCTTAGGGCATTGTAATGGGGATTGTAGGAATTGAGTTTTAAATTGGGTGTGATTGAAGCTTTAGATCTGCCGTGTGGTTGGTGTGCTGTCAGTTTGGGGGCTTGGGGGGTTTAGTGAGGGCTTAAGGAGGATTGTGACAGGGGTGGAGTCTAGATGAGGAGAACAGTAAACATGTATCAAGAAATTTCTGTTTAAGAACTGTGCTTTGATGGACAAAGCTCTCAGTTTTGGTTGCAGGTTCCGTGTGTTATACCTAGTAAACTGGCTTTAGGAATGTTTGCGCCAAGTGGGTGGGTGATGGCAAGGCTTGTTCTATTGTAAGTAGGAGTTTGCCGGCTGTTGGGGTTTTTAAAATGTGGTTTTAGTGGTAATGTCCATGTCCTTGAGGAGGAACGTTCCAGAGATCAAGGGAAGATGAGGGATGATGGGGGCTGGCCCAAATGGGTGAAGGATTAGGACTAAAGTGTGTTGGATTTACAGTGATTAAACAAAGGAGCTGGACCGCTTCCAGGTCCCCAATCAGATGATAATAATATTCCATCAATGTACGACCTTAAAACAACAGGTGCTAGACGGCAAAGGCGGTGTTGTTCCAGATCATTACGTCTTCCCAGTGGCCATAGTTAGGTTGGCATAGGCTGGGTGCAAAGTTGCCTCCATAGCAGGTCCCTTTAGTTTGTGATTGTTAACATTTGTCTAGAAAAGGTGAGTAGTTATGTGTCTAAACAGAACTTTTGTGGCCTCACGTGCGGAAGGTGGGCTTGTAGATGATTGAAGTTCTTGCTTTAGAAAGGTGGGTGTTGGAGGGCCTCTCAGTGCCTTATGTGTTGAGGGACTAGATGTGTATAGGGAGCCGACATCAAGTGAAAGCAGACGGGGTAGATGGATCCCAGGTGTAGTGGTGCAAGGGTTTCCAGTAGATTGACGGGAGTCTTTGAGTGTATGATGCGTGAAGTGGAAGTATAACCAGTGGTTGTAGGGAGAGCGTCAATGTAAAGAGGGACCAGGCACTAGTAAGGATGTTCATAAGGCAACGATTGGCCGCCAGTTGTGCACTCGGACAACCCCTTTGCTCTCACACCTGGCTGTGTTTATGGCGGATACATTGAATAGTATTATGTTCTCTGGGATTGGGGGACCTGGAAGCCGGGTCAGCTCCTTGTGTGAATATCGGTTGTAATCACCAACAACCTTTTAGTCTATCCTTCCACCCATGTGGTTCAGCCCCTCATCCATCATCTGTCTTTGATCTGGAAGCCTTTCCCTCTCAGGACATGGGACATTACACTAAAAACCATTTTACAACCCACAAGCCGGCAACTCCTACTTGACATTGAACAAGCTGCCATCACCCAAGAGTGGCTTGCAAAACATTCCTAAATAGCCAGTTTTCTAGGGTGACACAGGACTGCACCCAAATCTGAGGGACTTGTGTCAATCAAATCAAAAGCCAGGTTCAGTTAAACAGGAAGAAATTTCTGTGATAAACGGTTACGTGTGCTCTCACTAGGGACTTCACCCTTATAAATCCTCCTAATGTCATGCCTACCCCTCAGCCCACAAACTGACAGACAGCAACCAAGGATCAAGTTCATTCACCCAATTTAATAATGCATTACAAACCTCATACCGAAGGCCCTACGAGAACAACTGGAAATTGCTTTGCAGGCCCCCCCTTGGAAGGTCTCTATTACCACAAACACCTCGAGTTAGTATTTTAAAAAAGCCCATGCAGTCAGGTCCGAGCTTGGCTCTCAAGCAAAATCAGCTCCCTTCAACCTTCACACCCATTAGCGCCAGCATGAACGAACTTAAGGGGTTTTCCAATGCAAAAAAGCTTAATGTAAAACGATGTCTGTTCCATCCCCATGGCCATAAACAGGTCACAGACAACGCTGTGGTTAAAAAACATCCCATGCGCAATTTCTCAACTGCTGCCTCGACATGTTAATATACGTTTGATTTGCCAGTTGCAACTGTTTATATGGATGGCAGACCATCCGACCTTTTAGAAGTCGTTTTTGGGTGCAACATCGCCGCTTATTGAAAAAAAAGGTCCCAGACAAGGCAGCTCCTGTCCCAGTGCTCCTGCGCCATCGTTTAAACTACTGCTAGATACCAAATACACAACCTGTGCGATCATACCCCCAGTAAGGCCTCCCGTGCCTTTTACATCATTGAGTTGTCATGAGTCGCAGCTCTTCCCCTATATGAATAGATTTAAGAGCTGTCGCTCCAAGGAAAACATATGGATATAGTGCCCTCAAACGTAACCCATCATGGCTTTTGAATGAAGGAATTGGACGAATCAATAAAATCATTAAAATAACGCAGCCCCACCACTTTTGCCCACCATCACCTTATTCGGTCGGATTACAAGGTGTCACCCCCTTGTCCATTTGTCTCTTCCCCATGCTTTGTGAAGGTTGTGTTACAATTCATGTTGTTTTTAATATATGTGTGCAATGTATCCATGCAGCTGTGTGTGTTGTTTTTGTTTTTGTTTTTCTTCTCTCCCATTGTCCATTATCATGTCCATTGTACTCTCTATGCACATTCTGCTCACTCTGTTTCCAAATATACAGGTGTACCATCTAATTAGTCCCATTTGTGGTTTCTAGAGCTGATCTGGCCTCCCTGTCCTCCCCCCCCCCTGCACTGCAGAATGCTATGAAGAGAGGAGGGGTACTCCTCAATGGCGTGTGTATAAATCCCAAGGGGGAGTTTTAAACCTCTCTGCTCCCCTTCCCTTGGTTGAATGAAAAAGAGTTTCTTCTCAAACGCGTCCCATTGTTCCTATTGAGTCCCCCCATATCTGTAAGCAGGAAGTCTCTTCTCCCCCACCAGGGAAGAGAGTTCATCCTGGAAGCACATGGCCCTGAGAGAGCCAGCCTTGTTAAACCTATATCATGTGCGGATCTTGTCTGTGGTTTGTCTCATTTGTTCATTTGTTTCACTTTCCATTTTTTAACCATCTGTTGTACTAGGTTGTGCGCCTCTGTCCTTGTTCTTGTAAGTCTAGCGCTACCCACATCAATATTGCTAACTTAGCAGGGTGCCACACTTTTTTCATTTTCTTTTTGATAGCTTGCACATATAATGGGTGATTTGACTGGATAGGGACATGTAATACATTTGGTGAGTATAGGTCCCCTTTAAAGTAAATGTCTGGGGTAAATGAATAAAAACACAATTATGCATAAGGTTACCTTAGTTTGACTGCACTGGACTATAGAATTAAATTTACACCCACACCTACATAATAATTCCTTAACTTTATTTCTGAAAAAAACTGCCCCTACACTGTGTGTAGGGAAAGGTCTCCTTGGAACACAGCAAACCACTTTCTGGGTCTGCAAAGCAAAAAACTAAATTATAGGCCAGGTTATTCCACAGTGGGCAGTAAAGCTGTAAAAAGAAAGGAATTTAATTTACATGTTTCCTTTCTTCACCACAATCAAAGTGTACCATCATTATTATCTGATATTCAAACAGTTAAAAAGTCTGAGAAGCTGGAATCTGTTAACTCTGTCCTTGTTCTGTAGCCAAAACATCAGCATGACCACCTGGAAACTAGCATTATCAACTTTGGTCAATAATGGGCGCAGATATATTTCTTTTATTACAGGTGTCATATGTAGTACAATTTCTGATGGTATGGTCTAAAGATCTAGGCATAATTATAGAAAGGAAAAAAAAAATACTTTCACTTAAACAAGGAAGATTGCCAGTGACATTAAATCTTGGAATATAGTTGCAAGAAAAAGTATGTGAATCCTTTGGGATTACATGGAGTTTTGCAAGAATTGGTCATAAAATGTGCTCTGATCTTCATCTAAGTCACACCAAAAGAAACACATAGTCTGCTTAAAATAATACTGCACAAACATATGTTTTTATGTTTCTATTGAACATAACATGTAAACATTCACAGTGCAGGGTGGAAAAAGTATGTGAACCCCTAACATAATGACTTGTCCAAGAGCAAATTGTAGCCAGGAGTGAGCCAACCTTAAGTCCAATCCGTGTGATGATATTGGATGTGTTGCTGAAAGCTGTACTGCCCTTTAAAAACACACACCACTTTTGGGTTTACTGGTTTTAAGAAGCACTCTCTGGTGTGAACCATGCCTCGCAGTAAAGAGCTCTCAGAAGACCTACGATCAAGAATTGTTGACTTGCATGAAGCTAGAAAAGTTTACAAAAACATCTCCAGAAGCCTTGATGTTCACGTGTCCACTGTAAGACTACAAATTACGAAACTTTAGCACTGTTGCTACTCTCCTAAGGTGTGGTAGTCCCATAAAGATGACTGCAAGATGAAAGTGCAGAATGCTTAATGAGGTAAAGAAGACTTACAGAAATCTCTGGCACATACTAACATTTTTGTTGACACATCTACAATTAGGAAAACATTAAACAAGAATGGAGTACATTGGAGAACACCACGGAGGAAGCCATTGCTGTCCCAAAAAAATATTGCAGCACTTTGAAGTTTGCAAAAGAGCACCTGGATGTTCCACAGCTCTACTGGCAAAATATTCTGTGGACAGATGAAACCAAAATTGAGTTGTTTGGTTGAGGTTATTGCTGCCATAGGAGGGTCGACCAGTTATTAAGTGCAAAGGTGCACATACCTCCACCCTGCACTGTGAATGTTTACATGTTATGTTCAATAAAAACTGAAAACATAATGTTTGTGTAGTATTATTTTAAGCAGACAGTGTTTTTCTATTGGTGCAACATTGTATAACCAATTCATGCAAAACTCAACGTAACCCCAAGGGTTCACAAACTTTTTCTTGCAACTGTACATTGTTGCAAACCATTGCATAGATTTCTGGAAAAAAAAATATATTCAGGTGCAATTATTCCTGCAATTTTCTAATCATGGTCTTTCCTGGTCCTGTTTGCATAAATATATATCCTGTATAGTATGTGTGTTTAATGGAAGGGAGCACTTCTGATCTAAACATCCTTTAGAATATATATATATACATGTGTGTGTTTGTATATAATATCTATATTTTACATTATATTAACAAATCTCCCCTATCTGCAGCCATAAGAGCTTTCACTCTTTTGGGAAGATTTCCCACAACAACTCTCCGCAAGATATTGGAATGTGTCTGGGAATGTTTACATTTCACCTTTTAGATATTAGATATTGATCCCATATAGTTTGGCCTTTGGGGAAAACATAGTAAACCTGGTGTGTTTTTTTTTTTTTTTTGGTAAACTTGGTACTGCAGCAGTATTCTAATGACTTTGATCTAAAGTTAAACATATTCTGAAGATTAAATAATACATTGCAGTGCTGATCCATATTCATAACACTACCTCACAGTGTCCCAGAAAGAAACTGACAGTGTCCAGTCAAAGTCAAACAGATAATTTGCTATGACTAATGCTAGCCATACACTCTGAGATAAAAATTAGGATCCATTAAAACAGACCAATGTATCCCGACGGCGGTATCGGTTTGGATCGTAATATTCGGCAAAAAAGCTACCGCATTGAAAATCCAATTTAGGATTGTATTTTTTTTTTTACGAGGATGTCATCGAAATTCATCGCCGTTTATATCAGCCATTGTGATGTATTTTCTTTTTTAAAGGGGAAGCCTCGGCAGTAATTGGTCGGTAAACACTATGAAAACAGTATGAAGTTTCCCGACCAATTAAAATTTTTGAACATGTCCAATAAATTACGATCGTAAAAAAACGGCAATTACGATCGTAATATATCGGTTGTACCATGTGGACATGTGCGGATTTCAGGACGATAAAATGCATTCATTGGTCGGTTTTAATGGATCCTAATTTCTATCTCAGAGTGTATGGCCTGCTTTAGAGGAGGCTGGTCATGTGTTTAATAGACAGCATGGTTACTTAACTGCTTTGTTTCAGGTTAATTGTTTTCCATCCTCCTGGAACCCCAAGAGGGAAGCTCACAGCCGGTTGTATTTGGAAGCATTAAATGTGTAAATCTTTTCTTCTATCCAGAATGAGCTATGGCTGCGGTGCTGGTTTTAGTGACATATCACAGTATGGGATTTCTGGAACACACACAATGGTTTATTACGTTATACTGTGATAGACTTGGCTGTTTAGCAAATGAAGCTTCTAAGTACACTAGACATGTCAACAAAATGCACAACAGGACTTTTAAGGGAACAGTACAAGGAAACCAACAAATATCAACTCCAAAGGATGCATTCAAATGACTAGTCATCTATAAAACAGAGTAATTGAGGTATCCATCGATTCCTTTGCTATACTACTTTAAATTGTGATTAGCCCAGCATAAATGAGTACACCCCATTTAAAAAGTACAAATTTAATCTGTAGCTCAATGAACAAAAGAAAATTTTAAAAAATTTACACAAGGCTGAGTTTTATTGAACACTTGTTTAGCTCCATAACATGAGTTATGTTCTTGAGTGTTCTTGCTTTGCCTAACCCATTGCTTTATTACCTAGCAGCCTATCTACAACACTTGGCTGGATAGAAGAAACTCTGTAACCCGCCAAAGGCACTACTCCTCTCTTCAAGCTCTTTTGCATGACTTTATTGGCGCTGAGGACTTACGGTGGCCAAACATGGTTAGATTTTTGCATTCGATCGACTTAAAACTATCGATTTTGTAAGTCGATCGAATGGCAATCGATTCCTCCCCACCTGGTGCGATTGACCAAAAGTGATCGAACATAAAATCGATTGGAAAGTGATCGGACATGTTGGTAAATTTTGGTCGAACGTACAAGTGAAATTAATTGCTGTGAAAATTGATTCCTTTAAATGAATTGATCGATTTTAAATCGGATGGACCATCAGAATAAAATCGAATCGATGATCGAATTTCAAATTTATCGACCCATGTATGGCTAGCCTTATAGAGAGCACTTGAGGCTATCAGTTTCAACATATCATCTACTCACTACCCAAACTTAATATTGTTTAACTTGCATATCGGCATGGCCTTGTATGGTAAAATACATGTCTAAAAATGTCTGCCCATTTTGGAACATCAGCTTTGTGTTAATAAAGAGGAAAAAAGATCTCTCTTATGGCGATCCACCTGTTGGGCACCCCTGCTATAACGTTACAAACAAATACAGGCAGTGAGGTGTTTCCTTTTCTTTTGTTAGTTAATTAATCAATTAATCTTTTAGGAGGCTTGATGTTTACATAGCAATACATACAAATCATGTAGATCATTCCTAAGATACACAGTGTAGTAAAGCTAAAGCTTGGGTCCTTTAAGCCCCCCATACACGCCTAGATTTTCTGTTCAATCAACTTAAAAAGATCAATTTTGGTGGGTCAGGGAAATCTGTGATTGATTGATTGTTTGCCAACTGTAGTAACAGATATTTGATCAACTTTTTTGTAGATAGACTGAAAGTGTAATGAATTTCAATACAACCAATTAAAATTTACCAACACGTCCAATCCTTTTTCAATCAATTTTTTCCCCAATTTTAATTGGTTTAGGTTGATCTAACTATGTGGGCTGTCATAGATTTTCAATCAATCAACCAAAAAAATTGATTGAATCAAGTTGATTGGATGAAAAATCTGTACGTGTATGGGGGGCCTTAGTTGGAAAGGAGATCTACAGATGGCTAGATGCTAATTATTACAGTTTAATTTTCAGGATTTTCTTTATAAATATGAGCAGCTTAATGAGAATGAATGTGCTCATGCATCAGTGTTTTGGTGACCTTGTCCGCTCCTGCACAGAGTGATATAGAGTGGGAATCCATCAATCCGCATTGTACATGTGTATAAACACTCTCAATGCTCCTCTTGTGATGAATTAACTTAATGTACTGTGTCTACTATTCCTGAGCATTTAATCATGCAGTGATATCCAGCATTTTAAAAGCTGCATTGAAATTCTGATGTGTCTTCCATCCAGCAGGAGTTTTGCATACAAGGGAGAGAAAGTTTCTTAGGTTTAGCTAAGGACAATTCTAAATGAATGTTACTGAAATTAAAAGTTGATCCGTTATCTACATATACCTTGAAGTACACTAGGCTAGCCTGTGGAAGTAATGATTTTATTGTATTATAGGTCAGGTTATGAAACTTGCTCAGATGTATTTACTTTTGTTATTTGCCAGTCAAGCATATTGTAGTAGTTTTGTGCTATTATTATTATCTCATATTCATATAGCTCGGACATATTATGCAGCGCTTTACATAGCTTATATAGTCATATCACTAACTGTCTCTCAGAGGAGCTTACAATCTAATGTGCTAAAAAAAACTGGGCAGCATTCCCAGAATCCCCCTATAGTAAAGTGTCTGCCTAATTCTCTGTGTTTCTGTGCCTTGCTTTAATCACCGTGCTCACCCAACTTTCATAGCAATTCTCTTTAGCATGAGGTGGGTTTTACTTGTTACTATGCCATTTGGCCTCTTTAAGTCTGTTAACAGATTAAACTTTTTTAATATCTGATCAATAAATATGAAAAAATAGCAGCTTCTGCTAGAAATCTTGTGGCTTGTAACCAATAACTGATGAATGTTCCCAATTATTCCTGAGGACTGCATAGTTCCTAGAAAACACCTTTCTTTTATTTCTATGAAGTAGGCGGTAATGTTCGGTACACGTGCGACAAAGCACAACATTTAAGGGTTACCATTTTGACTGTATTCTTCTAAGAGGAAGGTCCTGTGGCCTCTGTGTTCTCCCCTATATGTCTGTCATTTAATGATTAAGTAGGGTGGACCATTAATGCCCAGCATGGCTCTGTTGGACAGGAGGAGTTTAACCTCCTGGGCACTCTGCCCGAGTTATCTCGGGTTGAGTTTCTCAGCTGAAGGCTTGTTGTAGAGGAGGAATATAGCTCCACCACCATCCTCGTATTTACGCATCTTCTTTTGGTGGACAGAGATCTACTACAACTTTGGTCATGGACAACAATATATCTGTTCCTTGTTGAAGCCTAAGAAGGCAAAACATGTCAAACGTTTAAACCTTCTAACAGTGCTCCATGATCATCTAATTACAAGTGTTTGAGAATTTGTATCAAACACTGTATATCCTTATGTATAAATACTCAACAGGTGTTGGTATCTTGTTTTTTCTTAACTTTGGAACTAATGAAATATTGTAAAATTTTTTAAATTCTTTTGTTTCTTGTGAGCAATATCCGGAGAGCCAACCAATGTCCCAAAAGTGGGGGGATAAACTATTCTGTATAATTTGCCAAAATGGGATGGGCTCTTCAGGATAAACACACAGAGTCAGTGTGTGAACTACTTTTTTTTCTGTACCCAACTTCTTTTCTGCACTTAATTTACCAGGAAATTTGAGGTAGTAGCCTATTTTTATTTTGCTTTATTGTCTTCTTGACTGTTTACATAAAATTTATAAGTTTTATTGAGTTGTTTATTGTTGAACACTTATGTCCCTTAACTGTGTCTGTGATGACCCTATCATGACTAGTTGACTAGACTTTATAAAATCTTTAATGCCCTAATCTATACAAGTGTAGCGCATGAAATACCAGTCTTGCCGTCTCAGATCCGTGGGGAGGTGTTTAAATTGCAGAGCTACCTGGACCAAGAATCCGATCACAATACCATGTTCTAAGAAAGGCCTTAAATCTGTTGGTCTGTAATTTGCGTGGCTGCTTTTCAAAAGTATCTGTAAAGCCCCCCATACACCTTAAGATACAATTTCCATTAGATCTACCAACAACTGTGTAGTATAAGGGCCTCCCTGATAGAATACATAGTGATTGGAAGGATTAGAAAGGTCCTTATATTACATGGTTTTGGCAGAACAAAATTTGATTGTACAGAAATTGTATGGAAAGATTGTAAGGTGTATGGGGGCCTTTAGGGATTAGTGATAGAAGATTTAGAGTAATACTTATACAGTAAACTTCCATTACACTGCTTATGAAGTTTGTTAGAGATGGGTAGTTTGTCATACAACACTGTCACAAGCATAGACATAAATATAACAGCTTCCATTCATATCCATAATGACTGGTCCTTTCATTTACATGTAGGAGAACCTAGCTCTGCAAAAGTCAATTTCTGCATAACTGTCATCTTTTAATTTAATTTTTCTGCCTTCTAGATGACTCAAATTCTATAGTGTTGGAGGTAAATAGCACTATAACACATGCCTATGAAATTGACACGTTTTTATGACCAGTAAAGGTTCCCATACACCTTACAATCTTACCATGCAATTTCTATACAATCAACTTTTGTTCTACCAAACCATGTAATATGAGGACCTTTCTAACCCTTCCAATCACTATGTATTCTATCAGGGAGGACCCGGCACTACATAGTTGTTGGTAGATCTAAAGAAAATTGTATGGAATGATCTAAAGGTATATGGAGGGGCTTTAATGTGGTATTTATTAGAGCATTTCTGTACATTTCACTCCACATATTGTTGGCTGTCTTATCTTTTTCTAAACAGCATTGGTCGCTTGTATTCTTGATCCAGAAAACAAAGTATGTCACTGGCATTCGGTTTATCTCTTTCCATCAACTGTAATAATTATTTGTGAGTTTGATAACATTCTGTTTTGATGACATGACATTAGAATATTACAGCAGCAGATGCCTATGGCAACAAATTGATCATGATTGAATTGTTCAGTGAGTCATATGCCAAATGACCAGATGTAATTAGCCAAAAAGAGAAAATGCCTTTCATTATTACGTATTTTGTTATTATGCAGGCTGGTTATCAAATTACACAACAAAGGCTTCCAATCGCAGTTAATGGGTTCCTGACATACCGCTATCCATCAGGAAAGAAATGGAATGAAATGCTGACCAAGTGTGTCAGGATAAAGCAGGTCCAGCTGGAGCAAGATAGTGGAAAAAGTCTCCATGATGATCTTAGAAGGCAGACACTCATTGATCTGAACAGAGCAGGTAAGTGAATGAACTACTATATGCTTAATATGCTGCCTTCCTGGTACAATTCATGTACATTAGATCAGGAAATTTACAGATTCCTTAAGCCAAAAAAAACTTTGTCTGTGGGGACAAGCTCTTACTCAGGATGTACCAAACTGTATTTTGCCACTGCTAATATTGTAGCAATTCTGTTGTTAAAGTTTAAAGCCGAACTACCACCAAAATTTTTTTTCATAAATGGTACTATAAAAGCTTACATGTAATGAGTAATTTAAGATGGCTCCTCTGAGCCCCTCCTCTCTGCCTGGATCTTATGCCGTGCGCCATAGCAGACCGGAAAAATTATTTTTGAACGATGTAACAATTTTGATCGTACATCATAGTCCAAGTATCGTCATTTTTGTCGTCCAAGCCAGAAGTTTAAATACGATAATTAGTAATATCGGGGATGATCATTTAGTGTTCATTTAGTCGGGCGCTACAAGAAAAATAGAACGATGTAACCGGACCGATTAAAATTTTCCAACATGTCCGATCATGTGAAGGCCGATTTTCCGCTAAATTTTGATCGGGAAAGCTCTGTCTGACCATGTGGGCAAAACCGGATTTATGCCCGATTAACGAGAAAATTTGATCGGGCTTGGTTGATCGGGCTATTTATCGGCCTGTGTATGGCTAGCATAAGTCTGACAGATAAAGATGGAATTTCTCATATGATTCCAGGGAACAGCAGGTAAGTATATATTTTTAGAATTGTGGAGCGCTACATCAACATCATACCAGCTCAGGAGTGAGTCAAACTTTATTTTTACATACCGTATATATTTTTTACAATTTGAATATACAATCACTTTAACCTCCTGAGCGTTTGGCCCTTGGCACGTTTTTTTCATTACCGTGCCACGGGCAATGCTCCGCCGCGACTTCCTGCTCAGCTGGAGGACGTACACGTAAGTCCGGCGTCACTGGAGACGCCGGACTTACGCTGAGGAAAAGCGACGCCCCTCCAGTTACACGGAGGTCTATGGCGCCGCCTACCCCCGCCCCCTTCGCGTCACCGGTGACGCGATCGGGGACGGACCCGGAAGCATCGGCATACATGCCGATGCTCCCGACCGCCATAAGCAGACGGCGAGACCTAGAGCGCGGCTCTAGTTAACTGGGGCTGAGTTTTATGATGCATAAAACTCAGCCCGAGTTAATTCGGGCTAAACGCTCAGAAGGTTAAAGAAGGCTTATTTCACTTGCGAGGAGAACTCCTTTAACAAAGAGTTGTCTGTTCACAGCAAAATCAGACACACACAAGCATCCCCTTAAATCAAATCCATGCCTTTTATCTGCTTAATTGATAATTACATAATAAATAAATAGCCCACAACTGCTCATGAAATAGCCTTTGAGTCAATTACACAATTTTGAGCTAGTGAAATGAAGTTAATGTGTTAAAGAAAAGCCTTTAGTGCCTCTCAATTTTATGCAAGTCTGCATTTTAATTGCTTCTAGATTGTTTTATTTTAAATTCATTGTAGTAATGTACTAAACCTTTTTTTTTTACCACTTAATCATGTTTATTTTTGTAAATCCTGTGCTCTTCATAGCTCTGTCAACTTTGTTGTGTTTCTCCATTCAGCAAGTGATAAGTTATTGAAAGATGAGCAACAAATCTGACTTTACCTTGGTGCCATCTCTCCTTCTCCAATATAAGTGTTACTACACATGGCGTTACATTAGATCGACAATTCTTCTATTTAAAGATGTTCAACATTTAAAATACAACTGTGTGGTCACACATGAAAATATGTAAAACAGTATTTAATAAGCAAGCATAACTATCAGCATAGTTGCTGCTGATTACAAACTTTTTTTTAGCTTTTGAATATGCATCTTCCTGCTGAGGACCGTTGCATTGCATAAATACTAGGGCTGTTATTTGTTTTGACTGTTGTACATTAGCCATTGATTTTACTTTAATGATTTTAAAAGTTTCTTTTAGTTTTTATTATATCTACCTTAAATTAAGCTTCAATGCTGTGACGCTTTTCCTCTTAAAGAAAGAATATATACTCTCACTCCCTATAATTTCCTGCCGGCTCTTAGATTTTTCTCCACAATTTTGCAGCTATTTTTCTAATACTTGGAAAACCTTGTAATTGTCTTTTATTGAACTCATTATATTTAGAACACAAAGGTAGTTTTACATTTTGTCAGAACTTTAGAATTTAACTTCAAAGAATTGATTGACCATTTTGTCACTTATTATTGTAATACCATTCCGGGAAATGTATTAGTGCCATTCATGCTGTTATGTACTCTGATTGTTCTGGGTCACCTATACTGGACTTGGTTTGCGGAGGGTTGGCTTCTTTTTTTGCCTGTATGAAAAATGTATTGTTTGCCTTTATAGCAACCACAGATTGGTGGTGTAAATCTAGTGATTAATGAGTTTTCTTCCACGGATAGCAGTTCACACTGCACTCAATTTACATACAGCCAGTTGAAGCCAATGAATAGAATAGATTAGTTAGATTCCCACCCTTTCACACTGAATCATAAAATGTTATTATTCTTTTGCAACAGTTGGTATGATGCTCAGATTAATCTGTATGCAGTGTCATCCATACTGCCTGCACATGTAACAACCCCAGCTGGTTTCACCTGGGTGGGAAAGGGCTATGTATAAATGCATTTTTATGCAAATACATGATGTGTCCTTTGTTTTAATTAGGTGATCATGTATGCTGTATTTTCCACCCTAACTTTAGTGTTGAGAAATGTGACAAAATAGTTGTACAGTATGATTTGTAATGCAAACACATGCAACACCAGCATCTTGTTAACTGTCTTCAGTTGTACAGATTAAACTTCAGCTGTGTGTAAAGCAGTGTTTCCCAAACTTTCCTTGCAGGGCCCCCCTTTTCTATTTATATTATCGGGTCCCCCCTCCCCATTCAAACACATGTTAAGAATGAGGGCCGGAGGCCCCCTGGAATACCTTCGCGACCCCCAGTTTGGGAACCACTAGTGTAAAGGTTACATAGACATAATGTGTGCAGAATGTGTTGTATTAGATATTACTTCCATGTTGTAGAATTATCATCTTTTTTTTGATTGGGAAATCTTTGGGGGAGAGGGACACATTTTTTTTCTGATTTCCCACAGCTACTAATTTCAGAAAAATACAACAGCAATTGTGTAATTTCCATCATAATATAATTTTAAACATTAAACATTTTGTGATGCTTTTACATTATTTAAGTTCTGGCCTAGAAAACAACCACAATCAAAGACTGCAGTTGACAAAAATCTTATCTGCCATGTCTTATCTTATCTTATACTCTTTGATATAAGGTGCCGCCTTGTCCTGCAGGTTTTAAGGTTGAGCATCCATGGATGGGTTCCATTTTAGAAGCACACTCGCTGCTATATACATTGGTGATCACAATGAAAAAAACATGGTTCATCAAACCACAGTAACCTATTCCTTTGTTTAATGGTTAATGTCTCATACTCACCTGCCCATTGTAGTTCCTTTTCGTGCTAGACATGGGTCAACTTGGCTACTTTGATGGACCTACTGCTATACAGACAACTATTCAGCAAACTGATATGCTCTGTTTGTCCCACGGCCAGCATCAGGATTTTCAGCAAGCCACTTTTGGGACCAAGCCAGACTGCCAGCCTTTGGCCCCCGGACACATCATCCATTTTGAGTTCCAATGACCTTGTTGCTGTCGGTTCAGTGGTTTTCCTTCCTTGGACAACTTTTGGTAGGCACCAGCTACTTCATACTCTTTATACCCCACAAAACATTATATTTTAGATATGTTCAGTCCCACTCCATTACAATGTGGCTGTTATCAAAGTCATTTAGATACCGTATTTTTCGGACCATAAGACACACTTTTTCACCCCCAAAGTTCCTGCTTCTTATGGTCCGAATGTGCGACCCCCGCGGCCGCCGGTGGTCGCACCTTGGCTTCCCGCCAGCTCTCCCGGCACAGAGATTAACTGGGAGCTGGAGGAACTGTCAGTTAAGAGATGCCGGCTGGTGTCGGCTCTCCCAGCTGTACTGTATAATTGCTTATGTCAGCAGAGCTTTGCTGGTAAAGGCAATGGAGAGAGAGAAACTGCCATCTTTCCCTCTCAGTCAGTGGGAACTGCAATGACACGGCAGTTCCCCCAGACACAATCACAGCTGATCAGAGCAGAGGAGAGGGAGAAGACTGCAGATGTCTGCCCCCTTCCTCGCGATCAGTGTGAAGTATGACACTGAGTCTGAGAGTGTACTGCTGCTAGTGACACCTGCTGGCTGAATTGAATATTGCATTCATTGAATTCATTGCATTAACCCAATTGATGTAAAAACTTTTTTTTTCTGCCAATAAAACTGTGTGTGTCTTATGGTCCGGTGCGTCTTATAGTCCAAAAATATGGTACTTCTTTTTGACCATGTTTTCTGCTTTCAAAAGATCAAATTTAAGAACTAATTTTTTACTTGCTAAATGTAGCCCACCCTTTGACAGGTCTCATTGTGATGAGATCTGGAAAAATACTATAGTATTCACTTCAGTTGTCATTGGTTTTAATGTTAAGGCTGATAATTGTAATCTTCACTTTGCATAAGTTATATAAACCCCTTGTATTTTAAATCATGTCTAAACACAGAAACAAAAAAAACAAATAAACAAAAACTTTTTTTACTTATCATTGAGCTGTCACAGTGGTTCTCAGTCACTTTAAATCTGAAACAAAAGATACCTATCTACTCTGCTCACGGACATGAGGACATGACTGCATTTCATTTCTCAACTTTACAATAATAGCTGGAAAAGGGCAAGGGTGGAGGACCATACATCTTTTTCACAAAGATAAAGTGCCGCGTCCCTTAAGGAAATATACAAACAAAAATTTAGTCCCAGCCACCTGAAAAGGGTCTGGCAAGGAATCTGTTACCCGGGACTTTTTAGGCACAAGAAATGTAAGACATTATTGTTTAAACATTTTTACATGATTTTATTCAAAGAAGCATTTTTTTTAAAACATACATGATTTATACAATTTAAATCCTTTTACAATTTACATCCTTTTACAATTAGCAGTGTTGTGACCTTAAGGTGTCACACGTGGCAAAGCAGACAGCATAAAACCTGACCTGTGGAGGGAGGACATAGCTATACTCCTCTTCGAATCACCAAGTGTATTTGACCAGCACCCGTTCCTAGAATCAGATGCACAGCAAGGCAGCGACCTCTAAGGAACTGGGAACCTGCCCTCCTTAGGGTCACAATACTGCTCATTGTCCGTGGGTGTTACTATGTGTGTCACTACACAAGGACCAGACTGACTCTACTCACAAGACTGATAACTGTACATAAAGATTCCATTCCTCCCTGATGAAGCCCCTATATTTAGAGGGGGGAAACGCGTCGGAGTGGTGACTATCGCCTCTGGAGTTCTTTATCCAAATGACTATGTATTCACTGACTATGACAGTTGACCTTGACGATTTTATGACTCAATTATTGTAATAATCATGTATGTTTTAAAAAAAATGCCTTATATATCTTTTGCCTAAAAAGTCCCGTGTAACAGATTCCTTGCCAGACCCTTTTCAGGTGGCTGGAACTCAGTGAACCCTTTCTCCTAAATTTTTGTTTATTTACAATAATAGCTGTGGATGTTTTGTGGAGAGAGGAGGAGCAACAGGGAATTCACCAGAAGTGCAGAGCAGGGGTAAAAAATATACTTAACGAAAGTAAAAAATGCTCCAAATCCAGCAATGCTCCACCCCCTCCAGTGATGCTGTGGTGCACACAAGGAGCAAGAGTACTTGGCAAGGTAAATGTCACCTTCTCAGGTGCCCTTTCACCTAGCAGTCTCCGCTCTGCCCCTCCATTCTGTGACAGTTACAGAAGGGCCAGGGCTGAGGGGAGACGCAATAAAGAGCCATTCTTCTCGTCTCTGCTTCACTCTGCCGCTCCAGTCTGTCACAGCCACTGAATGGCTGAGCGGATACTGTAAGAAGGGTTAGAGGTTCCGATGCCCATATTAGAAGATGGGGAATCGGGATGAGAAGGATCGAGAGGCAGTGTCACAAATCACAGCAGGGATCGGGGTTCTGTAACTGCTGTAGCTGCTTCAAGCTCTGAGAACTGTCCTTGACACCAAGAGTTAAGTTTTCAGCCTGGGAGCTCCCTCTGCTGGATGCTATTGTTCTGCTCCAGCTGAACCTTGCTCCTGCCCTTTATAAGGAAGTCACAGGTGACAGGAAGTCGCCTGATCTTTGGGTCTTACATGTGTTTGCTACCAGCCTGATCCTCTGCATATCATCTTGGTACCTCTCCTGATTTCTTGGTTTCTGACTCTTGGCTTGTTCATCGGACTTCCCGTACTCTTATGCTTGGCACAATGACTTGGTGTCACTTCAGCCACCTTCTTGCACAGGTGCTTTCCGGGAACCACAAAACCTGAGGATTACCTGCAGCAAAGTCCAACTCCCCTTTCGGGGAGGCTCTGGTGAATACCATTCGGTCCTTTCAACACTGCTTACTGATTACACCCCTACCAACTGTGCAAGTTGGTCCAGTGGATCCACACCAGTGAATCACTGGTGTCATCGTTGCTCTGTTGTCACCTGCCGTGACAGGCAGGTAAGTATATGGTTTTTAGTTTGGGGGATTGGTCTGCCCAGGTCAAGACAGTAAACAGGAGTGTATTGTGTATTTGTAATTTTTTTGAAAAAAAAAAAAAGATTCTTAAGTTGCTTTCCTTTTAAGAGTTAAATCCAAATTCTTGACTGCTGCAGTTGGTTTTTTATTGAATTATAGCAGGTTGAATGAAAAAAAAAACAGTAACTGCCTTCTCTACCAAGTAAAGAGTATTTTGCTATCCTTTTTTATGCATTTGAAAGGCCAAGTAAGACTGACATCTTCAATAAACTGAGGCTTAGACTTGTTAAATCCAAACTGAGATTCTAGGATTACCATTCAGGGGATCATGGTGGCGCTGAGTTTTATTATATCATTATAAAGTACAGCAGTGTGAAAAATCAGCTGTGTAACATGGCCTCTTATTAATTCCGCATCTTGGTGAACTGCACAACTTCACCCATCTATCACCTTTTCACCACAGTGCTGAGGGAAAATGACAGTTTGTGTTGCTCAGATGCTGATTCGAAGGAGAAGGCTGAGCAATTTTACAGTGCTACCTTATACTGACACTGGAAATATCAGAAGTGTTGTAAATCCTGCACAATTCTTCGGAGAGAAATGTAGAGTGTATGAATTCTTGCCGCTTTCGGTGTTTTCATATTTATTTACATGTACCTGTGTTGTCAAGAAGTTATTACATATGTGCATTGGGTATTCGTAGTTCCTTTTGTTGTAGATGTTGGTTCCTTTATTTTTTTTTATATATAACATAGTGAAAAAAGACAACTTATCATAGTGATTTATTAATCTTATCATAATCATCATGATTATTAACAATAATAAATGTATGGAATTACAATAATTCCTGGTTACAGGAGCCTTCTAGATACATTAAAGCTGGGCATACATGGGTAGATTTCTAAATAGATTTGAATAGAATCTATTTTGCTGGGGTGCTCACCAAGCTCAATTGTCCTCGAATCTATTAGAAGTCTACCCCTGTATGCCTTCTTTCCAGCGAGATCAATCAATCCTGCTCGAAAACAAGGCTATCGGACATGACCGTAAATCACAGTCGATGTCCATTACTTCAGAGGGGGACCTTGAGTAGGCAGATCCTCTGTTCACATGGTGTTGAGCCGATTCGCCCATGCAGGGGTTAACGTAGTGCAGTACATCCACCTCCGACCAGCAGATCTGTAGAAGGAAGTGAGAACAGCCGGTGCTTGAGACAGGTAATGTGGATAACGCAGTAAAGACATACCCTAAGCCAGTTTCAGACAGGAATCTGAAAATGCTGCATTTTCAGCACTCGGGCACCCAAAAAGTGCAGGCGTGTTTGCCCCATATGGTTAATATGAAAAGCACTTGTCATTTGTGAGGAGCGCTTTCACATTTTGTGTAAGTACCAGCACACAAGAGATTATCAGGCTGTTTATGGTAGGCAGAAAAGTGTCAGTCTGATTCTAGATTCTAATCTAAATATGATTACAGTATGTACTCGAGTATAAGCCGCCCCAAATATAAGCTGAGGTACCTAATTTTTGTAAAAATTCCAGAAAAATTAATCCTGGGGGGAAATGGAGCCGCTAAGACACACAGCAAATGTGCTTTTGTTAAGCGATGTTCTTATTTAATTCAGCAGATTTATAAGTTAATTACAAAATTGCTGGAGATGTAGAGAAGGAATGTGGGCACATTGTAAAGGAAGAAGTATTGCTCTAGCTTATGAAGTTTTTGCACAAAATAGGTAAAATTAAGTCAACTTTAAAAACTGTAAGTTGACTTTGAACCTGAACTACATGTGTTAGAGCAAAAATGTTCCCACAACCCTTCTCTACATTTCTAGCAAATTTGGTGATGATAGCATGTAATGTGTATGTACTCCATCAGGACCCCCGCCAAGCACTGCGCTTAACACAGGGGGTCCCGATGGATCACACAACGCAGGGAGACATAGCCTAAAGGGTTACAGAGACTTTTCTAATCCCGTTTCTAATTATTGAATGAATGTTATTTTTTTCTTAAATCAGCATCTCAGAGTATGACGTTTTACCATGCCTGTGTTTTTTAAATTCCTACACAAACACACCACACCCAAATCTAATTTAATTACAATAAGTTTTTTTATTTTTTTAATTCTGTAACATTTTTCTTATCATTCAATGTGCCCTGTTTGTTGGAAAAAAAACCCTGCTAAAATGCAATTGGGAATTTATAATTAACTATAAGCGTTGCCAAAACAGGTGAAAAAACGAACAACCTGGCAGAGGGTGAAAACAAATCTGCCCTGAAAATTGGTGGCAAACTCATGTTTAAGACCAGACTCAGGCAGGGCTGAAGTCATGCAAAGCCAGACAAAAATCAAACAGAAGTCAGGCTGATGTTTGATAAAAACCACAGGAATTGGATTCTAGAGATTTGGAGTAAGTTCAGCTTTACCCAATACGATTGCATATGGTTAGATATAGACATGGAGAAGCCTACAGCTCAGTGTCTCTTACCAACTGTAAAATATGTTTAAGCTCACTGATGATCTGGCAGGGCCTCAGCAAGGATGGTATTGGGTGGATATGTCTTTGTGAAGGAAGCAATAATGAAGCCACAAACAAGTATATCCTAAGAAACATTTGTTTCTTCTGTTGAGTCTATGTTTCCCAACTCAGGAAATCAAAGTTTGGATGGAGGATCCTCAAATTCAGAGTCTGTCTTGAATCCTAGTGAAAACCTCAGGATTGACATCAGGGCCGTTTCTAGACTTTCGACCTGTCGACTGGGGGTTTGGATTCGCTATTGGCAAAGCTGTCAACCTGGGGGAAGGGGGACGGGTGCTATTGAATAAGAAGACGCTGCTCCTCCTACTTCTTCTTGTTCCTCCTCCTCACACACACACACAATTATTAAAGTTCTGCCTCATTTCCCTTTTGATGTATTATATTACAATTATGTGTTTTATTTCCAGATTACAATAAATATTGTCAGAAGTTCTTAAAACTGAACTGTTTAGTTCAATACTTGCACCTACAAGAGATAAAACCTGAGTACTATCCTACTACCCTATATAGCAGTGGTGGCAAACCTATGTCAAGCGTGCCAGAAGTGGCACTCAGGCACTCTCAATGCTGTCAGTTCTCTTACCATCACTTCTGATTGCACACAGCACCCCAAACCCTCTCCTATCTTATAAAAAAGTAGAGAGTGTGTTATATAAAACATATACACATGTTTTGTCTGTGTGTGTGTATGAGTTGTGTGTGTGTAATTCAGGTGCCACAATTGGGGGTTGGGTTTCAGTTTGGGCGCTCGGCCTCTAAATGGTTCACCATCACTGCTATATAGACTTTATTTGCATTAGCATTTGCATATTTATTTGCATATTCTACATAATTTCCCTCCCTGTCATGTAGTGAATACTGTTAATTGTAGATGCATATCATTTATGTTATAAAGCCTGATCTTTATCTTCACTGATAGGAGTCGGACTTATGGAAGTTGTAATGGAACCTGACATGACTTGTGGAGAGGAAGCTGCTGCTGCTGTCAGAGAACTTCAGCTCATTTTGCAATCTCTTGGAACAAGTCTTGCAAACATGTCAGGTACGATAATAGACAATTGTTTGTTAATGTTTACGTTATTTTGCATTCTTTTGTGGGAGTTTTGGGATCCTTATTTTGGTGTTTCAGCTTTGTAAATTAGGATATACATCACTTTTCACTTTAATGCGTACAGATGCAGTCCCTGCCATTTTTGTCCCATCTATGTAATGAAACTAATGAAAGGCTTGAGGGATAAGGCATTTAAGGAATGACTGGTGGAACTTTAAGCAGATGTATACTGAAAAAAAATGCAATTTAATTAAACCAAGCTTCACAATTCTAAAAAATATATACTTACCTTCAGTTCAAGGCTTCGTAGTTAGAATTTCAAGTGCTCTCTATCTGCCAGCATTGTAGGGTTATTTAAGTTTAGTAACACAAATGAGCACTAGATGGTCCTTGATAACAGTTTCAAGGTAAAAACGTATCTCAGTAGGTTAGTACAGGGATCATGATCTGTCAGAAGCTACCAGGTTAAGCTTTTTAAATGGGGGTTTTGTCTGTGAAAGACATGGAGTATAACAGGTAGACAGAGTATAATTTACCGCATTTTTTAGACTATAGGACACAATTTTTATCCACAAAACCGGGGGGGGGGGGGGCCAGCTCTTCCGGCAATGGAGCTGGAAGAGGTGTCATATAAAAGATCCGCCCATGGCTGAATCTCACATGTGAACTGTAGAATTGCTTATGCCAGCAGTGCCCAGAGCCCTGCTGGTATAAGCAATGAAGAGAGAGAGCGATAAACTGTCATCTATTCCTCTCTTCCGTGGAAACTGCAATCACTCTGCAACTTCCACGGACACAGGCACAGCCAGATAGCAGAGGGAGAAGCCCCTCCTCCTCCTCCTGCTGTGAGTGTACTGCTGCTAGTGACATCTACTGGCTGAATTTTATAATGCATTAATTTAATCAAATGCATTAACCCAATTGATGTGAACACTTTTATATTTCAAATATTTTTTCTTCCTGGTTTTCCTGCTAAAAACTAGGTAAAACATAAAAAATACTGGGTAAAACTTAAAAAATAAGATAAAACATTAAATATCAATATTCAAAAGTACTATTTTATCAAAACAATAATTGATGTTTTGCACAAAACAGCCCCCCCCCCAAGCCCTACATAATTGAAGATGATTTTGTAGGACCTTTGACTGATGATGAGTTATGCTAGCCATACACATGCCGATAAGCGGGCGATTTTTAATCTGAGCGACTGGCGTGCGTGCTCAGGCCGTCGGTCAGGTTAAAAATCGCCCACTAACCGGCATGTGCCCACATGGGGCGACAGATCCCTGTCGCCCCACAGCTCGGCCGGCCAGAGAACGGACATGTCCGATAATCTCTGGCCGGCGCGAGCCGATGGAAGCCGATGCCATAAGCTGCAATGAAGACGGCATCTTCATTGCAGCTTATGGCATCGGCTTCCATCGGCTCGCGCCGGCCAGAGATTATCAGCACACAAAGGGTGTCCAGCCAATTGAAGGGGCCCCACAATGCAACGGGATGCTTATGTGATGACGTCATCCCGTTAGCATCTCGGAACACATCGGAGTAGGTCGGTCTGACCTACTCGGTGTGTGTATGCCCAGCATTAGTTGTACATCGGAATATTAATGTGTTTGTTTGCTGTAAACAATACATCCATATATCTGTAAAAAAAGTCTTACTAATGCAGGTCCTGGTGTAGTTATTAGTTGTTGCTAATATTCAACTGAAAGTAGTAGTGTCAAACACATTTCATAACCAATCCAAGCCACTATTTAGCTCAAAGCATTTCTAAGATCAAACCCCTGTATTGGTTTTCACAAAACACATGAAATATCGATGTTTATGTGTCAGGGTGAGAGGTAAAAAAAAGTGAAACCACCCTTTTCTAATTACATAACTATGAACTTGTGTTAAATAATGGGGTTGGTGTGTTAAATTAGTTTGGTTGCTCCAAATTTGCATACAAGACTTCTTTCACACCTTTTGTAAATAATTTGTCCTCTATGTACAAAATGTGTTCCCCCTTTACTTAAGGGTGTTGAAGAAAATCCATACAGTGTTAGAGTATCTGTTTTTGAGTTGTTTAATCTCCCTAATGTACAGGTCCTTGAACTCCTTTATACACTGCACTGCATATACCAAGTTCCTTTGTGTTTGGGTGTTGGGCCTTTTGGATGTACAAATTATTATGGGCTTTAAAGACACGAGGATATTAACCCCCCTGCCGTTTCTGAGGGCGCCATCTTGTCCAGCGCTGTCTAGTCAGTCCTGCACTGGATGAGATGGAGCTGCCTGAAGCTGGTGGTGGAGAGCCTACTCCGAGTGATGTGATGACGTCACATTGGGGAGGCAGCATGACAGTCAAAAGTAAATCGCAAAAAAAGTAAATATGCAGAAAACTGTTCCCAGTGTGATTCCCCAGATGTGCCCTTTGCAGTTGACCCTTTCTACCCTGGTGTGTTTATCACAGGGTGATTAGGGTGCCAAAAGGAAGGTTAAGTTTGTTTTATGATATGTCCATAACATACAGGATGACTCTTCAATGCCCAGATTAGGTACAGTTGCAAATACATGGACGGCCATAGGACAGCCATGTCTATGTCAATAGGTGTCCTAATTTAGTCTTTTCACTGACCGGCTATATGAAAATTGCCACCGCCCAGTGGAAACGCAACCTGACTATCAGATGTGTTTATGACTATGGTGCATATTTTCTATTCTGCTATCAGAATGATCATGCTTTAATCTCTACAAAGCACAGTAAAGGCACCCATACATGGGTCGATTTTGCGTTCAATTTCCGAATGATCAATCGTCGCGTGCATTCACAGCATTCGTACATGGCCCACCTTGTTCCCTATCCAAAGTATCGCCCAGGGACCGAACACCCAAAGTGGTGCACATTGATTTGCTGAACTATTGTTCATCGATTTTGGCCTAAGCAATCCATGATCGATCGTAGTATGATCATTCGGGTATCGATTCTTGTATGGGTACCTTAAGTAGTTCCTAATGTGGTAAAGTTAATGAGGAAGGGAATGCCAAGGTCCTAAAAAGGAGTTGTGCAGCCTTAAACCTTAGCTTTGACAACGCATTTCTTAAGGAACTTTCTTTAAGAGGTTTTCAAAATGCTTTCATTCATGTTGTGAATTGTTTTATTAAGACTAAAAGGAGAAGATTACTGTAAACCTGTCACTGAAGTCTAAATTTTAAGATCTAAAATGAGGTATCTGAAATCAAGTTGCAGTCGTTGATTGGTAAACACCAAAACAAGAAGAAAAATGGGAGCAAACTTGTCAGGTCAAGTAGTGTCAGCTGTGCATTTAAATTGTTTGTATTGTGTGTACACCCCTGGAACTGGCAAATTTACTGATATGCTAATATATATGTGAAATATTTAATTTAATACAACATAAAATAATTTGCTTGCCTTGCCATAACATTGGGAAGAAATGTTCTAATGGAATCAACATTCTGTAACAATTCCTTTCACTGACAACATTAATAGTATTCAATTCCTCTCTTTGTCTCCAAGGGTCGGTGCAGTGAGGATAACATGTATCTTGTTGATATATTGATAGTTTTGGCTTTGTGTAAAGCTGGACATTCACACATAAACCTTTTGTTCAATCGAATTTTACTTGACTACACCGCGCGGTGTAATTGATGCAAAAACCTGATTCTATATTTTCCGGCATATAAGATGACTTAAATCCAGGAAAAAAATCCTTCTCAAAAGTCGGGGGTCATCTTATACACCAGGTGCCAGGGCCGCCGAGTATCTTGGGGGGCCCTGAGGTCTGTTGCCCACACCGTGCTCCCCCCACTGTGAGCTGGATGACAACAGGCTCTACATATTTGAATCACAGGCAGAGTGGAGAAAAACTGCAGCATCCCCCTCTACCCCTCCCTCCCCACTGTGTGTGAAAGGAGCTATGTGCTGCTACTCGGACGACTAGTGCTCACTAGTGACATCGTGGCGGAAATTGGTATTGCAGGGAGATTGAGGTTAAAGCGAGAACACATTAAATATCTGTACAAAAACATCACTTTTTATCACTATAATTTATACACCACTGAAAAAGTAAAAATTTTTAGATTGCCAACATTCTTTCAGTTTTTATTGTTAAATGTATACAATTTATGTCCCATGGATAACCGCAGGAAAACATTATTACTATGAAAGGTTGCAGATAGGGGTGTCAAATTGGGTATATAAATTACTAATCCAAAAAGGATTTTTTGGATTACTTAAAAAAGGCTCTAGCTTCACATCCGATAACATTTTATTTGGTGTGCGTTGTAAGGCAAGTGAATGAGATCGCACCTCCAACATGTTTTGCATGTGCGGCTTCTTCAAGGAGGGTTATGTAATCCAGTCAGTCCAATGGACAGGTGTCACCACTCATATCACTAAGGGGATCCGCATCAGCAAATCGGTACCGGACCAGAACCAGGCTGCGCACGGCGAAGCTTCCCTGCCATAAGGGGGTGCAACTGCACTCTCCCGAAGGTCCCAGGAGAGCCCAGGTGAAAAAGGGTACCCCAAGGCCAATGGGGAAGTATATCTGACGGGCTGCTGAATCCTGGCGGAACCACACGATAGCAGTAGAAACCTGAGCAAACTGTAACAATTCCCAAAGAACGGGAAAAGGACAGATCCCAAAAAGTACCAAATGCAAATCCTCCAATCGGAATGAGATGAATCCTCCAATTTAGGGAAGTTTCACTGTGCGCAGCCTGGTTCTGGTCCGGTAAGGTCTGGTACCGATTTGCAGATGCGGATCCCCTTAGTGATATGACTGGTGACACCTGTCCATTGGACTGACTAGATTACATACCCCTCCCTTTAGAAGCCGCACTGGTGAAACATGTTGGAGGTGCAATCTCAGTCAGTCCTATGTATTGTATGTATACGTCAAACTTGATCTGTCTAGGTCATGGTGCTTAAATTTGGAGTCATCCCTATGTATGTCTGTGGCTCTGACCCCTACTGCTGTAATTACCCTAACTACTGTTTATATTAACTTATTAAAGATGTGTGTTTTATAACAAAATTCTGGTGTATAAGTTGACACGTTCCTTTAAAACCCTATATCTTGGTCCGTCTCTGGGGCATAGAACATGAGAATGTATAACCCTCTTATGCAATAATTAATTCTTCTGGGGTGTGGCACGTTACTCACTTCCCCTTCTAACCTCATTTATAATATAAGTATATATAAGTATTTTAAGCTCCCTTGAGTCCACTTTGTCCTCCCTTGAGTCCAGTTCATCCAGCCTAAACTTGCAAAAAGTGCACTTGACGAACTTTACACGTCCAGCCCCGATCGCAGCACCATCTCGCCTTACCCAGCATCCGCAGTGGCTGCGATAAGCTCTCTGATGCTTCCTTGATGGATGCAGCACCAACCGTCACCACACCCCCCCCCCCCCCCCCCCCCCCCCCCCATTTGGTTACGTACGTGATGACATCACACTGGCCGGCGGGAGTTTTTAATAGCAGTTTAAATCATATTGAATAGGATTTCCTACACTGAAAACACTATTTAATATGAGTCCATTTAAAATGCTCACCTGAATAAATGATCCATAAGCTGTCTGCTTCTTTCTCCTCTCTTTGGTGTGCTGGACGTGCTGACATCACCTGGGGGTGGGAACACCAAGTTTCCAAGGGAAAATATATGCATTCATTACACTGACTTCAATGTATTGCAATTTTTTCTATGTACACTGGAAAAGTGATACTGCTATCTTGTGCATGGAGTGCTAATTTGCCTGGTCAAATCATTTTGACGATTCCATTATATGATATATCACAAACAAGCCCCTGAACATATCACCCCCCAAATTTCTGATGTAGAGAAGAGTTGGGAAATTATATAAACAAAAGAAAGTATTTCTTTAGCGCTTGTAGTTTTTTCATAAATAAAATGAAGTCACGTTGAAATGTTTAAGATGAATTTTCCAATAGCCTTTTAATTTATGCAAAAACTGCACATGCAAGACATACTTTCTTTTTTGTTGTGTTCCCTCGACCATTCTTTAGATCTCCAGCAATTTAGCAATTTTGGTGATGATGTCATGTTTAGGGGCCTTGCAAATAACTCACAAATTTAACAAGTCAAAAAAATTCCACCATCTTTACTAATTACACCAGACATCTCCACCTCCACCCTTTTATTAAATGTATCTGTTTGACCTGATTTTTGTGTTTTCTGGGTAATTTAAATATGATTTTTTTACATTATTGTTTGTTCCAAACATTATATTCAGGATGTCTACTAGACCCTTGTACGGACATATTTTTGGGAGGTTACAGGCCTACAAAATTTCGTTTAAATCTATGGTGCCCTTTTGGTACAGAAATCTGGACCTCAGCAGTGCGCTAGGGAGGTTAACTTCCCTGAGTTGAGTTGAACTTTACCATTAATAAAAATAAATGATATGACTCTTAGTTATTTCCACTTTATCTTCCTCTAGATTATCCTAGTAGAGAACGTATACAGTGTATACTTGAGCTCCATTTAAATCAACCGCACAGTTTTAGATTTGCTTACTGAATTTCAGCGCTGCTTGGTTTTTCAATTTTCTTGTCTGATATTTGTCATATTTAATTTAGAATTCTGGAGTTAGTTTGACAACATGGCCATTAAACTGTCTCAGAATCGTGTCACTGTTCAAGCTTTTCAGTAATATACAGGATTCTTAATGTTCTTGTATGTTATGTAAATTATACATAAAGTATGTTGAAGTAAATGCAAGTGCAGAACATCAGTATCTCCCTTTAATGTATATAGCTCGTAACCCCACTCTTTAGCAGAAGCTTATTTGTCTGCCTGCCCGCCCTTTAAATGATGCTGCCCAAGGTTTTAACAGTCATAAAAAAAAAAGCAGCCGCAGGCAGTGGCAGATTTAGTTGCATTTCAATTCATTACTGTATGTTCCCAGTAGATGTTTAGTTTGCTTGTTTTCTTGTGCACAGAGTAAAGTAGGCTGGATCAGACAATAGCACCGCTCTTGTTATATCTGAAATGTAAGAGTCATTTAGTAACCCCTTCAATCCCTACATATGCTTTTTTCCTTCATTGCTTTGCAGTTTACTGCCGGGAGCACAGAGGATTACTTAGTACAAGAGGGTCCAATTCCACTCTTTGTGGGCTAGACTCTGCACTCATTTTGTAGTATCAGAATACAGTAAATAAAAGGTATTAAAGAGTTAAGCCCCCCATACACATTAAGATTTTATGACCGACTGCCATGCACGCTCTTGTCGATCGGTTGGCCAAAAAATCGGGTGTCGATCTTAAGTTTAAAGACCTAAATCAGCAGCCAAATCGATCTAAGCCATTACGGATATGTAGGTAATTCTTAGATTGTCTTAGATTGTAATTCCTAGTATCCCCATCTAAAGTATATTATTATATACTTATATAATTAAAATATAATACTTATATAATTAAAATATTAAATATATTTCCTCAGCTCCAAGCATTTTGCTATAGCCAGCATAAATAAAGCATAGGTACACTGTAATTTGGTTTTGGTTTTGCAGCTCCTGTCTTTTTCATGATTAAGAATAACTGATTTATTTGACAATCCCTCATCGTCTTGTTATCTTTTGCCTTTTCATTTAACTTCTCTCCTATTTTGCATATTCTATAGCATCTTCATTTAGCTCTTCAGCATCATAGCCTTTAATTCATCTTTAATTTCTGAGATTGGTCTTTTTGGGGTACTGGCCTTGGTCTAATATCCAAGTCTAAAACAGTTAGGTAATATTTGATACATAAAGTATTTATAGAAATGCCCTATAGAGGTTGACTTTTCTAAAAGTTTTTAAATATATTACTTCTAATGCAGT
Source organism: Ptychadena robeensis (assembly GCA_036250615.1). Lineage (NCBI taxonomy): Eukaryota > Metazoa > Chordata > Amphibia > Anura > Ptychadenidae > Ptychadena > Ptychadena robeensis. The sequence continues at coordinate 169,319,713 of CM070032.1, forward strand.
TTAAATGGGAATTACTCAAGTTGCTATAAGATGCCACCAAGATAACTTTGCACTTCTGGTTAGAGAGAATTAATATTCTCCCGTCATATTCACAGATCTGAAATGAGATCAATTAGAAACTGCTCAGTCCTCAGCACGAAAAGAGGTCATGTTTGCAAATGAAGGTCTTACTGGCTTAGGCTCACCTGTTTAACAAATGTTAGTATTGGCTAGACTTCATCTTTAATGTGGCTCCAGATGCTTTTAGAATCACTGAAGCGTCTTCTTTTTTTGTTTCACATTCTGCTGCAACATTTATATTTTCCAATTAAGCTAAGTCCCAGCGCTATGGATAATAAGAAATGCTTCAGAGTTTGCTACTGTATCACTAGATTCACAGACATGACTTGTTCTCTTGTGTTCAACTCCAAGCTACTTACCATTTATCACAGAGATTTAAAACAATGAGAAAGAAGTTATGTATACAGAAGAACAAAAGGACGCATAATACTTTCAAGGTGATAGTTCCAATATGGCATTAATATTTATTTATTAATACTTGCCAAATAACATGTCATTGTAACCAATAGTTCAATACAAGAAATAGGTATTTGGGTTAAAATACAAAACAGTACCTCTTGACTTTAGTATTTCTTAGAAAATATATATAATACATATCTGTTCTGTTAAAAGTACATTTTGGGGGCAGATTGTAAATGTGGCATTCCCTAAAAGTGAGTACTTGACTTTGTTAAAACACTTTCACAAAAATATTAACCAAACACTCACCGCTGTCTACTTCCCAATAGGAGGTTGATTTAACCCATTTTCTTATCCAGTATTTTATGTATGTCAGTATTTTGTATGTTTTGAGGTGATGTGTCAGTGTAGTTTATGACCACAATCAGGTTTTTTTTTACTGTTTGTTGTTAGTTTTTGTACTAAAAGATCACTGGTTCTGTTTTCTCCATTAAATCTGTGATCCTAAAAAGAACAACTGAATGGCCTGATGAGACAAGGATTAAACTCTGGTGTGATTTCCAGGCATCACGTTTGGAGGAAACCAGGCACTGCTTATCACCAGGCCAATACCATCCCTACAGTGAAGCATGGTGGTGGCATGCTGTGGGGATGTTTTTCAAATATACAGAGACATCATGGATGAAACCCTGCTACAGAGTGCTCTTGAACTCAGACTGAGGCCCAACCAGAGCCCAGACTTGAATCTGATTGAATATGTCTTGACTAGAGATGCACCGATTGACCGGCCAGGGACCGGAATCGGCCGATATTTGCTATAACCGGCCCAGATCGGTGACCGGCCGATCATGTGTGCATCTGCCAGCTGGTCCTTTGATTGGCTGGCACTTACTGTTTCTGCAGCAGTGGGGAAGCTACTATTTCACGTTCTTCTCAGCCAGCCAGTGGCGGTTCTATGGAGGCACTGCCACTGCTGCCTCTGCAACCAATCACTCCAGGGGGATGGGCTGTGAAAGAGAGCCCTGGTATACACCCGTTTTCACGAGAGGGAAGGGGGGGGGCGGGCTGCTGTTGGTGGTGGTGTACAGGAACTACAAGTCCAGGACAGCCCTGTACTTGGACAGTGACAGATCCCACTGTTAGCTATTGAAGTCTGCTGCTTGAGACTTGTAGTTCCTGTACAAATACCTACAGAGAACATACCAAGCTGGTGCCTCAACCGGCCGCAGGCCATGAATGATCCGATCGAGGAGGGGGGGGGGGGAGGAGGGGGGGGGTGGGGGCGGAGAGATACATCAGCACACTGTATGTGTGCCTATGTTCTGTTCGAGTGACTGGGTCATCGCAGGGGACTGACACTCGGCTTGGTGACTGCTGGATCAGAAAGACGGCTTGGAGCTGTGAGACACAGGAGTGTGAGCACGGAGGCATGGGTCCCGCAGAATAATGATCTGTCAGGCATGGAAACATGGGGTGAGCTCCCCCTGGTGGCAGATATCTGAACACCATTGTAAAGCAAAAGTACAGATCGTGGAGGATTTAAATTTTTTTGTTTTAATTATTTTGTTGAGACGTTCCTGTTACATTTAATAATTTACTTTATTATAAAATAAAGTTAGAAGAATGTCATATGCTTTCATTACAGTTCTTAAAAAAATAAATTAAAAAAAATCGGAATCGGCAAAAATCGGAATCGGCAGGTCACACTTACTGTAAAATCGGAAATCGGAATCAGCCAAGAGATTTGCAATCGGTGCACCTCTAGTCTAGAGAGATCTTAAAATGGCTGTGCATTAACCAAAAGTGTTAATCAAGAGTGTTTTGCATCAACGCTTCTCATCCAACCTTGGATGCTGCACAGAGAAATGGGCTAAATTGGCCAAGCATAAGATTGCCAAGCTTGTGGCATCATATTCAAAAAGACTTGAAGCTGTAATTGCTGCCAAAGGTGCATTGACAAAGTATTCAGCAAAGGCTACAGCAACAGCCATGGTTTGCTGAAAAAAATTCCACCATATTATAAATACCATGGAACGCTGTGTTGACCAGAACAACAAGGTCCAGCTGGCATTGTTTTCCAGGAAAAATGTGTTGTCATCTGGATCTTGGCGAAACCTCCATTTACCTTCCATTTTTCATATGTTTTCATGTTTTGTTATGATCTTTCTGGCAAAGAACAAGGCTGCTTTTTTATTAATCACATTTTTAAGCTTGTTCTCAAATACCTCATGTGTAGTTAAGATGCATATCCATTTACATTTCCATGTCTTTTGTAAGGCATCTTTCAATTTGAGAAACATAAAACTGATTAGCTAATATCCGGCACATCATTTTCCATTATGTAGTTTGCCCTGAGTATACTCCTAGAAAGTAAATTAGAGGCATGCTTCCCATCACAATGTATGGGTTTATCAAAGTGAAACGTACCTAGAAGGTAACTAAAAGTAGTAATTTTCCAGCTCATTGAATTTACCTTATCCCACAACTATATTCCATTTGAAGTTCTGACTGTGCATAGAAAACTGTATTGACTAATGCACCAAGGCTGTATTTTGCGAATGTGTCCCTGTCTAATGGGAGACAGACATCTCCATGCTACAATACTTTGCAAACTCTTTTGAAGATACCTGTTACTGGAAATTAAAAATAGTTCTGCTAAATAAGAGTCGAGGAAGATGAAATGTACCATATTTTTCAGACTATAAGACGCACCCAGTTTTTAGGGCAGGAAAACCAGAAAAAAAAGATTAAATAAGTTTTCACATCAATTGGGTGAATGCAATGAATTTAATGAATGCAATATTCAATTCAGCCAGTAGGTGTCACTAGCAGCAGTAGTCTCTCAGCACAACGTCATTCTCCATCGGTAGGAGGAGGGGGGAAGACATCTGCAGAGTCTTCTGCTCTGCTCTGCCGATCAGCTGTTACTGTGTCCGTGGGAGCTGCAGAGTGATTGCATTTCCCACGGACACTGAGAGAGGGAAAGATGCCAGTTCATCTAACTCCCTCTCCATTGCCTATGCCAGCAGAGCTTTGCCTATGCCAGCAGAGCTTTGAATTATACAGTACAGATGGGAGAGCCGGACACCGGTGGGCATCTCACATCTGACAGCTCCCCGGCTAATCTACTTGCTGGGAGAGCTGGCAGGAAGCCAAGGTGCGACCACCCGCGGTCGCGCATTCGGACCAGGCAGGCACTTTGTGCCCCCAATTTTGCGGGATTTAAAATTGCGTCTTATGGTCCGAAAAATACGGTAGTTTATGGGAATAGTGTGTTTAGGTAAAGCAGCCAGATTTGGATTTACAGTAGACACTTTGGATTTGGCAGCCTAACCCCATATGACAGGGACAATCTATGAAGAAAGCTGTCAGATGGCATCTCTCATCTCTCATCTGTACTGTACTGTTTCTACCTGCTGATAGAAGCAGTACAGCAGAGAGACATACATGGTTCCATGTATGTCTGCCTGTAACTGTGATCACCATTCCATTCACAGCTGGCAAGAGGGGTACTGCAAGGGATTTTTTTTCCAATCATTTTCCTGCTCTAAAAACAGGGTGTGTCTTATTGCCTGGTGCGTCATATAGTCCGAAATATACAGTAATTCCTGTATTTCCCTCTCTTTAATGATGTAGCACTGCAGTGAATAGAAACAGTGAAAACGGGGAAAATACATCATCACACTCTATATGCAAAACTACAGAGATACCAATTTATATTAAAAACATTGTTAACTAACTGCACTATATTGCAGTTAATTAATGAATAATTGGCAGCTAATTATGGAATATCTCATATGATTGCATCTAACAGCTGGTAAGTATATTTTTTAGGATTGTAGAGCAATTCTCAAAGTTCTTATTTCTCAGGTTTTAGGCAGGTGTGAAAAAATCCTGTAAACGAAGAATGCTATAAGAAATATAAATAATGATTGTTTATTGTTATCAACGTGCAAAATGAGCAAACAAAAGAAGAATCTAAATTAATAATTGGTATTATGACCTTTTGCCTTTAAACCAGCATCAATTCTTCTAGGTACACATGCACAAAGTCAGGTATTTTGTTGGCATACCGTCAGGTGTATGATCAACCAATTATACCAAACAGGTGCTAATGATAATCAATGACACACATAGGTTTAAACACGTTTTAATCTTGTGATACACATGCAAATAAATGTAAAATTGTACTTTTATATATATATATATATATATATATATATTTATATTATACATATATGAGTCCAGTGCCTTAAAAGCCCATTATATTGGTGAAACAATATTTGGTTTAACAATGATATTTTAACAATGATATTTTAACAATGATATTTTTCGGGCTGTGACACACTTAAAAACTCTCTATTCCATACCCATGGCCACAATATTATTTTTCTAATAGGTTTAAACACAGGCAATAGTTGAAACTGAAACAGCTGTGTAGAAGGTTTAAAACTGCATGAGGGGCATCCAAACTCTGAAAGTTTCATGTCATGGCAAGATTGAGCACAGCAACAAGACACAAGGATATTGCATCAGCAAGACCCCAGACCAAGATGTCAAAACAAACTGGGGTTTCAAGATGTGCCAGAAGCGCCAAGAAACGGCCAACGTAGAGGATTGTAGACGCAGTGGTTGACCAAGGAAATTTAATCAAGCTCATTATCCTTCAAAATCGAAAAATATCCATAAGTGCCATCTGCTCCAAACTGGCAGGAACCAATGGGACTCTGGTACACCTATCTATTGTCCAGAGAAGTCTGATCAGAAGTAGTCTATATGGAAGAGTTGCAGCCAAAAAGGCTCTGATGTGGAAATAAGACCAAGCGACTCAAGTATGAAGGAAAGCATAGGAACTGGGGTGCAGAAAAATAGCAGCAGGTGCTCTGGACTGATGAGTCAAAATATGAAATATTTGCCTGTAACATAAGGCAGTTTGGTTGTGAAAGGGCTGGAGAGCATCTGTAGGCAACAGTAAAGCAGGTTCTTTGAACATTTGGAGATTTGGTCAGGTTAATGGTGTTCTCAATGCTAAGAAATACAGGCAGATACTTATCCATTGTGCTTTACCATCAGGGAGGCCCCAAATTTATTCTGCAGAGGGACAACTACCCCAAACATATAGCCAAAGTCATTAAGAACTATCTTCAGCCTAAAGAAGAAGTACTGGAAGTGATGGTATGGCCCCCACAAGTTGAGTTCACCATCCCTGAGTGTGTCTGGGATAACTTGAAGAGACAGAAGGTTGTGAGGAAGCCGACATCCACAAAAGATCTGTGCTTAGTTCCCTGAGATGTTTTGAACAATGTACCAGCTGAGTTCCTTTAAAAACTGTGTGCAAGTGTACCTAGAATAATTGATGCTGATTTGAAGACAAAGGGTGGTCACACCAAATATTGATTTTATTTTTTTTTAGATTTCTCTTTTGTTGATTCACTGAACAATTACCGCATTTTTCGGACTATAAGACGCACCCATTTTTTAGAGCAGAAAACCAGAAAAATTGAATATATATTTTCACATTAATTGGGTTAATGCAGTGAATTCAATTAATACAATATTAAATAAAGCCACTAGATTTCACTAGCAGCACTACACTCACAGCACCTTACGTCACCTCCACACTGATCAGGAGGAAGAGGGGGGCAGACAGCTTAACAGTCTCTCCTCTGTGTCTGTGGGAGTTGCAGTTTCCTCGGACACAGAGAGGGAAAGGTGCCAGTTCATCTATCTCACTATTTATTGCTTATGCCAGCAGGGTTCTGTTGGCATAAGCAATGATACAGTTCAGATGGGAGATCCGGACACCTGCATCTCTCACCTTGACAGCGCCCCGGCTAATCTCCTTGCCGGGAGAGCTGGCAGGAAGCCAAGGTGTGACCACCTGCTGCAGAGTGGTCATGGGGGTCGCGCATTCGGACCATAAGACGCAGGCACTCCCCCCTCCCGATTTTGGGGGTATATATATATATATATATAATTTTTAGTATTTTGTTAAATCATATAAAACTATCATAGACTAGAACTAGTAATTGTAGTTATAGAGGACAAAAATTTTGGGGGGTGATTCTTAGATACTGTATAATTCTACACCTAAAATTACCCTGTCTGGAGGTGGGGGAGTACGTCACTGTGATCAGTGGGACGACAGGCATAAAACAGGTGTGGTTAAAGTAATAGATACTCCAGCACTGGAATTAAAAAAGAAGTAAGATACATATTCTGCCGTGTTTTTTTTCTACCTCTTTTCTAATAAGGAGATGCTGTTGACATATTTCTAGAGAAAAATAAAACTGAACCTTGTGTTCTTATGCTTTTTAATTTAGAGGGACAATTGAGAGTGGATGCAAACATTTCTGTACATCTTCCTGGAGAGCCATATGGAGTAAGAACAGAAGTTAAGAACATTAACAGCGCTCGTTTTCTGGCAAGAGCAATCGGTACTGCAACTTTTTCTTTTATATTAGTATATGTCTATTTATATAATATTGTAGAATGCCTTCCCTAATGTGCTCAGTGGAGCACAAATCACATAACAGTATTTTACAGTGCCTGTTATTTGGTTCTAATATTCATGGTCTAACATTCCCAATATTTCACTAAAGAAACAGAAACAGTATTGTACGCAGAAACGGAATAATGATTCCTGAGGATTCTGGCTTATACAATGCATTATGTGCTACTGTTTTATTAAAAGTTTAGATTTTATAATTTAGTATGAAACGTGTCCTTCTGTTTTTGGTACCTTAAGAACCAAACTTACCCAAGTTGTATCACATGAGTATCATTTACATATATATCCTTTAGAGATCAACAGTGAAGTTACTGTCAGTAAGGTCCTGTTGATGGGACATCTCTTCATGTGACAACATTAGGACAACTCATATTTAGTTCTTCACGAAGTAATGTTTCACATATCATCTACAGTTGCAAGAAAAAGTATGTGAACCCTTTGGGATTACGGGGAGTTTTCCATGAATTGGTCTTAAAATGTGTTCTGATCTTCATCAATATAAAAACACAGTCTGCTTCAAATAATACTACACAAACATTGTGTTTTCATGTTTTTATATAACATGTAAACATTCACAATGCAGGGTGGAAAAAGTAAAAAAAAGGGTTCCCATACACCTTTAGATTTCTCTGTCAGATTTCCTTTAGATCTCCTTTTGTTTTACCAAAACCATGTAATATGAAGGACTTTCTAAACCATCAAGTCTACCAGTGTTCAATCGCATAGAACCCAATACTACATAGTTGTTGGTAGATCTAAAGGATATCTGACAGGGAGATCTAAAGGTATATGGTCAGCTTTAGAGAGCTCTTTTGAACTCCGCATGGTGTTCATTCTCACCTCAACAGTCATATCACAATAATCATGTGCACTTGATGTGACACGCCATGTTGTGATGTGAGACATTTTAAGTGGGAAAACATTTTGGGGTGTCCTGATTTAATCCTCAGAAATTGGAATTTTGTAGAATTGAATTTTACAGAAGATTCTGAAACTGTTTTCTGTTAATTTATGTTACCTGATCTCCCAGTATTGTTAAAGATGTTTAATATCCATATGTGCAAAAAAAAAGTCATGTGACTTTAAATTTTAGTGTATGCAAGTAAATAATCCACCTGTTGACACAGTAAATGTCAAACGTTTGAGGAATATTTATCACCTTATCCATCATTCCCAGTGCACGAAATGCTTTGAGGAGTGCGGACCCACTACAAGGGCCATATATATATATTGTTCTCTGATGTTCAACATTGCTATGAATACTGACAGGCAGACAGTGATGTGTAAAAATACAGGGGAAACTCCATGCAGTTATCTGGACTAACCCCTGAACATCACAGCTCAACATTTTGTATTCATGAAACCTTAAAGTAGGGATGTGGAACTCTACTCTGGCAAAATCTGGCCCGCAGTGAATTTATCCCACTAGTATAAAAATAAAAAAAAAATAAAAAAGGGAATGCAACAGGTGTAACTTTTATTTAACATTTTATTTTACCTGTATAATAGTAATTTGCTTTGCTTGTTCCAGATTTAATATGTAAGGAAAAGTTTTTTTCCCAAATGAAAAAGCTGCACATATCTATTCATTATTTTGTTTTAGATTATGAAATTCGAAGACAAACTGAAATCGTTAATAATGGAGGTACAGTTCTAAATGAAACAAGGTCTTTTGACTATAAACTGGGGTAAGAGACATATTTTGCATTAACCTTTTAATTGTCATTAAACTTGTATTCATTTTTGCTTACCACGGTGATCCATGCTTCTAATTCATAGTACGTAATCTAAAGTGTTGTTAAAGCCCCTCTTTTATCTCACAAAATGAGTGCACCCCTGATATTTTGTAATATCTTTTCCTGAGTCAACACGGAAGATATAACACTTTGATACAGTGTAAAGTCAGCTTGAACAGTGTCTCATCCCAAAAACTCGACCCACATCTAGTAATGACAACTGTTTACTGTGTTTTTAACTCTATAAGGGTATGTTTCCATGGCGTTATGAGCTCCCTCGACACCCCCTATGCTAAGCGCATTCCTTGACGAGGATGTCAACGGAGTCCATCCATATCCACGTCATTGAGCTGGTCCACCAGTCGGAAGGTTAACACCAACCTCCATCCAGCGGACTGGCTCAACACCGTGGAAACAGCCACTGGGGTAGACGGCTATATGGATGGACTCCATGCACATCCCCGTTAAGGAATGCGCTTGGCGCAGGGGTTGTCGAGGGAGACGTACCTAGTTTTTTAGAAAGAAAACAAGGAAAAAAATATTTATTTAATAAAATATACATAATAATAATTATATCTCTTTTATTGTTATGAAAGCATTTTTGTTTAGAACATCAAGGAATACCACACCATTATACTATATATTGTACCCAAAAGCCCAACCATTTGAATGTCAAACTAACCATTAAGTTGTGAGAACATCAGAGAATGTTGAGACTAATGGTTCTCCAGCACAGCTGGTTGGGAGGATCGTAAACCATGCTTGAGAACTGTAGGGAATGCAGAATTGTTAACCCAGTACAGATGCACTTCCGTAGACATAACTACAAGCATCTATTACTGCCACCCGAACTACAGACACACACATGTGTGCCAAACACACAGAAAGGCACATTTATACAACAGACAGGGGCTTGTGTGCAACACACACACACAAAGATACATCTATAGAACACGCAGACAACGACATATGTATACAACACACAGAGACAAACACATGTACGCAACACACACAGACAAGCATGTGTATGCAACATACACAGACAGGCACAGAGAAACATACATATAATCTAGTAACTCCCCATTCTCTCTTTCACTGGGCATCCAGCTACAAGGGGGGAGGCTATGTGCATTGAAGAGAAGAGGAAGTGCTGAGAGGTATATTCATTTTTTATTTTCATTATTTTTCTAATGTTTTAGGGTCACTATACCTATGAGGGACAAAGAAGGAAAGCAAGATTACCGGTAAGTGGATACTTTAACTAGCTTTAAAAATTAAACAGCTACAGTGTTTGCTGAGCTTTACCGTAAATAAAATTGTGGAATGCCGGTGTCTGCAGAATGATTGTATGTTTTCTTTGCATTGATTAGGTTTTAGGATCCATTTTGGTATCAAATGGAGGTGATCATAAATTTCCATTAGCTTTGTGTCAATTGCAAAGCCCCTGAATATGGTATCAGAATTAATGGAGATGAAATGTTAAGTTTAAATTAAAAATTTTTGAATGAACTTAATTTATGAAAAAAAACTTGTGTTAGAGCAATACTTTCTTTCTTAAATGTTTCCACAAACCTTTCCTCCAAAAAATGTGTGATGAAAACATGTTCCATGACTTTTTGAAATGAACGTTCACAATTTTCATCTTTAGATTCTGACATAACATAAAGCCATAATTACAGTGGCTTGCAAAAGTATTCATATTGAACTTTTCCACATTTTGTCACATCACAGCCACAAACATGAATACATTTTATTGGAATTCCATGTGAAAGACCAATACAAAGTGGAACAAAAATCATACATGATTCCAAACCTTTTTTTTTTTGGAAATAAATAACTGCAAAGTGAGGTGTGCGTAATTATTTAGCCCATTTGGTCTGAGTACAGTCAGTTGCCCATAGACATTGCCTGATGAGTGCTTATGACTAGACAGAGTGCACCAGTGTGTAATCCAGGTTGTCTAAGAGAATATTGGGAGTAACAACACCATGAAGTCCAAAGAACACAAGTCAGGGATAAAGTTATTGAGAAATGTAAAGAGGGTTAGGCTACAAAAAGATTTCCAAAGCCTTGAACATCCCATGGAGCACTGTTTAATCGATCATTCAGAAATGGAAGGAGTATGGCACAACTGTAAACCTACTAAGACAAGGCCGTCCACCTAAACTCACAGGCTGAACAAGGAGAGCGCTGATCAGAAATGCAGTCAAGAGGCCCATGGTGACTCTGAACGAGCTGCAGAGATCTACAGCTCAGGTGGGAGAGTTTGTCCATAGGACAACTATTGGTCGTGCACTGCACAAAGTTGGCCTTTATGGAAGAGTGGCAAGAAGAAAGCCATTGTTAACAGAAAAGATGAGAAGTCCCATTTGCAGTTTGCCACAAGCCATGTGGGGGACACAGCAAACATGCGGAAGAAGGTTCTCTGGTCAGATAATGGAACTTTTTGGCCAAAATTCAAAACGCTATGTGTGGCGGAAAACTAACACTGCACATCACTCTGAACACACCATCCCCTCTGTGAAATGTGGTGGCAGCATCATGCTCTGCAGGTGCTTCTCTTCAGCAGGGACAGGGAAACTGGTCAGAGTTAATGGGACAATGGATGGAGCCAAATACAGGGCAATCTTGGAATAAAAAACTCTTGGAGTCTGCAAAAGACTTGAGACTGGGCAGAGGTTCACCTTCCAGCAGGACAACGACCCTAAACATAAAGCCAGAGCAACAATGGAATGATTTATAACAAAACATATCTATGTGTTAGAATGGCCCAATCAAAGTCCAGATCTAAATTCAATCGAGAATCTGTGGCAAGATCTGAAAACTGCTGTTCACAAACGCTGTCCATCTAATCTGACTGAGCTGGAGCTGTTTTGCACAGAAGAATGGGCAAGGATTTCAGTCTCTAGATGTGCCAAGCTGGTAGAGACAGACCTTAAAAGACTGGCAGCTGGAATTGCAGCAAAGGGTGGTTCTACAAAGTATTGACTCAGGGGGCTGAATAATTACGCACACACCACTTTGCAGTTATTTTTTCGTAAAAAATGCTTGGAATCATGTGATGTGACAAAATGTGGAAAAGTTCAATACTTTTGCAAGCCAATGTACATTTTATGTGAATTTAACCTCCTTGGCGGTTACCCTACCCCACATTCCTAAATCCTCACATAGATAGGAGGAAAGAGGTCGGAGAAACACAACAGACTTCTCTGCTGTGATTGCCCTTACTGTGTTATTGAAAACCGCATGGTATGGTGTAACAGGGAGGTTAAACCATTACCATTGCCTCATAGGGTCTGAATAATTCCAAACTTCAGTCTTGAAAGTTTTACTACTTGAGTAGTAGATGACATTCTTGTAAATGTGTTGTTCTATGTGCATGTCATTGCTGTCCACATTTTGCCATTAAGGAACACAACTAACCAAGGTGTCTGTGCTGGCTTCATAGTTTCTATCTTGAGATTAAAACCTAGTGTAAGCTGTTTGTGTTCTGTTAGTTTTGTAGTTGTAGTTTTGAATTTTCAATCTTCTCTACAGCAAACACCAGTCATGGTTCATGTAGTTCTATAGCATCATCTCAAACCTACAGGGTATGACACAGTCCTATTACTGCAAATGTATAGGGTAACTTTTGTATCTGGAATGCATGTCATAGGAAAACAAACAATAGACACTTGGTTTATAACCTGAGGCTTTACCTAGTAGTTGCAATACTATGGTACAATGTATCTAATGCTACATGTTACATGTTTACATATATCAAATTTTTCATGTTATATATTTTTAATGTCGTATGTTTTAAATGTTGCTTTGTATTCTTTAAGGTTTATGCCAGAACCAAACCTTCCCCCACTTATCCTTTATGATAGCAAGACAATACCAAAAAATGTGGATCCTGGTCAAGTTATAAACATAGACTTAATCAAAGAAAGGCTGCCCGAACTTCCCAGTGTCACAAGGGAAAGACTAGTAGAAGAATATGGGATATTGCCTGAGCATAGCTTTGTTCTTGTGGTAAGTTTTTTTTAGCTGGTCCTAGTAGAACCCCAGATATGTGCACTGTGCTGTCAATATTGTATTTGTATAATGATAAGGGTAAGATTCTTTGACAAAATACATTCTATGCTCATTGATAAAATGTAACTAAGGAAGAGAAATGGAACCTTAAAATGATAGCATTGTTGTCAAAGGTTTTTCAGCCTATGAAGATTGATCTATATTCAAATATGTAACCTATTGTATCGAATTACCGTATTTTTCACATCAATTGGGTTAATGCAATGAATCCATGAATGTAATATTCAATTCAGTCAGTAGGTGTCACTAGCAGAAGCACACTTTCAGCTGAACACATCATTCTCTACACTGATCGGCAGGAAGGGGGGGGGGGGCTGTGCTGTCTCCTACTTTTCTTTGCTCTCCCTCTGCTGATGTGGTTGTGGTTACTGTGTCCGTGGGAGCTGCAGAGTGATTGCAGTTCCCACAGACACTGAGAGAGGGGTATAGATGCCAGTTCATCTATCTCTTCATTGCCTATGGCAGGAGGGTTCTGAGCTCTCCTGGCATAGGAAAATACACAGTTCAGATGGGAGAGCCAGACACTGACAGGCATCTCACATCTGACCGCTCCTCCAGCTCCCCGGCTAATCTCCATGCCGGGAGAGCCGGCGGGAAGCCAAGGTGCGACCACCGTTGGCCGGGGGGGTCACACATTCGGACCATAAGACGCAGGCACTTTTTGGGGTGAAAAAGTGTGTTTTATGGCCCTAAAAATACAGTAAGTTCTGTGGGTTCTACATACATTTTTCTCTGGACACGGATTCCATTATATAATGTATATGTGCTGTTAATACTAGATTATTGTTTATTTTTCTTAAATATATATATATATATATATATATATATATATATATATATTTTTTTTTTTTTTTTTAATATATTATTATTTATTTATTTATTTATTTTTAAAAGGGTAACTATATGAAGAAAAAAATAACAATGTACATAGAAATGGTTTTAAATAAAACAACAGATAGGGAGGGATATTCATGTATAAGGCCATATTGTTACAGCATAGAAAGTGATGAGGTGCAACATAAATTCACACATCCCATCATTCCAGTACCAAACAAACAATGGTAAACAGCAAAAATTAAAATATGATCAGATGAATCAGTATTCAGTAGAGCTATATTCTTCAAATATGTCTTGTTAATATATCAACATCAGAGTATGGGAAAAAAATTGAAGAATGGCCAAAACATTTGCCAAATTGAATAGAGTGCATATATTTTCGTGGTAAGAAAAGTGTCTAATATGTGCGGTATTTTTTGGACTTTAACCTCCTGAGCGCACTGCCCATATCGCGCCATTTATAACGGCGCGATACGGGCGATCGAGGCAGTGTACACAGTACACTGCCTGTCATTTCCGGCTTCGGTCCGGAGCTCTTCACGCAGCTGGTGTCATTACTGACACCAGCTGCGTGAGAGGGAAAGCCGGCGCTCCTCCATTAACATGGAGGTCTATGGGACCGCCCCCTTCCGCGTCACCGTGACGCGATCGGGGCGGTGCCGCAAACCCGGAAATGCTGCAGCGATGAAGACAATCGCAGCTTTCCGGGGAGGCATAGGGTCTCCCCGCTGCCGGCTTCCCCTGCGGTTGAGAGGACCCTGTTCAGCGAACGAACAGGGTTTGTCTCAACCGCTATGGAGGTTAAGACACACTTTTTTTCTCATTTAAAGCAATGAGAAAATGTCTGTGTGGGCTATGGTCTGTATATGTCATTTGTGTTTCTTCCATTCCTTCGAGCCAAGCTAAAAGGCCACTGCCAAGAGGAGGTTTTTATCTGTATTAGTACTAGCAGTACCCATTCTCTGAACTCACTGACCAACCAGCTGCTGAGTGAATTGAGGCTATTTCATAAAAATAAGTTGTGTACTCTGCATTGGAATAAAAAATTTTAATAAATATTATTAACCTCCCTAGCGCACCGCCCCTACCGCGCCGTTTTTTACAGCTTGGTACGGGCAATTGCAGCAGTGTGCCCCCCTCCCTCCGCCCCTCTCCACACAGCCGGTGTCATTAATGACGCAACCCCGGAAATACTGCGGCTGGAAGCAGCATCGCTGTAGCTTTCTGGGGATATGCGGCCCAGCTCATCTAGAGTTCTTCACACAAACTCTGGATGAACTGGGCTTGTCATGATCGCTAAGGAGGTTGAAAACAAGCCCAGAAGCCACGATTACAGACATATCAGACAGAACCTCTATCCACTTCACCAGCCTGCCTCTGTAAAAAGCTGGATTGCAGATTACTATCAATTATTTGGGGAAAATATAAATGGCCTCCCTGATAAAATACATAGTGATTGAAAGGTTTAGAAAGCTCCTCATATTACATGGTTTTGGTAAAACAAAAGGGGATTGTACAGAAATTGTATGGTAAGATTGTAAGGTGTATGGAGTAAGTAAAGCTAGCCACACATGGTTAGATTTTACCGTTCAATCGACTATTTTCGATGAAAAAAAAACGATCGATTGAACGTTAATCGATGTACTGCCCACATAGTACAATCGATGATTGTTGAACGATTTTTGTAATATCGTCAATTGAAAAGTGATCGGACAGGTTGGAAAAATTTTCTCGATTGGTCCGATTTTTTGGCTACTTCCAATTGAAACTAAAATCGTAAGAGCAATTCAATAGACGATTTTGGATTACTTCGATTAACTTTTCAGTCAAAATTGAACAATAATCGTACTCCCCATGTGGTGTACATCGATTAAATTAAAATCGAGGTTCGGTTTTGTATCGAACTACAAAATCTAATCGAACCTCGATTGAACGCTAAATTGAACCATGTGTGGCTAGCTTAACTGAGTGAAAGCCATTGAGGAAAAATAGAGAATCATGGACACCACAGAT
Organism: Ptychadena robeensis; assembly: GCA_036250615.1. Taxonomy (NCBI): domain Eukaryota; kingdom Metazoa; phylum Chordata; class Amphibia; order Anura; family Ptychadenidae; genus Ptychadena; species Ptychadena robeensis. The sequence continues at coordinate 169,335,346 of CM070032.1, forward strand.
GAGGAGGAAAAATCTTTATCATGACGTTAGATAAGAAGTTCGGCAGGTTGAGGGTGGCTGCTATAGCTTCTCATGCTTTTTATGTGAAAGGTAACGTGTGCATGAAAATAAAACTATTTACTTTAATGAGTGGAAAAACAAAAACTAACGCTGGTGTTCAGATTTAAATCCAAAATACATCATTTTCCTCTGAGGTCCCAGAAAATAAAGCTTAGTATCATGGGTGAGCCCTGCGTTTTCAGATACAGTCTCCTTTTAAGTGCATCTTATTATTACATATAAATCGCTGCTATTAGCATAGATTGACTGAAAAAAATCATTGTTGTGAGAACAAAAGGAAAAAACAATGTGAATGTAACAGAAGATTGCAGGTGATTCATGTGCTGAGTGCTCCTTCCTCTCAAACTATCAATTTTGTAAAGCATTAATCAGCTTTTAACAGAAAAAATTAGGACAGACTATTGTTTGCTATTTTCTTTGAAATGTTTATGGCTGACTTCTGAATTTGGAAAATGTTCACAAAAAATGCAAGAAATATTCTTTGCCTTATATACCCTCAATATACCTTAAAGCCGATACTGCAGAGATCCCCGACTGAAAATAAAAAAACTATTTCTGACAGCAGAAGGGGTGTCTTTTTAGAAACAGCCCCTCCCATTGTGTTACATATTGCCTCGGCAATATGTCACAAGCTGCAAGGATATCTGGGAAATCTGTCCCAGATGCCCTTGTGGCTCAGTCTCCCAGATGTGACGTCAGCGATAGGTGAAGAGGGGAGAGAGAAACCCAGCCGACAACTCCATGTATGCAGCCGACTGCCCCCCACACCAGAGCTCCCTGTCTATGTAGGAGTGGGGGGAGGGAGGGCTTGTTGCTGCCAGCTGCCCTGAGAAGAATGGATCAAGAAGAGGCTTCATCTTGACCTTAATTAAGATGTTTCCACCATCAGTGAAAACATGAGGAAGGTAAGTAAGTTTTATTCGTTTTTGTTGTTGTATAGCAGTTTTCCAGGATCTGAACTGCTGGCAGGTAAGTTATGTGCCCATGTGTGTGCTTTTTTTTTTTAGTTTTAGTTTAAAACCGCTTTAAGTGCATTAAGGCAGGGTACACAGGATCCATAGTTAACCTGCGCATATATCACGCTGTGCTGTGCACCCTACAGTGTGCTTTTTGTACTGCAGCGCAAACGCTTCCCATACACTATTTTGGGAAACCTTGTGCAGCTTTATCTACCTGCAATGTACTTGTTTGCATTGCCACCAAAGGGTCTGTTGCGGCTAAACTACAGCACTGCAATCAGTGTAGTATGAAAAGACCCATATTGTGTGTGCTAAACAATAAACTGCTGTGATCTAAATAGTACATGTAAAGGTATTAGCAAACAAAGCATTTTTTCACTCATATTGTATCACAGTGATCATCTGTAAGTGATATAGAACAGAGAGTTTTTTCTTAAACTGTATATGAAGTTGTGCATACAGCTCCCCAATAGGAACAAGGACACAAGGCGCGTAACCTAGTACAACAAGGTAAAGTACTGTAAATGGTAAAATAATACAAAAAAATATATATGGTTGACAAAGAGCTTCCACTCGAAGCGCATCCCATTGATCCTGTTGAGTCCTCCAGCACCTGTAAGAAGGAAGTGGTCTCATATGTAACCAGGAAGTGACGTCATCCTGGTAAGCACATGGCCCTAAGAGATCAATCCATGCAAACCTCCTTTAATGTGAGTATTTTTTCCTTTTCTTTTATCTTACCATTTACAGTACTTTACTTTGTTGTGCTAGGTTGTGCATCTCGTGTCCATTTTCCTATTTGTCTGTTACAGGGGGCCACACTCCTCCTTCATTTTGTGAGCTGCACACCTACAGGCAACTTGAACTGGCCCAATTTTACTCTGTGATCTTTGCCCAGGCCCCATACACCTACTGAGGGCCCTTCTGGCCACTGATATCATTGTAACTGTGTAATCACAGCTGACAGTTTTGCACAACTATTATCTTATCTCCCTAATGTGTTCATTGGTAAAAGTATGTCCACACAATGTGTTGCTGTGTGATGTTTTGACAAAAAAGGAACATGGCTTTAACCCCCTAGCCCTTACCGCACCATTTTGGTGAACCTGTTGTGTGTTGATTTGCTAATAAATCAAATTGATTTGCTTGTTAATTTTTACATTTTTAAACCTGCTAAGACACAGATTATTTATTTATATGTCCCTATAGAGCCATAGAACTAAAACAGGGTGTACTTTTTTCCCTTTGGCTATATATTTGATGCTCTCTACTTTTATTTTTTCATATATGGATGTAAGCCTTTAAATATGAGTAAAAAAAACTACTGAACTCTGCATTGCTGTAGCTCACAATTGAATACTTTGCCTGTTGCTATAACAACCTTTTGTCAGTTATTGTTTGAAGAGTAGACTAAGAAACTGTTGATGCATACTATAAGGGTCCAGAAGAGGAGTATTTACTACTAAATCACATACTAAACACTTTGCTGCCTGTAAACCACAAACTTTTTTAGACTTTCTGAATTTGTCATTGACAAATATTATTTATATATATATATATATATATATATATTTAACTTTTTTTTCTGTTGATTGGCCCAGCATAGCTGAAAATGGTGGGCTTATTGTGTATAACAAATTGACCAGTAGATATACCGTATTTTTCAGACCATAAGACGCACCCAGTTTTTAGAGCAGGAAACCCCCCCCCAAAATGCAAGTTTTTTAAATTGGTTGGGCTAATGTAATGCATTAAATTAATGCAATATCAAATTCAACCAGTAGATGTCACTAGCAGCAGTACACTTCATGTCACGAACATCACGTCACCTCCTCACTGATCGGGAGGGGTGGTTGCACAGTCTGTTCTCTCCTCTCTGGCTGAAGCTGCAGAATGATTGCAGTTTCCACAGACACAGAAAGAGAGATAGATTGCGGTTCATCTATTTCTCTCTTCATTGCTTATACCAGCAGGGCTCTTGGCTGTGCTGGCATAAGCAACACAGTTCAGATGGGAGATTCAGACACCGGCCTGCATCTCTCATCTGACAGCTCCCCGTGAGAACAGAGCATCCACCGAGCAGGTAAAGTGTATGTGATCCATCGGTACCTCTGCCAAGCACTACCCAATGTCCCAATGGATCAAACAACGCAGTGGAAACAAGAGTATGATGGGGCGATGAGTGCAGCTGGTAGCCACTGGGAGTATTTGCTCGGAGGGCCAAGGTTTAACACCTATGCTCTAGATACTTAGAATACTCTAATACTAAGAATAAAGTGGAACATTCTTCCTACAAACCAATACTGTAAGGAGTACTCTACAGTTGCCTACATGTGAAGAAGGGTCAATTCTCCAACTGGCTGAAGAGTTCTTACCTCACTGACTATTAATCTAAGCAGGCAAAGAATCATTTCAAGGGTTTGCTGTGTTAAATATATTGAAAAATATTTTCATTGGGTTACCTTAGTTAAAGTATAACTTGCTCTTCTTCTTAATTGAGTTATTAAAGGCTATGTCTCCACTGCGTTGTGTGCTACATCGGGACCCCCTGCTTTAAGCGTGGGGGTCTCGACAGGGTACATACACATTACCTGCCCAGCGGATCCTCTGTTCACTTGGCGTTGAGCCGATCGGCTGATGCAGGGGTTAACGCAGTTCGTAGTTAACCCTTGCATTGATGGATGTGTGAACAGAGGATTCGCCAGGCAGGTAATGTGTATGTGCTCTGTCAGGACCCCATCAAGCACTGCACTTAACATAAGGGGTCAGAGCACACAACACAGTGGGAGAGACACACCCTTAGTAGGTTAGTAAGACAGTTCTCTCAGCGTGACCAGCAAGAAAGTATTCATATAACAATTAAAATTCTCCTCAATGATGCTGCTTTCTATGAATCCCTTGGCACAAGCAGTTCACTGTACCTGGTTATGTGATAGAGGTGATGTAAAGTGCTGTGCAGAAGCTATGACTTAAGCACAGACTTCGTAGATTCAGATTGTATACCTCATTGTCTTGATGAAATAGTCTTGTCTGTAGAGGCATGCCTGTGATCTTCTAAATTGGTTTTCACTTTGTAGTTATCAGTCTGCTGGAGTCCTGGCAGACACTGAAATATGTCAGCTTACCAAAGACAATCCAGCTGACAGGACAAAACAAATATCACCTCCCCAGAGATCTACACTTTTCATGTGTTGTGTCTTTGTATCATTGTGTTACTGCTTTGAAATTTCTTGAAATATTCTGTTGTATAAACCTTACAATTATTAAGGTACCCCATACACGTTTCGATTTTTCGTGGACCGATTCGATATTCGATTTCGACTCGCGATTTTTGCTTTACTGCTATTTTTAAAAGTCTGATGCATGCACGATTTTTTTACCCGATTTTTCAACCGATTTTTCGGCCAATTAGTCACCGGCCAACCGACCGATTGGCCAGTTGTATCAGGAATCTTTTAAATGTCTCTTTTAAATGTGGCCGACCGACTGAAAATTACGGGCATCATCATTCGGGACCCGACCGACTTTTCGGCCGATTTTCTAAAAACAGCATCGGTCGGACTACATTTGCATGTTACGAATCCCGAACGATCGACCTACCCGACCGACCGGATCGGTCGGAAGGGCTAAAATCGCAACGTGTATGGGTACCTTTACATCGTTGATCTAAAAATTGCAAAATGTGTTCAGCTCTAGACCTTTTTTTCACTGCAGACTCCATCAACTCTGTTTAACGTAGCAAGGTGGACAAATTATTGTACAAATCGGTAGCCAGTCATTTCATATTAGGAACAGGCATGCATGTCTAAGGCAACATTTGGTTTCAGTGATAACATTAGAAAAGGTGTAGAAAGTTAGACAGTTGTTCTTGTAGGCTGTCAATCCATTGCTAAAAAGCTTAACAGAGAGAGCCTTCTCATAAATCTAATATCTGCTGGGATTTTATTCCCTGTGGTCAACAGTCCACTGGTGAAACCTCTGCAAGCCTTGCTAAGTGAGTGGTCAACTTAAAAAAAGTGTATATTTTAATCTCCCTAGCGTACTGCTGAGGTACAAATTTCTGTACCAAAAGTGCACCATAGACTTTAATGGAAAAAATGTTTTTTTACATTGTAGGCCTGTAACTTCCCAAAGTATGTCCATACAGGAGTCTTGTAGACATCCTGAATAAAATAACAAGTGCAGATGCTTTGTGAATACCGTATTTTTCGGCATATAAGACGCACTTTTTCGCCCCCCAAATTGGGAGCGAAAAAGTGCCTGCATCTTATACGCCGAACGCGTGACCCTGCGGCTGCCGGTGGTCGCACATTGGCTCCCCGCCAGCTCTCCCGACAGGGGAGCTGCAGGAGCTGTCAGTTCAGATGGAAGTGCCGATGTTCGGCTCTCCCGTCTGAACTTTTGGCATCCCCACCAAGGGATACACAGAGGAGAGCTGTGGGTTGTGTTCGATTCAGCTGTGGATGGGTCGGCGTCCCCACTGGGGATGCCGATCGGCCCAGGAAACCGGCGCTTTTGGGGTGGTCGGTGCCGCCTCCTTGGTTGGGGGTGCAGGGTGTGCCGATTTCCTGGGCTGTCTGCAGCTGAACTGAACGCAACCTCCTCTCCCCCCTCCCTCTCAGATCAGTGTAGTGTGACGTGTGTTCAGCTGACAGTGTACTGCTGCTAGTGACACCTACTGGCTGAATTGGATATTGCATCCATTAAAATCATTGCATTATCCCAATTGATGTGAAAACTTATTAAATCTTTTTTTCTGGATTTTCTGCCCTAAAAACTGGTTGCATCTTATGTGCCGGTGCGTCTTATAAGGCGAAAAATACGGTAACTCACAATATCAGATAATGAAGATTTCCATCATCCACTGTATCAGGTAAATTAGCACTGCAACCACTAGATGGCACTGCACATGTGTCAGATTACATAGGTCCTCTACAGCGGTCTTGAAGACAGCTGTAGAGGACATGGGGACACTGAAACATTTATTCAGGTGAGTATTTTACACAGGGAATCATATTCAATTGTGTTTTCAATGTAGAAAACACTATTCAACATGATTTTTATTTAAAACTCCCACCCGCGCCCGATGTGACATCATTACATGGGGAGGGGGGAGTGATCTGTTCCCCTGTAGCTGCCTCTTCATTCTTCATCCGATCTCTGCCTGACGAACCCCACAGGTCAGAACTGAAGGAGCTGGGACCATCAGGAACGGCAGGGCGGTTAAATACCATTCCACATATGACAACATATGTGGCGTGGCTTACTAAATCAGTTAGAAAGTTGGAGAGGAGTTTGAGTATGACAGAGAAGGCAAATGACAAAATATTTTTCTAGCAACTCCTAGTTCACCCCCCATTCTTGTTTCTGCCCACGCCTTTCAACAGCCATTGCTGGTCTACCAGCACTTGTACTCCTCCTGCTTGATCTGTCTTTAGCCTATTCCAGTTGATAAGGACACACGGCTTGTCGAGTTCTCTACCAACCAGCCAATATGAATATACACACCCACTAAAACATAAACTGTACTTCATGCCTCAGTATAGCCTAGTGTTTGGACCCACTCCTCCTTTCCATCTATGGCCTAAATGGCCTGGGCCTTTGGATCTTAGTCTTAGTTCGTTGCTAACAACACCCAAATCTGGTTCTCTAAACCTGACCTCTATTCTCTTCCTGTTCATGTCCTGCGCTGTTATTTTGCCATCTCCTCATTTATGTTATATTAACTTCCTTAAACTGAACATGAGTAAAACAGAACTGAAGGTGTTTCCATCACTAGAGATGGTCCAGTTTTTCCGTGAAAATTCAACTAGTTTGAATTCCCATCACCAAGCCTGCTGGAGATGTAGAGAAGGATTGATGGTATATTTTAAAAAAAAAAGTTTTGCTCTAACACAAATAGTTTTTGCATAAAATAAATTCAAATTTGAATTTTTTTATGTTGCCACAGCCCTTTACTACATCTATGGAAAGTTTGGTGATAGCATGTTCACTGGCTTTGCAATTAACTCAGCTAGTTGAAAAAATTTGACCACCTCTACCCATTTACATACAGGTAGACAACACCACAACCTTAATTCAAGCCTCACATTAGTTCCTTATCACCTGCCAATTCCATCTCAAAAATGAAAAAAAATTGCACCTAACTCCTTAGTACAATCTTTGGGTGTGACTCCTGGAACATCCATGACTGTGGCCTACCATTTAAAAGATTAGCATCTCTCCAATCCCTACCAATCTCTGCTGCTTACCTGATTCTCTGGCCGATCAAGTTTTTTGCCGACATGGATCCACTGCGATCCGCAGCCGATAGATTAGCACGATCGTGCACGCCAGTTGACGTGGATCGCAGTGCGTATGGAAACCTTTAGGCTAAATTTACAAGGTTGTTTCCCAGGCAGCTTTCAGTCTGCAGCAGCCCAGTATACGACTGGGTGTTCCTGCAGTGCATTGGGAAACGACCTGTCACTTGAGCCTACAAACTGGTGCATTACAGATCTATTGGGCTAAAACAACATTAGGTGTCCACCGGTCAGTTGCAATTCTGCTCGTTTACCATGTAAATGAGCCCTTACAGTCTGTTGCTGCCTCTCTGTAGCAATCTCTCTACTGACTATATCTTTTCTCTTTTTGTCTGTTAAATTCTGTACAGTCCTACAGTAGATAATAATGCCATACATAAATAAGTATTTATAATTGTGAATGCAGTCAAATGTTAACAGTAGATTCTTTTGAGAATACCTGTACATAAAAAATATTTGACAACAGTTTTACCTGCCTGACATGTAATTAATAAAGACATATTTTTATAGCCTGCTTTTGTTTATTTACTTCAGTAAGGAACTTCAGAGCACGTTCTGGTCTGGTGATTAGCTTTTGAAAGAGCTGACGCATGATGATATCCATGTTTCCTATCAGTACACCTTTACTGTAGGAACACAATTGATTTTTATTATCATTTTATTATTCAAGTTTCATTATTAACACATTTGTTTACTTTTTTCTTTCAATACATTTGGTACATAATGTGTGAGATCACCTTTATTCTTTTCATTTTAACTATGATGTCCTTAACCCCTGTCCACAGATATTTACCTACAATGAAAAGCTTTGTACTTGTGTAATGCAACCTTTTTAAACTAAGTGTTGTTTGTGATTATAATAATGTATTTAATTCCCTGCTTCACACAATCTTTCTCTAGAATGAAGATGGACTGAAAGAGTATTTCGAAGCGGTGGTCAAAATGACCAGAGTTGACCCAAAGAAGATAATTGGATGGGTAATTAAGGATTTGCTTGGCTACCTTCGGGAAGAAAATCTCGCTATCAAACAAAGGTGAGATTTGTTTACAAGGCACCTGTGAGTCATTTCTGAAGCCAATTCAGGAAAATAATCCTCCCCTGCCAAAAAAACTTTTTTTCTTCAGTACTGACATTCTAAAATGCATTCTAAGGAGCCTACCCAATGTAACTATAGTCAGCCTCATTTAAATGTTTTTAGAAGGTACAATTAACTTTTGTTGTTCTGATATTTATATTCAAAGTTTCAGTTTTTATCATCATCACTAGCTGACCGTCTTCACATTCCTACTAACCTTTAAAACCAGCATTTATACCTGCAAAGCATAAAAATGTTAGTACGGTAGGTTTAAATAATGGAGTAATGCAGCCTTAAAATGATTAAGGTAATTACATTTTAGGCTTATAGATAGATTTCCAATTGAAAGGGTGGATTGTGTAGTAAAAGTGTGTCAGTGTGGTCACCTGATGGAGAAGTGAGTGCACTTGACATGAGGGCATTCCAAACCGCTATGCTTTTTGCTATGATTTATACACAGCAATTGTTTTTTTAAATTTTTTTAAAATACCCCATATCAAGTATTGTTTTAAGTGAAATAACAAGTTGGTTTTGGCTCACTTACTTTTTTTGGGGGGAGGGTTACTTTTTGTTAATCTATTGGTTATTGGAAGCTGTAGAAAAATTAAGTACAAAGATTTTGTAAGACTTTTTAGTAAACTTTATTATAAATAGATCTATTGCTGCTTATGACTTAATTTACTCTGTTGTTATTTGAACGTATTGTTTAAAGCTTTCCAGGTGGCAGAAAGCATTAATGACATTTCTACAAAATATATATTTATTGTTTTAAAGCCTGGAAAACGACAAGGGGGAGGGGCATTCAAGCAGCCACAGGAGGGGCTACAAAGGTCACCTGGAAAGGGGGGATAACCACTCCCATATCCTTTTTTTTTTTCAAGTGAAAGAAGCTCTCCTAAGTGCTGCAGTTGCTTTCAGAGCTTCACCATTGCAGTCAATGGGGTAGTTAAACGACCGAACGACCCTCTGAACGTGACAGAAGGCGTTTAAAAATGGTATAGAAAGCATACTGCTTGATAAACAACTTCATTGACTTCCATTCCAACTTAAAGCAAGGTTGTTCTCTGGTCTTTTAAGTAACCAGAAAACATCCTTGCAAAGAACCACATCTGGTGGACCATGTGAACATTTGCAAAACTGTGATCATTGTTCCTTATAACTTATATTTTATGATATACACTCTACTGTTATATATTGTTCAAAGCTTAATTTTAGAATGTAATTTCTTTTGGTTTCCTTTTATTCTTTTTTTTTTCTTTTTTAAAGACTGTGGTAAATTATGAAAATGTTTCCTCTTGTAGTGTGGTCACGCCCACCTTATTGGCTGAACTTATAACAATGCAGGAGAACAGAGTAATTTCTTCATCAACAGCCCAAAAGGTATGCATATTGTTTTCTTTTTAAACTCAGTGATCCATATTCCACTTTTAGGAGTCATATGGTGTCTTATTTCCACAAAAACCTGTAAAAAATCTTAGTAAATCTGTATCACCCTAAATGTGACTTAACCTCCCTGGCGGTTCACTGAGGTGCAGATTTCTGTACCAAAAGTGATAGTG
>CM070032.1:169354120-169369131 GCA_036250615.1 Ptychadena robeensis
ATCTGAAACTGAGGAGTCGGAGTCGGGGAATTTATCGACCGACTCCACAGCCCTGTTTTGAACTAATTTATGCAAAGAGTATATATGCTAAAGTAATAACTATCTTTTAGTTATTCATCTCAAGCTATTTTGGTGAAGATACCTTGTTCCTGAGCTTTGCAATAAAATCACAAACTCAAATATAACCCGATTTAATTTTTAAGCACATATTAGGTGGATTATATTTGAGTATATACAAATTAAAAGCTATGTAAAGTGAGCTGTCACCTGTAGCTCACCACACAACTTTTATTCTATCTGTACAGTTGTACAAAAAATATACATTGAGATTGTAACATTTATGGTGAAAAACGTCTTCAATAATAATAACTGACTGAATATTTAAAGGTTTTATCTACCAAACCTATTTAATATGTACAAACATTTTGAGAAATAATAAATGACTTGTTTTCAGCTACTGATACCTCAGACCTTTCTACTTTCTTGTTGTATTTAGTAATTTTTTAGTTAAAGTTGACTGTATCTTGTTGCAGCTAAAAGCAATTAAGACTTTTTTTTTCATTTAATCTGAAACTTAATTACGTTATCAAGCCTCTTCAGTCGTCTCATTAGTACAAGGGCAATTGTTAGATCATGCATTAGAAATACTGCAAAGTGGAAAATCTGCGATCTCATTTTAATCAAATAAGCATCAGTCAGAGGAAGCCCGGGAGAGAGGATTATGGCTTCATTTAAAGTCTGTTTTCTTATACTGGACTGCAGGTGTTCCAGGAGCTCTGCAAGGATGGAAATAAGAGCCCAGGGCAGATCGTGAAGGAGAAGAACCTAGGACTTCTTGATAGGGGACAGCTAGAGGACATCTGTCAGAAGATTGTAAATGAACACACCACAGAGGTACTGATCCATTATGGTTCATAAAAGAAGTCATGTGTGGGCTAAACATATAAACATTTTCTGTTAAAATTTATGTACCTGCAAAATTAAGGATAACCAATGAAATGTTATATTACTGCTGTACTGATGCAGTCTCACAGAACATGGATTCCTTAAAGGGTATATAAAGTTTTGAAAGTATGATTAATGTTAATATTAATTTCCCTAGTCCTAATAAAATTAGCACCAAGCAAGTTTGTAATCTTATCCGATGTTTATTTCTCAAACCTTAATCTGATCTAACATCCTGAAATCAAGTTGCATATGTGTACTGTGCTGTGTTACCTGTTTTTTATTCCATTATCAAGGAGAGATGCAGGTAATCTAAAGCTATGTGCACCGTGAAGAGAAGGCAATGACTGCTTAGAGCAGTGCTGTCAAACTCAAATACACAATAGGATACATTTAAAAACTTGGAGATAGTCATGGGCCAAGCTTGATATTTATTAAAAAAATATAATTACACTGTGGGACATTTTTGGCCCATGGGTCATAGTTTGACACCTCTGAACTACACACGGGGATGGGGATGACCCCATGCATGACCCCATCCCTGTGTGTACAATTTGTGTACTTTGCCTTCCCCCAGACAAAATCTGCTAACCCTTTTGCCCAGCTCTGCCTTCCATGCAGCACCCCTACCAGCTGAACTCACCATGTCTCTGTCATACACCAGGCAGAAGGTGCTCACTGTGACCTCATGCACCGCTAAGCAGCCATGACTCATAGTTATAAACATTAAGGCAGAGGGATATACTCTTTTTTGATATTGTGCACACCCAAATTACAAGTCGATACACACAATCCCTATCTTGGAGAAGATTAATTCTCCAGGATGAAAGCTAAAGGGTTTTTTAAGGGCACTCTGGGTAAATGTCTGAAATTTTGTCAAACCAAAAAAAGTTCAATAAAAAGTCTTTATTGTGTCTTGGACTCATCCATATCTTATCAATAGTGAAAATACATATAATAAAAGCAACTACAGAAGCAGTATATAAAAAAGAACAGCACTCATCAGAGTAGGTATATTATACATAGTACAGCAGTACAGTAGATCTCCAATAGATATGACATCCCGTATATGTTTTATTTTGAGCGTTTGTCTCCTACATGTTTCGCCCCGCAGGGGCTTCGTCAGGGAGAGAGATAGCTCTATGGATACATATATATGTTAGTTTGTTGTTACACATAATTCCATCTAAACATTTGCATCATATTATTTATTCGTAGCATCACATCATAATAGGAGATACGTCAGACATACATGATTAACAAAACAGCATAGCGCATGTTGTACCTGGGATGATGGCATATGGTTTCCCTGTACGTCTGTCTACTGCTGGGTGTGTCGCACGAATAAATATTATGATGCAAATGTTTAGATGGAATTATGTGTAACAACAAACTAACATATATGTTCTATATTTTTATATGAATGTTACTTGAATCATTAGGTCCTAAAAGTAGAAAACATATTACTTTACTGAAACAAAATTATCCAAAAACCTAATCAGTGTGTGGCAAAGGTTATTTACTCTTTATGCATTTGAAGGTAAAATCAGAGGCTGATGTTCTCAGTCAAGTAGATAACAAAAAGGTATTCTAATTAAAGAACAGGAATCATCAAAGCCTCATCATCAGTACAACACATGATTTTCATAAAGCTGGAAAAGGTTACAAGATTATTGGATTCAACAGTCAGGCAAATTGAGTGTAGATGAAAAAAAAATAATAGACCCTACCCTAACCAGAAGGGATCAACCATCAAGAGGTGACAAAGGAACCTTCTAAGTAACAGAAGGCTTGACTATCGGTGAATATTGATGTTTCTGAGTCTACCATGAGGGTAACCAGGAGAAAGCCACTGATCCTAACATATTGTCTGACCTTATCCTGTCTAAAGCCCCCCATACACCTTGAGATTCCTCCATACAACTTTCATGAGACCTACCAACAACTATGTAGTATAGTGACCTCCCTGATAGAATACATAGTGATTGGAAGGTGTAGAAAGGTCCTCCTATTACATGGTTTTGGTAGAAGAAAAGTTGGTTGTACAGAAGTTGCATGGTAATTGTATGTGGTGTATGGGGGGCTTAAGAAACTTGGTAGCGATAGTCTACTATTTGGAGCTATTTTGCTGCATCAGGGCCTAGGGAGCTTGCCATCATTAATGGAGAAACAAGGAACTATACCTGAGAATCCTATAGGAAACCATGGGCCATGCTGCAAGTCATAATTATAAACCCTGAAGTCATTCTATCAAAGAATGTTTTAAGAAGAAACGTTAAAATTCTGTAATGGCAAAGTCGAGTTTCTGACTTTTTCCAAATCAAAAAGTGAGAGACCTAATGTGAGCTGTTCATGTGCACAAAGCCCCAAGTGCAACAAGAGTTGAAACAGTTTTGTATACAGGAATCACTGCAGAATAGGGTCACACCAAATACTGAGAGCTTCACTCACATTACCACACCCATGTTATTGGATTTGATTTTTTTTCAGTAAATTCATTACCAAATATATAATTTTTTCATTGTTTTTATATTATATCAACATTTAGTAGTTATATTAGATTTTACAAACATTTAAGCACCACTGTATCTGTTCATTAAGTGATTATTTCTCAGTAAAGAATAGTGTTGATTCGGAATATTCTATTCGCAATTTTCATCGCAAATATCGACAGATCGAGGATCTCAAAAATCGTTGTTATTGCGAATATTCAAGACTTTTTACATCAGTGCCCGGAACTACTGTGCATTGAGTTTGCAATATTGCATATATAATTGCCAGTTTGCGCAATGAAGGTAATCTTTGGAAAGAACCATGGATTGCTTAAAGACTTTTTAAGATAATATAAGACGGTTTTCTGACTATAACCTGCCGACATACCCTGCTAGGATCACCCCATCGGAGATGCATTCTCTGATTAGTAACTTATTGTTGTGGTATAGATTTCTTTTAATGCTGTGAATAACAAAATGATAAATAATAATTTTATTTAAATTATTTGGCAATGAACCATGTGTGTACATATTAGAGAATAGATGCAGTAATCATGTTATTTTACAAATTCCCCTACAGATATATGGTATTATTTCTTGTCATCTACTAAATGCTATCTAGGGTTATTTTGGGGCTCAACTGTAAAATATGCAAAAAGTTTAAAGTATCACTTGCAGATGTCCAGCTGTCACACTTGCCTTCTGCAAGAATACTGGAGCTTAATACTGGTAGCAGTGTATGAAGAGCAAGCAACTCTGGCACACGATTTTAGTGTCAGTCACCTTGGTACTCAACCTGTGGCCTTACCTGATCCAGGAAAAAAAAGATTTTTTAAATCATATATGCTGGTACATGATTTGTTTTCTCCATTATTACTTTAAAGCATAAGATTAGTAGCTTACACTGCTGATGGATTTGGCTGATCAGTTTGATTGACTTAGCAATGTAAAATTGACTCTCAATCTATGTACACGAAATGTAAAAAAATTTTTTAGTCCCAAACATCCTGGGAACAATTGGATACCAGGACACTGGAATGTGTTTCATTCCCTCTAGCTACTGCCAAGAGGATGGTTGTATCTGTATTATGTGAAACACTCATCACTCCTCCCATATGTAAATAGCTGCTCATGGGTAAGTTGTTAGTGCCAGATTGTAAAATATGTCTCTCTATAACTTGGTTACTTGGTTCAGGGAATGCGTATTGCTAGTTTATAGACATGTTTGTGTACATTACAAATCTTTAGCCCTGCACACTGGAGGAATACTACCTGGACCAGGTGTGCCTACTTTGCTTAAACATGAGGTATATTCACTTAAAATGTGAATTGCTGTGTCTCTGACTGGCTAGTCACTTTGGTTCCCTCCAAGATAGGACCAAAACCAGGAGACTCTTTGCATAGTCTGCAGGGGGAATTAAATCACAAATAGGAATAATTAAAATAAGATGTGTAAGTGAATGTGTTGGCATACTCTACTGCTATTGACTTGTTTTGCTCTTATTTCTAGGTTGCTGCTATACGAAAAGGAAACCTTAAGGTTATGAATAAGCTTATAGGCTTAGTTCAGAGGGCTTCAAATGGACGCACGGATCCAGCTCTTGTGAAGACCATACTTGAAGAAAAAATTACAAACTAAGATCTTAAAAAACTTTTATCAATTGGTTTGATTTTTTTGTGTGACATAAAACATGAAAAAGACAATCAGATGTTAAAAAGACTGTCATGCCTAAGGGTAACCTCATCTATGGCAAACATGCCTTACAGGTTGGTGACTTAAGACTAATGACCTGCATTGCTGCTCCCACAGTAAATGTGACAGCCATGTCTCCTCTTTCTTCCTAATTAAAATATCTTATCACAAACTTTTTCTACTATTAACAAGTCAAAAGTCTTCTGATGTCCAGGGCTGGATTCCCTACTAGAAACAATAGACAAGTGTCTAGTGGAGCCAGCTTGCCAAGTGCCAGTACCCCCTACCCAGCACCAACTGTATTATTTGTGATGTACACCATGACTGTTTATTAAACTTCCTGTTAAATAAACTGAAAAATGATGTCTACTTCAGTTTTTATTTTATAAATAAAAATGGTTTTATTTTGTTATTAAATGTGCCCTACTAGTTTTCAATATGCACTGCCAAAAACATAAGCAGCTTGTATGTACTTGTTAATCCGTAATTACCAAGTGCTCTCACAAAACCTGTGACTTTGACTTACTTGTTCATACCGTGCTATTAGGAATATCTAGAACAATGGAGTTCATTATGTTTTCTCTGAGCAGTATTGAGGTAGTTGGGTTTGCATTTAAAGCTGCAGGTGTGGTGTTATCATACAGTATATAGGACCCCAATGTGAGGTTGCAGTTTTTACCTGAAATTCTAGCAGTACTGTTCAGACAGTGTTGTGATTTACACTCACTTATCACCATGATTATTCAGGAAGGGGGCAGCCATGTTTCCTGGCTCAGTAAGAATAAATACATAAAAAGAGCATTGTTCATAACTGTTATTATTGTTTGATCTTTGTCGAAGAAACATTGTTTCTATAATAAATTGTAAAGCTGAAAGTATGAATGCCAAGTGTTTTGTATAATTTCAAGCCATGTGTGTCCGTTATGGTGCCCCATTGGGGGGGGGGGGCGGGTAGGTAGAACATTTTAAGAATGGACTGGTACAGTGACTCTACATCACACAGACCTGTAAAGCTGTTGCTACTCAAAAACTTTTCTTCACCATGATTTGTCCTAGTGGTTATCGTGTGAACATTTACCAATAATAAGTTTAACATTCTCTACCCTATATGTGAATCAATCATACTGCAATGGTACACGGGTTTCCATGCGGGTGCTGCCCAAACCGCACAGTAATGTACACAGTGTGAATGCTCTACTAATTACACCAGAATTAGCGCTACATAACCACAAGAGGGGTGACATGAAATATTCTAGATAATGGTATCAAACTCAAATACTCAGGGGGCCAAAATAAAAGCACAACATTGATATTTATTGAAAAGTGTCTACAATTGTGGGAGTTTTTCCATCTCTGATATAACGACGAACACAGCAACTCTATGGAGGTCAGTGGGAACTATTATAGTTAGGGTGTCTACTACACCCTTGTCTACAAAATTTTTATCCAAAACCTATGTACCCCTTTTGGTAAAGAAATATGGATCTCATTAGACTGACAGGGTGGTTAGATTTGTCGTACCACATTTGGCATAGACAAATAAGGACCATAAAATGTAAGGATAGGATAGTAAACGGGATTAAGATTTGTTTACTTCTTCATCCTCTCCATTCACAAAACATTTCTTATGTTGATGTTGGATTTGTAACTCAATTAAAACTGAGGCACTTATATAGACACTAGAAAGGATACTCTTATGACTTATTGACATTCCAAGATGGAAAACAACCTTATTTACTTTAATTGCTAAATATTCTTTTAATGATACAGACCACACAATTGAGACCTTCGGCTTATTAATTCCCTTACTCTGTATGTTATTGCTGGCTGTAGGTGGGTGATGGACATCCTTACCCGACTAGCCCTCTGTTATTTCGTCCTTCCCTCTCGCCCGAAACCATGTGGGACTTTGGGAAGGCTGAAGTGGAACTCCCAGGGAGTCATCACCTTGAGGGGAACCACTTTGGTTACCCATCCTCATTACACACATTCCAGAGAATGTGATTATGAGTAGACTAATGTTGTTGTTTTATGCCTTACTTAACATTTTTCTGTATGTATATCACCATAATTTTTTTCCTGTCTTTCTGATTATGTTAGTGAGACCTAACATCTATCTCCTGAACAAGCAAAGTTATACAAAACGCATCGGGATAAATGGTTAAGTGCCTAACTTTCTATACATGTACATGGAACCTTCTTTTCGATTGTGATTGATTACTGTGAAATGGTACTACAATATATGCCAAATGCTTTTTATCCATTTATGTACCAATGTAATATAAATAAATGCTAATACCTTTTTATTATTGACTACCAGTGCCTTAAAAGTCCCTGGAGTGCCAGTCTCCAATAAGGGGTGGAGGAGCGGTAGTATATCTACTCCCTCTTCCCTTGTCTGGTTTTCTATATGTAATTCATGGGATGTGGCACCATTAGATCTTTATGGTGAGAGTATGACATTCGGGATAGATTTTTGTTAAGTAGATAGGATAGTAAAATGTTGTTTTGTGTACCAGCAATGTTGAAGTTAGGGTTAATAACAATGCATGCATCATCTGTATGGAACGCAGCTAGTGGAAAAGGCCCTTAACCTTCTGATGCATCATGAAACTCAGGCCCAGTTAACTAGAGCGACGCTCTAGATACCACCAGATTCCTATGGCAGTTGGAAGCATCGGCATGTATGCCGATGCTTCCGAGTTCGCCTGCGATCGCATCACCGGTGACGGGGTAGGCTTTCATCAGCCGGTGGCACGGAGGCTGAAATGAGAAGCCAGCCTCTCCGGCATCTACGTGCCCCACCCTGCTGGAGACATTCGCCCACGTTGGTTCTACCTTGGGACACAGCCGCCCCGGACCGTGCACCTCCAGCCCTGGGAGCACAGGTGTTCCAGGGGAGTATACGGAGGGGCGCGGTCCACTACATAGGGGCTGCGCCTGTGATCTCAACATACAGATCCCATTTTTCGCCGGCAGCGGAACGGAGAGGCAGCAAACAAATATCTCCTTCAACTCAAAGGCGGTTCTAACTTCCAGCATTTGTTCAATGAACATCCTTACTTCCTGAGCGGCTTCCCCCTGATTTCAATCAGAAGGTAGGACAAAAAGCTAATACTCTATTACTAAATCAAATACTATACACCTATGCCTAAAAAGTTTTATATATTTAATTTAATCATTACGCTATATATGCCTACCCTTATCTCTACACGTTATCTTTATAGGTTATGTTTAAAGAATGCTAAAACTTAGAAACATGTTATGTTATAAAAACGTTGATGTTGATACAATCTTTAGCTTTTTATAATCATGGTATAGAATATTTATCGGCTTGTGCCCTCAATTAGACACCAATGTTGATATAAGTTATCATAATTGATCATAGGTATTCTAAATTAATATATATGGGAAAAGCAACATAGCATTGCAGAGTGAGAGATAATCCATATATCCATATATCCAAAACACCCTCCCCCCTTTGTTAATTCTTTTAAATATGTAATAATCATATAAATCATATAAAACAAATATTCTTATAGATGCCTTGACCCCTGATTTCTGGGGGAGCCACCTCTTTTTCGCTGTGAACGGTGCAAAAGTGTTAGGGGGTTCCTTCTCCCACTGCGATCTCTCCTCCACCCAACATACCATTTTGGACAGAGCGATCTCCACACTATAAATCTCCATTGAGGGTAAGAAAACCATGTCCAGTTATTATTATCTCTCCCCTTTTGATCCTTATCTAAAGAATAAAAAGAATTCTTTCTTTTACTTAGCAAAGGTACATAGCCTGAGGAAGCCAATTTTGGCGAAACATGTCGCTCAAGCACCACGCACTGTAAAAATTCTACATCGGAGCTCCATCCAAAGGCTTTGTCCAAATGTTTTATTAGAGAAAAAAATTGTTTTTACAAATTATCCACTTGCTGGGTCGCCAGCAGGGGTAAAATCCTTCTTTCTTTGTGTGTACAATTCTGTGCTTTGTAGTTTATTATTTTTTGTGGTGTATTATTGTTCTTTAATGATTATTTACAAAATAAAGGAAACAATTTTCTAAGTTAAGACTCTATACCTAAAAGAAATCAAAGCATTCCAATCAAAGTCCCACCAGAGGGGAACTGTTTGTTTCTTTTTGCATCACCGGTGACACGAAGGGGGCGGGGGTAGGCAGCACCATAGACCTCCATGTAACTGGAGGGGCGTCACCTTTTTTCAGCATACATCCCCTGGCTGGGCAGGCAATCACGGCGGAGCATGTCGCGCTCAGTCAGGATTGCCCGTAGCGCTGTTTTAATAAAAAAAAAACTTGCCACGTGCGCAACGCCCAGCAGGTTAATGCAATGCGTTGCTGAATAGTTGGCCCTCCACATGTTTTCGCATGACCTAATCTGGCCCTCTTTCTGAAATGTTTAGATACCATCATTTCTAATCTGACTCTGTCTACATATTAAGGAGAAAGGAATCAATTTTTAAACAATTAATTCAATGATAAATAGATAGATATTTGTTAGAAACTCAAGCAGGGTACAGACATGTAGATATGGGCCAGATCAATGGCCGATTCGAGTGCCGTGCGCACTCACGGCCATCTATCTAGCCCATATAATATGCGGCCATCGCTGTTTTTTGAGAGGGACCAATCAATCGCGCTCGAAAACAGCCATATCGGAGATGACGGCCGATGTCCCTTGCTTTACATGGAAACCGCGAGTCTCTATGTAAAGCATCGGCTGAGCTGGAGAGAGCAGATCTGTCTCCCCAGCTCCACCAATATCTGACAGCAGTGTGATGACGTCATACCGCTGCTGCAGGGAACATTTGGTGGCTCAAATGTCGAGCCGTCTACCCTGCTTCACAGCTGTTGCCAACCAGATAGTTGTAATGTTTATTATAAGCCAAAATACATACGTTATAATTGCAAATTGATGTTTACATAAAGCTGGTGTAATAATTGATAATATAACACAATTTCATTCATTTAGAAAATCTGTTTTAGAAAGCGAGTAGGCGATGCACAGGCGATGTTTTTCGAGGTACCTGTCAGTACTTTACATTGAGATGACATTTATTTGCAGAGAATGTTAGACTTCTGGCTGGCATTACCAGTAACATTCTGTAAGATTTATATTGTATAATGCTAAGTTGGTAAGTGCATTGTTAACAGCTGTAGGCCTCAGGCTGCAGGGTCATTAATCTATTTTTTAAAGTGGACCTAGACTCTGAGATTACCATTGGAATGGCATTTTTATACCATCATATTTGCAGTGAAATGTTACTCGCCATAGCCGTGGTGGCTGAATCAGCATAAGTTTATGGAAACTAACATGGCCACTATATAGCTTATTCTTCACTCTATCACATGCACAGGATCATAAGACACACCTAGGGTTTGATAGGAAAATGAGAAAAAAATTATTCTTATAACTAAATGGTATACTATAAAATATACATTCTTCTGTTTATTGTAATACATTTTTTTGTGCACGTTCGTTTAAAGCAGTGGTTCCCAAACCTTCCCCCTTTTCTAGATAGGAACATTTTTGGATGCAAACTACACAGGTTTAAATTCAAGCTTTGTTTGAAATACAACTCCCCTTTTTTCCCTGTTATATACACACACAATAATGATGCAGAGACATTCATTATACACACACACACACAAATCATACAGAGACTTGCATCATTCACAAAGAGATATGCACCATACACACACACCAATCATACAAATACATGCATCATATACACAAACAATGTGTATAACAATGTCACAACAACAATGTCACAACAATGACATGCATCATTTATATAGATATATGCACACACCAATCATGCAGAAATATTCATCATTCACATAGACACACACACCAATCATGCAGAGAGATGAATCATTCACATAGACGAACATACAGAGACAGAAACACACATTGCATGTGGCTTCCTGCTTGTCCCTTTTCCAGGCTTCTTATTTGCTGGCAGTATTAGGGAAGTGTGGGGGCACTGTGTGTATTCATTTCTCTCTTCGACTTTGTCCTGGCTGACAGCCCTCATGCCCACAGAGAGAGCACCAAGTGCCACCTCATCTGACTCTCCTAGGTAGGCCCTCCAGTTTAGAACATCAGGGCATGACCACTGGTTTAGAACATCAGGGCATGACATACTATTATTCTATACATAATACCTCCAAGCCCCACCATTTATGTTTCAAACCAACCATTACGTAGTGAGGACATTAGACATGTGAAAGGTGTCATCTTGTGTGTGTAATATTAACATTTTAAAGTTGTATTAACAGCAGATTAAACATTTTTGTTTTGATCATCTTTATTTAACTGGATGGTTGCGGGCTTTCAGAGACCATAGAATTTTGTTTGTCATGGTCTGAGAGTTCTTCAGCTGGCAAACGCCAGGTGGGCCTTTTATTAAGGAGTGGCCACTCTACCATACAGGCCTGATTGCTGCAGAGAGGGTTGTCCTTCTCTCTCGGCAGAGGACCTCTGGAGCTCTGACAGAATGACCATCGAGTTCTTAGTTACCTCCCTGACTAAGGCCCTTCTCCCCCGAACACTCCGGGGAAGCTCTAGAAAGAATCCTGGTGGTTTTGAACTTCTTCCACTTACTGATGATGAAGGCTATTGTGCTCAATGGGACCTTCAAAGCAGCAGGACATTTTAGTAACTTTTCCTAGGTTTTTTCCCTTCAAACAATCCTGTCTCTACAGATAATTCCTTTAACTTCTTGCTTGGTTTGTGCTCTGACATGAACTGACAACAGTGGGACCTTATATAGACAGGAGTGTGCCTTTCCAAATCATGTCCAGTCAACTGATTTTACCTCAGGTGGACTCAAAGTTGCAGAATCATCTCTGAATATTTTCCGGGTTTGCACTGTACCCCAAAATATTCTCACCAATGACATTCTGTTCCATTAGTCTTCATGGCACTGCCTTGGGGAATTGAAGCAAATAAAAAGAAGCATTTTTCAGAGACACAACCAGAATATTATAACTTTCCCCTATGAAACACATAAGCACAAGGTGAGAGGGCTTTTAATTAAATGTCTTCTCAGTGTACCTACACATGGCACCTAAATTCAAGGGTGTAGGTAGGTAAAAACCTGTCGTGCACTGACAACATAGTTAATGTATATGTACTGCATTAATGACCATAGATGTGTTTCTGATCTTTAGTGGATTAAACAGAAGAGCCATTCGAAATTAAGAGTTAATGCACACACAAAAAATGAAACATACAAATGTCTTTAGTGTAGTACAAGCTGTCTGCTCGGTGTATGGGAATGTGTGCGTAGGAGTCCTGAACATGCATCCTTTGCATAGATCTATCATAAAACATGGACATGACTGCAAGTACAGTGCCCATCCTATGTTCTCTTCTATGCTAACCATTACAACAACAGCTGCTATTGACACATTATAAGCTCTGTGCAAATAGCTGCTCAAGTGTTTGTCTTTGCATGGCCTGAAGCAACCTGGCAAACTCAAACGTTTCACTGTAAGGGATTTATCTTTATTTTTTTATATCTGTACAGAACATGAAATAAAGTTTTTGTTTGATTTTCATCAGGGCATGCTGTTGTAGCACTGACACCCGTGGGTGCTGCTGAGTGTGGTGGGATACCGGGTAGCAGAAATGACCATGAGACACTTACTTGAAAATGAAGTGGAAATTTTATTGGCACATGTCATCAGGTGGAAGGAGGGTTGGGGACAAGGCTGTTCCGAACATCTGAGGTCCTAGCTCCTCTCCTGGCAGCTTCTTCTTCTCAATAGCACAAAACTCACAGCAGACTCTGGCCTAGCTTCCCCTAGGCAGCTTCTTCCTCTCAATAGCACAAAAGCACAGCACTATCCTTGACTAATTCTCCTGGGGATCTTGGAAACAGACCTCACTGCCACTGATCTGTCTGCTTCAGAACCTGGATAGAGTTCCCCTTTAGCTCCTGGAGATTGTCATTGACTGCTGCTGCTCTGGAGACCTTTATCCTTCCGCAGACAGAAAAACCGGTCCTCCCTTCTAGCTGGGCGCCCCCCAGACTCAGATCCTCTCTCTTCTCTGGTCCCCAGCTAGGCACAACTCCTCACCATCACTTCTCCATCACCTCACTCCCAGGGCCCCCCATCATGGGTAGCTCCCTGGGCAAAGACTCACTCCCCCTCCTGTCTCTGGCACTTATATCAACTTCTCCCCTCCCATACTCTGGAAAAGGCGCAATTTTCCCTGGCCACTCAGAGATAGGGTAGAAGAACACAAAATAGATACATTCACAGACCTTGGCAGAGAGCCAAGGCCTATGCTGACAGACAACTTAAACTGCACCTGTCTGTGACACCAACTCTCCCTCCTAAACAGTTAACTCTATCAGCTCCTGTCCCTGGCAGGGGCTACACTGTGATAAGTAAAAGCACTTACAGACTGTTGTATTGGCGCATTGTGATGTAAACATGTGCTCTAATTAAAGATCACCTCTTTAGACCTTTCTTATAATTCCGCATAATACGCTTTGTTTTTGTGAACAGAAACAACAGTGACTAGTAAACTGGAATACAACAAAGAAGAGTGTTACGGATGGCAGGTTGCCATCTCACTTTGGTTTTTATCTGGTGTATTGTAGAACATTGAGATAACTGAGCTCAATTGGAGACACTTGTGCAAGAGCCAAGGCAGCAAATAGTTTTTGTTTGTCTGGATGTAAGAATGTAAATGCTGCATTTGTGAGAGTAAGGGTGCCCACACATGTAACACGTTGCGGATGCCCACAGGTCCCTGTCACTCAAAGATCGGTTGGCCAGAAAACGGACATCGTAAATCTCTTGCCGATGCCCTTAGTTTGAATAGGGACCGGAGCCCCTGTGCAAACTATCGGCCAGCACACAAGGGGTGCCCGCCGATACTGTGAGCGATGGAGAGCAGCATGATGACATCATCACTTTGCTCTCCACAACTCATCTGTCGATCCCTGCTCGTTACGGGGGACCTTAATTCACTTTCCAGATTTCACAACTTACACCAGTGTTCACAACATTCATGGGCCATAAACAACCCACTTTGCAGTTATTTATTTGTAAAAAAAATGTTTGGAATCATGTATGGTTTTCGTTCCACTTCTCACCTGTACACCACTTTGTATTGGTATTTCACGTGGAATTCCAATAAAAGTGATTCATGTTTGTGGCTGTAATATGTAAAATGTGAAAAAGTTTGCAGTTTGGACCCCTTATTTGATAACCGCTTCACAAGTATTGCATTCATTGAACCCATCAGTTTTTGGAGAATTTCTGCTTGTATTGCTTTGCAGGTTGTCAGAATAGCCTCCCAGGGCTGCTATTTGAATGTTAACCTTATCCCTCATATATTTAGTGCATGTGGATGCTTCAAAAAGTACTTCCAAATATGGTTGAGGTCGGGGGAGGATGGGGGCCACACCATGAGTTTCTCTCTTTTTGTGCCAATAGTAGCCAATGATGCAAGGGTATAGTCATGCATGAAGATGATTTTGTTAAGGAAAGCCAGGTTCTTTTTGTACCATGGAAAGAGTGCTTAGTCAGAAACTCCACATCTTCCATACTTCTGTGTGTCTATGTGAATTATGCATTTCTCTGTAGGATTGGTGTGTGTATGTATGATAAATGTTTCTGTATGATTGTTGGTGTCTGTATATGTGTATGCATGCTTGATTGGTGTGTGTGAGTGTTTACAAGAAAGAAGAAGTGAGAACTGAACCTGTAGTGTGAAGGGGGTGATAAATAATGTTCCTATCAAGAAAAGAAAGGGGCCATGGAGGGAAAATCACTGCTCTGGAGGTGTCAGGATCTGGCCCCATCCCGTCCTGCTAGCTCGGCCCTGCCGACGACGGTACCCTCC
>CM070032.1:169369231-169381695 GCA_036250615.1 Ptychadena robeensis
TGGCTTAGATTCCCTGCTCCTGGTACCCCCGTGCTAACCCAGGATCTGCGGCATAACAGGAGGATACTGAGAGGAATGGTCTCTCGTGCTTGGTTCCTACAGGGTTCCTAAATTCTAGGTTCTCCCGAGGGGTGCTTACATGAGAGAGGAAAAAAAGGAAAGAAAGATGAGGGGTTAGTACCCCAGCTCTTAAGCTATTTTGGGGAGCCCCAAATCGGTCAGAAAAAATGGAGGATACTGCATCTTGAAATTTGCAAGATTCCAGAGGCACCAGCAGCTTCACATACCTGGTTGCTGCTTTGTAATGGTATTTTAGCAGCTGCTCTGTTATTCTGATGTATTTGCCTTTATCTACATGAACCCCATGTGTGCTCTGCGTGAAAGAACAATATGATGATCATGCTCGCGTTTCCCGAAATATCTAAGATTTTCATACCTTGTCCAAGGCATTCAACTATTTCACACTTTTCAGCAGCAGAGAGATATTATCTCATATTGTTTGAAAATGGTCTGCTTTAAAACATGGAACATCCTTTCTTAGTAGTTTTTCCTTTAACTTCCTTGGCAGTTCAGGCACACTCGCTATGCATGGTCACTTCCGGTGCCACATCATCAGTGTCATCTGTAACAGCGTAGAGGTGGGAGGCGGGGGGTGGCACCATAGATCTCCGTGTTAATGGAGGCGCGTCAATTTCCTGGCGATTAATCGCCAGACAATTTTCCCCAGCGTTTTTTTCCCAAAAAACGCCACCATTATAAAAAAACATACATACATAGAGAATTAATGAACGTGATTTTGATTGCCTCTACGCGAGTTCGCAAATCGCCTACATTTATGTCTGTGGGCGTGATCGGAGGAAAATAATCACGAACACCGCCAGTCAGAACGCAGCCCCAATCGCAACCGCATGCGATCCTATCAATGGGGACAGCCCATTCAAACTAGTGTAGGATTGAAAATCGCCAGTGCAGGCACATAGCCTAACTCGCCGCTGAAAAAAAGCAAAAGTGCCCTGAGATGACCATAAATGTAAATTGGGTTAACTTCAAAGATCACATCTGGAAATCACCCCCCAGTGTTCACCCTTTCAGAGGGTGCCAAAGGGCATTGTATTGGATACAGTAATAACTGTATCCAATACAATTCAAAGTAAAACAAAACACATCTACAATTGTAATAAAAATGTTATTATAAACAAAACATAAATATGAATACATGTTTTGAAATCTTTTATACCATATAAGTATTTAAGAGATTTTATCATTCAAATGATACCTTTTATTAATTTTTTTAATGTAATTTTTTTTTAACATAACTGTGTGTTTCAAACATTATTATATTCAGGATGTCTATTAGACCCTTGTACGGACAGATTTTGGGAAGTCTTTGGTGCACTTTTGGTACCTTTTAAAAACCGCTCCGTCATTACAAATTGGAAAAAAATAAGCAATTTGTGAATATTCACTATGTATAAGAAACACAAATACAAAAGTGGTAGAAATGGCTGGGTTAAGGGTTTGAGGGTGCACATTTCATGTCATTGGCCATACTAAATCAATTACATTTCCTGCGCAGATTATGTGGACAGATTATGAGGACACAAATACTATTCTATACTATATTAGCTTCTAATGTTAGAAAATAATATTTATACAGAGGGGTTTAGGTCTAGAAAAAGTTGAGTAACTATCAGCAGCAATAACAATCCACTGTCAGTTCGGTCGGGCAGACTACTGTCAGTTGGCTGTGCCGGTTGGGCTCTGAAGGATGGAAGGGAAGATTACACCTGTAGCTTTCCGAGATGTGAACACATCATATCTTTTACATAAATCTCATTTGTTTGTTATAGTCATTTAGGCAGAAGTCTCGGATCTCTAAGAAAGCTGAAAATGTATTTCCCCGGTGTCACTGGCCATCATCTATAGTAAATTGAAAAATGTCTCACATCAAGCAGATTCTGCTGTGCCTCTCCTTCGGAAGGAGGTTAGCAATAAAAGGAATACCTTCAGCCTTGCAGACATAACATAGTAGTTTTAATTTTATTTTACACCGTAAAAGATATTCAGGATTGTATAAATCTTTCACACCACTCTCCAGAATGGCAACGTCAAATCACCTGCAGCACATTATGCCCAGAACATTTGCAATTTAATGCTCTGTGCAAGAGTTTGTAAATATCTGAGTAAGGGCAGTGCCAGCACAGTGATCTATGTTATCTGCATTAACCACTCTGCCAAGGGGATGCAACTTTCAGGATGTCACACTCTGCTGGCCTGAACATTGCAAGTAGTCACCAAAAATTATGCCATTTCCAGTTTTCCCTGGATCACCTGCTCCCAGCTCTATTTATTTTTACACTGAATAATGGTTAGCCAATGTGCGGTTGTTGTTTTGTCATCAACAGGAATGTAACAACTCAAATGTAAAGGCCATCCATACACCTTACAATCTTACCATACAATTTCTGTACAATCAACTTTTCTTCTACCAAAACTGTGTAATATGAGGACCTTTCTAAACCTTCCAGTCACTATGTATTCTATCAGAGAGGACCAGGCACTACATAGTTGTTGGTAGATCTTAAGGAAATTGTATGGAGTGAGCTAAAGGTGTATCGGGGACTTAAGATTCAATGATAAAATAATACATTTTGCTTTCAGGTTTGGTTTACACATTTACCCCCACTGTACTTTTTTTGACCCTCACTAGGCAACATTCAGACGTGCGCTGCCTTATTCCTATACATGCGTACAGAAGTGCCTGCCCTATTTAAAAATGTCCCCATTCTGTCACTATTGTGCAGGTGCCTGCAAAGCATCTGGGAGACACCTCATGTCACATCTTCTTGGGTGGGCGGACACTGGAATAGCAGTGTTTCCAGACACACCTGTTTATTCCCCCTTTAGGGCTGATTTACACTGGCGTTTGCAAGATGGTTTTCTAGTCGTTTAAGCGACTAGAAAAAACTGCATCCGACTCGGTCGCGGTGTGGTGCTGCTTAAAAAACGCGATAGACCGCATATTTTTTTCCGTGCCCATACCATTCCACACCACGTCTAAAAAAAACGCGCCACATCCGCTCCCAAACTGCCCAAGTAGAGCCTCAGTATAAGGGTAAGGATCCACTACAGAGCACAGAAAAACAAATGTGGAAAGCATGTGGTTTTCTGTCCGGTTTCCCCGCTGTCTACTTGCAGTTTCCTTTAGTTATTTTAGTCAATCGGCTAAAACCCACGGCATAACCATATCCATTGATTTCAATGGATGCAGCAGGCACACATTTGAGCCACAGATTAGTTGTGGTGCATTGCAGACACAGAAAGAAAAACAACACTTAATGGTGCTTGACACTCCTTTGCATTTTCATGGCTTTCCTAATTTTAGGCAAAGAAGGGTTAAAGCTGGTGCAAAGGTCAAGCTGGGATCTGTATATATGATGATATGATGCTGTTCCAATATAAAAAAGAAGATGTGCTGGCACCTGCATGATATTCTAAACTTCGATGACTAAAATCCAGTAAAATACTGTTATAAACCAGGGATGGTAAGACTGAGAAAGGAATATGATGCAGTTTATCAATCAGCCAGAAATATCATATCAGTCGGAGAGGAGACTATTATATCTCCAATTGAAAACCAGGCCCCCATTTTATTTTACACCCCTGAAGTGTCAGATCGTATGGAGCAGAAATAAGGGGTTGTCTAAAAGACAAAAGTCACTGAAACACAATCCATTTAGTCTCCTTATTTGTTCGTTGAAAATCACTGCTTCAGCCAAGCAGAACTAACATGCGGGGAATTATTTCAGACTTCTCTAATTACCACTTGTTACATATGTAACGCAGTATCCCCGATGAGTAATATATGTAGGAGTAACTATT
Source organism: Ptychadena robeensis (assembly GCA_036250615.1). Taxonomy (NCBI): domain Eukaryota; kingdom Metazoa; phylum Chordata; class Amphibia; order Anura; family Ptychadenidae; genus Ptychadena; species Ptychadena robeensis. The sequence goes on from CM070032.1 coordinate 169,373,114, forward strand.
TATATCTGATCTGATCTACGTTGGTGGTAACAGCTCTGAATAATGCATCAGATATGAAGTGCAGACAGCTGATCAGTAATGAGGACAACTTTCTTGTTTGTGTCTGGAGGTTATCAAGGTCAGGTCACGATCTGTATAAGTAGATCTTCCAACAGTAGATATAATTACAGAAAAAATCAGATTTGTTTTTTTTACTTTTTAATAGCTTTTAAAAAACCCAGGCCGACCTTTAAATACATTAATAATAAAATACTCATATATATTCTACTTTACACACCACTGTATATTCCTGTACAGCCAGTTCTGTGATTTCCAAACACTGCTAAACCAAATGAGCCTTCCATCCTACTGGTCCACCATTGAAGTCCCTTTGTTACCTTTCCTCCTCCAGCTGCCATATTGGAAAGTAAATTAGCATTACTGCATGAACAGTGAGTTAGGCCATGTCTCCACTGTGTCAGAATCCCTGCATTGGATACAATACCATTTAGGGACATCTGCCATGCCTCCATTGATATTCAATAAAACACCATCAACGTGTGCTGCAGTCTTGAACATGTTAAGTATGCCATGATACATTCTCAACAAGCAGCTCCTTCCTGTTCTCCTCATGTGTGCTTTTCTTTTTCCCTTAAGTTTGAACTACACCAGCTCTGTCCAGGCTGCCATGGACCATTCCGCTGGTATTTAACCCGTATGGCATTTTTTTTTTCACCAATTCTTTATCGTTCCCTATTTTGCATTTGTTGTTGTTTAGTTTTTTTTGTCTTCCCATCTTTTGTTGTTTTCCTTTTTCTCTTTAGGGCCCTTTCACACTATACGCGCACTTTTTTTTATAAAAGCAGTACTGCATTTTCTCATAGAAGACCAATGTTACAGTTCACATTGTATGCATTTTATTTTATGTTATGTATGAGTTTTAAAAAAAGGCAGCATTAGTGCATGCGTTTGGTTTTTTACGCCCTGCTGCATGTGTTTTTGATGCTTTGTTCAAAAACAAATGGCCAAAGGCAGATGTTTATTGTGCAAAATGCATGCAGTTTTGTATCTATGTGGTAATGCATACCTTTATAAAACACATGTAGTGTGAAAGGCCTTAATTTTTCTGTAACCTGAATTGTTAATATGGATGTGATTTTTCCTATGTATGTACTCTTTAAAGTTTGATATTCTGACATAATGGTTTTTTTGTGTTTTTGTATCACTTCATATAGAATTGATAAGGCTGTACTTACACAACATCAATGCAACTTTTAAGACGCAACATCATAATTTTAACTTAGTGTTTGATAACGTATGTCATGTGTCTGAAATGTTATTTATTCAATTGAAGGGCCATGTATAGTAAAAAAAAAAAATTCTTAAATACCTGAACTCCCTGTGAGCAAAAGCACAGCATCTCAGGAGGCTGTGATTTGTTCCACGCCCTCCAGCCAAACCAAAAGGCATTAATTCCAGCACAGTGTGATATGATCTGTACCCATTCTCTGAACCTACTGATCAATTTATGGAGAGACACATTTTACAATCAGGCACTAACAACTTACCCATAAGCAGCTATTTAAAACAATGCACCTAAGTGTGGTATTCCAGTGCAGTGTAGTACACTATAAATGTTGCCATTTTCGAAAAAGGTTAAAATCATAGATGTTAAAGTCTGTGAACTGTTTCATGCACTCAGTTTAAATAGCATTATATTATTTGCTGTTATAACAATGTAACAAATGAAAAGTGACTATAATACTATAACCATAATTTATATGTATTATGTTATATGTATGACATGTATTTACAAACATGTCACAGACATCTCGGCACACCAACCCTAGTCTGGTAAAAAACATGTTGCGACTTCTATGTCTGTGATTATTATTATTATTGCCTAATAACAAACACTTCATTTACTGTAATACTGGGGAGACAAAACACAATGCCATTCTTTTTATTGATCCTTTATTGACTCCCCTGCAGATAATCACAACAAGCTTTAATATAACACAAACCCACAAGGTATTCCAGTTATTGTTATCTGTATAAATATGGAGACAGTATACATTTACAGTATAAATACAAAGGCACTTTATTCAGTGTTGCTCCTTCAGCATCTTCATATGGTTGAAACAGCAGTAACATATACAAATCTTTTAAACATAGGTTGCATATATAGATTTTTTTTCCAATGCCAAACTAACTACTTCTTCCTTCCTTTAAAACTATTTACAGAGCATTACAAATAGGCACCTGAGGAAACAATAGCCAGGTCAAAACTCCTATGGGGAATGGTGATGGAAGTGGTGTTCATAACAGTACCGAAGTACCATTAAGTCATTATTTGTAGATGATTTTTGGGAGCTCAGATTCCTTGTGCATGTGTGTGTGTGGGGGGGGGGGCAGGATAGAAAAAAAAAAGGATGACTGCATTTACAGTGCACTTAACATCCCACTTTAGACTAACCTAATATAACCCACCCTGGCCTTCTACTGGGCTTAATGTGGTTGGCTATCTCCGATTGTTGGATTTGTATATATTCTGCACTGTATATTGTCTTCCCTGTCCAAGCCTGCCTAGTAAAGCTTCTTAGATGTCTTTTAAAGCCTGCCCACCTCCATCAGAAGTATTAAGATTTTTGTTACACCAGACTGGGAAGGGAAAATCATATGAAACCAATGTAAGCATAGACCTGTTGGTATGGAGGATGGGTACAATTAATTTAGAGTTACACTGCGTAAGGGACTAGGATAAGTGCACTTTGTTTTGAAGTGTAATTTTATTTTTTAGCTTTAACCTTTTTTGAATTAAGTAGGTAATACATGTGACATTCTTGCCTTTTAATAACTACAGTAATGCTATAAAAGTAATACTGTAATGTAAGTTACCTTTAACCACTGCTTCAACCTTTACTAAAATTGGATAGGATATGGTGTGCTAATGATAGCAATCTCTTTCATTTTCAATGTGCAAGACAGTCAATTAGTCAATATGTGGATGCTCACAAACCTAATGCAGTGTTTCAAAGTAAAACAGCTTTCAGAAACTGAGTCACTGGGCTAAGCCAGGACACAAAACTATTAACTACGAGTTAAGGTCCCCACACCATTAGCGTTGGGGACCGACAGATGAGCTGTGGAGAGCAACGTGATAAAGTCTTCACGCCCTTTGTGTGCCAGCTATTAGTTTGGATGGGGACGCCGGTCCCCATTCAAGTTAATGGCATCAGTCAGAGATTTACATATCAGTTCTCTGGCCGACCGAGCTTTGGAGCGCCAGATCCCTGTGTGATCCATGTAGGCACCCACGATCTGCGGCCAATTTAGCTGCCGACCGACGGCTGCGAGCGTGCACGCACATCGGTCGGTGGCAAATCAGCTGCTGCTCGTTACGTGTGTGGGGACCCTAATTTATACATTGATCTTTATGTTATCTTCCAATATCTGCACTTCTATATTGAGCCAGGGTTCGCATCCTGTATCCAGAATTCTGTATAAATGTGCCAAAGCAGCTATTGGGAGAGCAGTCTGAATACTTAATTGTTTCTGTAGTACTTCCTGAAGCAGCTAACACCATTCCAAGTACGGTTGTCTCACTGGTTCTTTTTTGTAGAAAACCGCAATAAGATACAATTCAGCTTTTAATGTAGCATTACTCAAGAATTCTAAAGAAACATGTTTGGCAAACAGAGGATACTCTGTGGAATTTATTTTCGTAATGTCATAATGCCTGTTTCTCCAATGGGAACTCAAAATATTTGAATTTCCCATTACCTTCTGTCTGGGTGGCGATGGTCATATTTACAGACTACAGCCATCCCTGCAAAAAGGTTTATTTATTTAGTTTTTTGGTGTGATGCTTTCTAAAGCTAGATACATGCTTTCAATTTTGCTAGTTAAGAATGGTCATATTTCCCAGACATCATATAAAGAAGTAGATCTCTATAACAACACATGTTCTGTTCTATGGAGAGGGGAGGACAAACAAGCTGCATGTGTCATCCACAAGACAACATGCGGTCATTGAGTTTTATCCTGACAGATCAAAGAACAACCCTGATAAATCATCTTGTAGGCTTTAATCTGATGTGTATGGAGTTTACTGTCATAAGCCTCATTGTCATCTTTTTTTCAGTACTTTAATTTTACGCCCTTACAAAATTTTTTCAACCAAAGTTGAAGATTCCAACACACAGTCCTTATTTCTAACTTCCCAGTTGAATTCCATTTTGATGTACATTGTAAAGAAATAACCTAAAATTAAACATGTGCTGTAAAATGCTCACCACAAATATACTTTTATGGTGAGCATATAGACACCTTTTTCAGAGGCTTCTCAGTTTAGTGTAGAATAACTTTGCTTTTCTGGGTGGAGACCTGACTTTTCCATCCAATCAGAAAGAGCTTCCTACATCCCCATCCAATTCACACTCAAACCCCATTAAAAGGGGACCTTTACCCACCTGATGTGCTTCATGCCCTCCACTGTCAAAAGCCCTTTATAGATGTAAATAAAAAAAACTTATGTTAAATAATCTTGATTGTCACACTGAGACTGGGGAAGGCAGACATCACTAACTTAATGATCCTACCTTCTCAATTTTCAAAGATATGTTTTCAACCATCTAGTGATCATTTACTGCAAAAACACTTATACAGGAAGACCAGAAGAATTCGATTCCAGTACTAGAAGTGGCAACTGTCAAGCTTTGAGTTGGGGCTAGTAACATCAGATAAGTATATTTTTCTTTATATTTAAAAAATTGTGGTGCACTTCTCCACCATTATGCTGGCTCAGATCTGAGTAAAGAAGCATGTTTCCCTGCTCTTGCAGAGGGATCCATTCCAGGCAAATATCCCCATGGATGTGCACATTACAGTCCATGGGCCCTGTTGTAGGAGGCGTGTACGCTACCATGCGCCACTCTTGTACCCCCTGAAGGTTGGGCAGTTGGCTGCCTCGCCATGGGTTAGGTTATGTTCAGTGTGTATTTCCTGCAGCCAGATTGGCAGCTGAAGATTTGTCATTAATCCTATAGTGGAAGGTCTATTCCCCTTTTTATTAAGGATCTGATGCACACCATTGCACACCACACCCACCACGTTATTGCCTCTGTAAAGCAGTGTGCTTGGGTGTGCCCCTGTGTTTGGTTTAGCTGTCTTTGTTACCATAAGTGACCTGAAGTGAGTTCTGACATTGCTTAAACTGCCCGGTGGATTTTACCCGACCACGACTCCTGCCTTAATCATTTGTACTGTACTTTATTGGATTGACCTTTTGTGTATGACCCTTGGCTTGTTTTCTGGATTACTTAATAAAGCCTGTTGATATCTAGAGTTGATAGTGATTGTATGTCCAGGTGCACTACAGTGATACAGTATCGTATAGAAACTACAGTCTTGATCCATTCGAATTTATAGTTTTAGGTAAATTGATCAGAAATCTATTTCCACATGCCTTGTCCAAGAGACCAATAGTGGTCAAGATTGGACATGAAATTGATGGAGCCTTGATAGGCCATGGCAGTACATTTTGTACGTTTTGTAGGTATTTTTTGCTAATCTGGTATCTGATGATATTATGTGTCTTGGGCACATAGGATCAGGACAGCTGCAACAACACTGTCAAGTGCTGGCTTTTCCACCCATTTTCCTTAAAATAAATGTAATGTCCAAAAAAAGACAAAACAAACTGTATTCTTTATTGAATATACTGTCAAATAAAAAAAAACATTTTGTATAAAGGAAAAAGATAGGCAGATTTTGCTGAAAAAGCCGACAATTGCAGCTCTCCCAATCCTCTGTGTCCAGTTGTTTTCACAATTCACACCTATCCATTTTACATGTGTTGACTATAAGGTGCACTTGTTGGGCATGCCTCAACATGCATTGACCCAATGAAGTTTAAACAGGGGCAGACAATAATCATATAATAGTTCTGTCTTTGATGATTAAATATGCAGTCAAAGATGATTTCCTTCTGAAAGTTCTTTGTTTTTCTTTTGTTTCACGCTTCACTAATAAGAACATGTTTTTTTCATCCATAAAATGTCCACATAAATTATCTAAGAAGAAAACAGTTTACCTGTATAGTATTAAGATCCACCCTAGTCAAAAATGATAGTTTAAGGTGAATTGTTCTCTAAAAAGTGACGAATGCAAACAGGTAATAAATGCAAAAAGTGTATAAAGGCAAACGAGAACAGCCACATAGAACAATATACACAAAAACCAACACAAAACAGGAAAGACAACCCCATTTGCCGATGGACCAGAAAGTCCAGCATCTATCAAGTATTACAGGAAATAGCTTTTTGCAATTCAGGTATTGATCACTATATTGCAATAACCCCAGCTGGAAGAAAACTTTTTTCACGTTATATAAAATATTACAATAAAAACAGCTCGTCACCAGCTACAAAAATAGTTCTACATAGAGTCCCCTATAATATAATATAACACAGAATGTTCCTGGGCAAAAGCTGCAAGTTCTTTTAAGAATTCTGGGAATATGGCAGCAGCAAGCACGGCATTTCTGGTGTGGCTAGAGGCGGTAGAAAGTGGAGGTGACATCTTTACTGTTTGCTCCTTATTTTTCTGCATCACCACATTGGAATTCCCTCCACTGCTAGTTTCTTTCTCTCCGATAGTATTCAGGGCAGGATCTGCCAAAAAATATAACTGTTAGTTCCTACATAACACAATCTTTCTATGTAGCACAATGTTTTATGGAATATATTTCTACATAGCATAATACATTGTATGGTATAATGTTTACATTCAATAATATAATATTAAGGATAATTTTACATAACATATTACATTATCAGTAATATTGTTCTACATTGTATAGGAACTTTGTTTGACAGCAGACTATTGCTGAGACTGTAAACTCTGACTTTCATGTAAGAAAGCAACTCAGAGTTCAGGAAAGAGTTTTCACTGTGATTGTTTGAAATAAAAAAGAAGAATAAAAAAACATGAAAAGTATCACAAGATGGCCCTTTGACAGCATATTGTACTGGTCATAAAATGCAACGTGTATGAACTTTAAATAAGTAGGGTTAGAGGTGGTGAGGGTATATATCCCTCAGCACCCAAGTTTATTTCCCCTCGGGGTATATTCCCAAGAGCGGGGGGACTTTTTAGGCCACAAATTCAAAATGTAAACAAATATATTAAACCGTTCTAGGACAGTTTTATAACAATTCATACAATTTTATTAAAGGAGAAATTATTCATATACAGGTAGGATACATGATATCATGGAGAAAAACAAGTGGTGCATATAGGTACATGTCGCATACAAGGTATTAGGTACATTGATAGTAAATATCCATACGTATAAGGTAAGTATATATAAAAATAGGCATATGTTATAGGATAGAGATTCGGTCAGAATCTACCCCAACGCGCGTTTCGTCGTTCACTTTTTCAGGGGGTATATTCAGTTTAGTCCAGTAGTGACTGGTATTTGGGGGTCAGTGGTGGCTAAAGGCCCCCATACACGTGTCGGATTCGCACCAGATTCCGGCACGATCGATTCCGGGCGTGTGCACGCGAAACGATCGTGCCGGAATCGCATGCAGCCCACCTTGTCCGATCGATCAGGTCTGATCGTTCAGGGGCCCAGAATCGGATCCGACAGAGAACCAACATGTTGGTCTTTCTCATCCGATTCGGCCCGGATCAGGGGGAGTTGCCGTTTGTGAGGTGGAATCGGAGGTGGAACCGCACACGGAATCGTGCCAGAATCCGCTCGGACAAGGTGGTATGCTGCGATGGATACTCTTAATTGGCCAATTGATCACACCTGCGATTCCCGGCAGAATCGCCGGAATCGATCAGATGATGAATCGATTGGACATGGAATCCGACACGTGTATGGCTAGCTTAAGTCCCACTTGGGATTGCCCTTCAAGGGGGAACGAGTGGCCACATGAGCCCAATAGGCATAGCACAGTCCCAATCTGTGAACCGATTAATGTAGATTCTTCAGGAATGTAAAAGAGTAGTCCTCACACGTGGAGACAACCTAGTCGCCATCAATCCAACACTTATCTGGACTACTCTTTTCCCCTTGAAGGGCAATCCCAAGTGGGACTTAGCCACCACTGACCCCCAAATACCAGTCGCTACTGGACCAAACTAAATATACCCCCTGAAGAAGTGAACGATGAAACGCGCATTGGGGTAGATTCTGACCGAATCTCTATCCTATAACATATGTCTATTTTTATATATACTTACCTTATACGTATGGATATTTACTATCAATGTACCTAATACCCTATATGCGACATGTACCTATATGCACCACTTGTTTTTCTCCATGATATCATGTATCCTACCTGTATATGAATAATTTCCCTTTAATTAAATTGTATGAATTGTTATAAAACTGTCCTAGAACGGTTTAATATATTTGTTTACATTTTGAATTTGTGGCCTAAAAAGTCACCCCGCCCTTGGGAATATACCCCAAGGGGAAATAAACTTGGGTGCTGAGGGATATACAGGGATTGCAGAATTGCAGCCTCCTACCAATTAAGCATATTAGGTGATGTGCATCTCTGTAATGAGAAGGGGTGTGG
>CM070032.1:169381795-169398033 GCA_036250615.1 Ptychadena robeensis
AATAAAATTATTCCTCAAAAATACCACTTGCCTAATAATTCTGCACTCCCTGTATACCCTCACCACCTCTAACCCTACTTATTTGCTTTGGGATGTGGCCACCCCCGCAGGGATCGCTCTTTTGTTAGATTATGAACTTTAAATGTGGACACAATGATGTGCAAGGACATGATAAATTCATATTTCAAATGTATGGTAAAATGTATCCTGGGATGTTCCCCCTGCAAATCAATATCCTTAACAAGGCCTAGTTTTTACTGGGTGTCCTTGATGCATCAGACTTACGAGTCCAGGTTGCCCAGTGGCAGGCACGACTTGAGTTTCCCTTATTTAGGACAAGTTAAAACCTATGAGCATGATGCTTACAATTTGCGGATTGTGAAGGGGTTCTGCATAGAGACTGAGACTAGGCCTCAGTGAAGAAACTTGAGAGGTAAGGGAGTTAAACTCTATGTTTATATATGAGTTGACATCTAGTAAGCAGAAGGAATCACATGGTGGTGAAAAAGATAAGCACATAGATAGTTTTTAATGTCAAACATTCGAATTGAAAGCATATCTAAACATCAAAGCAAGACGATAATATAGTGCAGTTTAGCAGCATATAGACGATGTATCTGCATTAATAGATTTTCTTTGTGCCTTTCATTTTTACCAGGTAATGCTACAGATAACACTTGTGTTCTGGGTGGGTATGCTCTATTGTATCTAAAGAATCAAGAATCATATATCTGCCACCATTGTTATCTCTATTACATGGGCGATGATAGGACCATACCTGTCAAGTTTTCCCTTATTTAATAAGGAAAAGCTTAAAGGAAGTCACATCATGGAGTGTCACTTGCTGGTACTTGGAATGAGGAAGTGCTGTTACGCAGTGTCCCTTTTGCATTCCAAATACCGGAAGTGACACTTTGTGAAATCACTTTCTGCATGATAAGTTAAGTGTTATGTCCCCTAGCTCCTAACTTCCCTAAGTCATCAGCGCTAACACAATGCAGATAACAGTCCCACGCTGCCTGCCAGCCCCATCAATTACGTCAGTGATAAACACGCTGAGTTTTCTGGCCAAAACAAGAAGGTTGACAGGTGTGGATGGGATGGGAATATGGCCCTTTATGTGATATAACGATACTGACATCCCAACAATAATTTCTTACATGTTTGAGTGATAATAAGTAATTATCTATCCCAAAAACTTTTGTTGAGTTTGATGCCTTGAAAGTGCCCTTGGTGGTGTTATTTTCTGTTAGGGGACATCTTGTTAATAAGAACAAAGATAGTTTACTGAAGTAAAGCAATTTCTGGGAAAGATGAGTTATCATTTTGCTGTACCTGTACCTACTGAAAAAATTTGAGCTCAAAGAAAGCTAATACAACAACCATATATTAGGACTAGAACTAGAGTATACTTCAACCTGCTTTGATAATAGGACATATGATGGGATAGTACAGGCACCAGCTATTGAACTGCGGAATGGAACTAAAACGTGCCAGTTAATACACAATGTTATACAAAATACAGACACAGAAAAAAGACAATGGAAGCAAAAATGTATTAAATTCATTAGTGTCTGTTTGTAGCTCTTACAGCTTTCTCACATAACAGGTTATTATTGGTGGCCCTAGCAGGGTGTACAGTATATATATATGTTTCTAAATATATTATGCTGAGTGTCAGCTTGGAATAAACTAGGCTTCTGTGTAATGGACATATGCTATATATGGAACATATAATGGACATATGCTATGTCAGCAATTGGGCATAAATATAGTCGTATATATAGAATGTGGTCTGCTTCAGTATATAAAAAAAAAGTTCGGCAGAATGTCACAGAAGAAGGAACTACGTATAACACTTGACAAGACTAATTGACACAGCATGAGATTTCTTTCCACATTCCTTATTCTCTGGAAAGGCAAGGTGTCATGCAGTCAAGAAATTGTGTATTTGGTGTTAGAAATCAGTTGTAACCTGGAAACCAGACATTAGCTGGAGATACATAGATAGTCAGCCAAGGTGAGAAGCTGCAGAAAGTAATCACTCCAAAGTAACACACACATAATAATAACAAACATCAGCAGTGACAGCTGCAACAAAGGGAACCTTCACATAATGAAAAGCTTTTAACACCATGATCTTCACTTAAGTAAGTGGCATGCCTATGAAGTTAACCAAGGTTACATTTTTGGAATATAAACAACATGAAAGGATTATAATATTTACTGCTTTGATATAGATAAATGGACAGAGTTTGGAACACATGCAATATTGTAGTAATTTTGGTTATAGGCTTATTTTTTTACATTTGGATTAGATTTATAGTAGGGATTGTTTTGTTTTTTTTGTAGGAAGATTTCCCAAAATGTATCAGATGCAAAAAATAGTAGAGGGAACATTTAGACCCTAGGTGGCCAACCTGCGGCCCTTTGGGCGTTGTTCGGCAGCCCCCTAAAAGCTTACTGTTATGCATAGGGCATAGCAACTCACCTGTCTGCAGAATCGAAGGTTATGTGCCCATTCTTTATACTCAATGGCTTTGATGATATTTATGAGGCATATATTTTTTGATGATATATATATATCTAGCTATTTATGCTGTCATTTTTTTCCATTGAAAATACTTATACAAGTCAGTACAGATTAACAAGGTGTCACAGATAATAGGTTTGAGAAATATGCGAACTGTCATCCAAAGTTTAAAAGCACTGAAGGGGCAACGATTTTGCAAGTCGTACCTGTGCTTTGTCTGTTCTACCAGTCCCACTACCTTTAATCACTCTTCTATCGCTCCCCTGCCTATATATTCATAGACAGAAGAAGCCCTGTGCTAGCATTTGATCCAGTTGCTCAGCTGTGAACTTAAAGGAGAATTCAATTGCTAAGTGTCATTTAAAATCCCTGGCAATATAATATTTTACTGGGATGTGTGGATCAGATAGGAAATCCCAAGTGTGGCTTGGAGTAACCATTTTTGGAATTGAAAATCTACCTTGGAAGGTGAAGCTGTTTGCAAGAAATATCTGTTGATCTTGAAAAATGATATGAAGTAAAAACTTTCTCAGCTCTATGCTTATAACTTAATTATGCTGATTTCACACATATATCTGCCTATCTGCATTTACCTGGGGTTATAGTTTGCGATTATATCCAACAAATGGCCAGCTCCTGTTGACCATGTGAACCTAGCCTGACGTTGTTCCCATTCATCCCTTTCAGACCCAGGCCATGGCAAGCATATCTACATTATCCAAAATACAAAGAACCATTTATATTTCTGATCAGTCAATATATAACCACTTATTCTGAAAGTGTATTGACGGGCCCCTAGGCCCCATGATGCCCCTGGGCTCTAAGCAGATATAAGGGAGAGATCTGCTACCAGGAAGTTGCTGTCCACTCAGAGACTTACTTCCCACTACAGTCTAGTCCAGTGTACTGGCAACCAGGGAGTGCAATAGCACGCAATTCTAATCTAGGCCCCAGTAACAAGGAGCTACTGTTTGTCCAGTCACAGACCTGTGCCAGGTTTCCAGTGGGTTGGGGTGTGGCCCTGACCATGTGGAGCAGACCTGAATGCTACTGGGTGTACTGCCTATGCTGCGATCCTGCCAACCCACTTTATACACCCTCTGGACATGCAAGTACTAACCAGTGTTGGCCCTATATCCCCTGGCCTCATCTGGGCATTGTGGTCTGAGCAGTGTGGGTTGCCTATAGTAAGCGGGTTTGCCCAAACTCTGTACTTTTCTTTGAAAATGTTCATTATTTACAAAATACACTGTTTATCTTCATGTCCCAGTTGGGCCCTGTTTGTAATAAAGTTTGTTTATGCATAATTCGCCTCTGTTCATCAGTTGATTCCTGAACCTCAACAAAAGCATAGTTATTTTTTATGTGAAGTTCTTGCAAACCGTAAAAATTTTACTAATGTGTGTACTAAGCAAAATCTGACAGATCAACAGAGATCTATTACTGCCACAATTACATGTACAAATAAAGGGGGGGGGGGCAATTGCAGACACTGCCTTTAGGGAGGAGAAGTATAAATACTGTGTCTTGAGTTGGATATGCTTTAAACACAGACTGGGCTTCCCTAGGGAGGATTAAATGAGCCATTTAGTTGATTTTACTAATTATATTCAATTTTCATGATGAACCACTTGATAACTGAAAAATAAGCATCACACACTCAGTTCTATTAGATGAGAAAACAGACATTTAGTGAATATAGACTGTACACTGTAGTCCATGGCAGAACATAGCCAAATGATGTTCCATTTTCACAACTGCCATCGATCACATCTTCCACAAATTAACTCTGTGACCCAATCTGCTTACATAACATTTTTATTACCTTTGGTTAACACATCTGGGGCTTCGCGACTAGGAGAGCCCATGCGAGCCAGCAAGTATTGTTGAGCTTCTGCAAGTAACAAGGGAAAATTTTGCTCCGCCGCTGCAAATTGTTCAATTTTATGTTTGACAGAGGCGAGTACCTGGAAACGAAGAGGGAGAAATATATGTCATTTATGGTTTTTCTCACCAAAATTACTTTTCTCTTCAGATGTTAAAAAATGGGGTTGAGTTGATTTCATGAGGTGATGAATGAGCAATTTTGCAGCAAATAGCTTTGAAGTCCCAGAAAAGAGTGAACCCACAGCAGCTCAGGAAGCGTATGTCTGTGCCATGATGAAGTCTCTAATATAACTGGCAGCTCACTTGACATCTAGGGAGCTGCAGCTAAATGATCATTTGAATTCTGCTCTCTATTCTCAGCTAAAGCTGCTCCAAATACAAGTTTAGGGCACATTGCCAGAATACACTGGGGGATTTGGCCATTTACAGTAATACAATACAAGATTTATTTCTCACTGCATCTTTTCTGTTCTTATGGAGAAGGTGGACGGCTGCAGGAAAAATGGCATCACTTGATGTGTATACCATCTATATGTTCATTATCCGGTGTCAGTCAAAATAAAAAAACGACAGAAATGACACAAGCCGGAATTGCTGTATATCACATTAGGTTTTATGGCAATAACTCAATGTATTTATTTTTAGCATGGCTGACACAAGTGACTACTTATTTCAGTGATGTCCAAATGAAGTAATTAATAAAAAACAAACAAAAATAAATACAGTTCTTTGGTCACAAGAAGCAGATTTGCAGCATTTGATGTACATTTGGAAGCAAGGCTCTGGTGTTGTACTTCTTTTTTTTGGCATATTATATATTGGCAAAGTAATAACCCAGATTTGCATGTGCATAAGAATGTATTCGTTTCACATTAATCAACATTAGTTTTATGTTTTGGATACATACAAGCAATGTATGTATTACTTTTAGGGATTAGGGCAGATAAGAGAGTTAATGGTTTAAGATTAACCTCCTTGGCAGTACCCCGAGTGTGGCTCAGGGTAACTAGGAACAAGGACACGAGGCCCACAACCTAGTGCAACAAAGTAAAGTACTGTAAATCGTTAATGGAGAAAAGACAAAATACTCACATTAAAGGAGGTAGATTATAGGCTTAACAAGGATTGATCTCTCAGGGCCGTGTGCTTACTGGTATGCCAATCACTTCTGGATCTGCCTCTTCGGCGTCATTGATGGGGCCAAAGAGGTGGGGTGATCATTGATGGCTTTCAATGTGGGTTTCCACCTCACATCCCCGATGCCATTGATTATATGAAGAGGAAAGGAGGGGGGAAATCAAAGCAGAGTACTCGTTACTCTGCTTTGATTGCCTGTGCCATATTGTTGCAAACTACGTGGTATGCGTGTACCGCCAGGAAGGTTAATGTCCAATTCTAGAACCAAATATAAACACATAGTATCATTCTCTGCTCACCTTAATGTATTACTTAAGTTGTCCTGTATGTCAGTTAACTCAATTAATATTTGGCTGATCGTGTGACCGTGAAGTTCTAGCCATCCAATGGTGAGATGAATAGAAGCAAGCAATTTTGATTGATGACAAAGGTAAAATGTCAACAATGTTTTCACTTCTAATGTTTCTATAACAAGAGCTTTAAGGTCACGTTTGATTATGGGTCAATATTAATGTATAGGTTCATATCAGCAGGTACAGGGGATCCATAAGGGATTTTGATTTAAGCTAAGAACAGTTGCACATGGTGTTGGATCTGGGGCTCAGTTTGGCACTAAATATGGTCATCTGTTTAAATCAATCTTTTCAAGAATCTGAAGGTTAAAATGGTATGGCGTTTATACAGTCTCCTTAAACCCAGCTCTCCAGGCAGATCCTCAGCTTCTTCTTCTACAATGTAGAGCCATTAGCTCTTAATTTTAGGTGGACATTAGACAACAAAAGACTTACCAAGGCAGTGCAGGTTCAGTAAAATGTTATTACACTGCCTCCTAGACATAAAAAAGAAATTAACCTTTGTAGTGGGGTTGATGACCCACTCCAAAGCTTAATAAAAGAGGTTTCAGCTTTAACAAAATTACTTTTTTTTGTTAAAAAGCCCACAAGCATGTATACTACTATTATTATATCATTCAAGAACCTGAAAAAACTTTATTACTGAATTTGTGTACGCTCCAAAGAGATTACCTCCAGGTTTAATGAAAAATTCAAATAGATAAGAGACCAGAATGATTTATTATGTTTTTACAGATCAAAATGAAAACATTCTATCTATGACCCATGCAGTAGGTCAAGTATTACATCCTCTAGTCTAGACACAACCTACGCTTGTGTGTTCACTATCTTCTGCTGTTGGCTTATGACATTAAAACAGTTGTACATCATCATACAGTTCAAACTCACAATCAACATACAATTCCAATTCTCAATTCTTTTTTAAAATAAGTTGGTTTCAGAGAATTAAAGGTCAATGAACTATAATTAAGAACAAAATGCTAGATAGAAAATAGTAAAGTTGTAAAGCAAGGAAGTGTTCCTTGTTTTTTTAAATTATCAATTATGAACTGTTTTATTCTAGATATATATTTTTTATTTAGTCCAAAACACATACTGTTATTAAACTGACCTCCCTGTAAACGGGCACTAGATGTTATACATACAGTGGGTACAGAAAGTATTCAGACCCCCTTAAATTTTTCACTCTTTGTTATATTCCAGCCATTTGCTAAAATGTTTTAAGTTCTTTTTTTTCCTCATTAATATATACACAGCACCCCATATTGACAGAAAAACACAGAATTGTAGAAATGTTTGCAGATTTTTGTGGTCCATTTCTTCAGATCATCCTTGAGATGGTTCTACACCTTCATTTTAGTCCAGCTGTGTTTGATTATACTGTTTGGGCTTGATTAGGAAAGCCACACATCTGTCTATATAAAGCTAGCCATACACAGCACGGATTCCATGGCCGCTCGATTCATCATCCGATCGATTCCGGCGATTCTGCCTGGAATCGCAGGTGTGATCAATCGGCCAATTAAGAGAATCCATCGCAGCATACCACCTTGTCCAACGGATTCCGGGACGATTCCGTGTCCGATTCCACCTCCGATTCCACCTCACAAATGGCCACTCCCCCTGATCTGTGCAGAATCGGATGAAAAAGACCAACTTGTTGGTTCTCTGAGGGATCCGATTCTGAGCCCCTGAACGATCGGACGTGATCGGACGGACAAGGTGGGATGCACACGATTCCGGCACGATCGATTCACGTGCACGCGCCCGGAATCGAACGGCCCGGAATCCGGCCGGAATCCGACCCGTGTATGGGGGCCTTAAGACCTTACAGCTTGCAGTGCATGTCAGAGCAAATGAGAATCATGAGGTCAAAGGAACTGCCTGAAGGGCTCAGAGACAAAATTTTGGCAACACACAGATCTGGCCAAGGTTACAAAACAATTTCTGCAGCACTTAAGGTTCCTAAGAGCACAGTGGCCTCTATAATCCTTAAATTGAAGAAGCTTGGGACAACCAGAACCCTTCTGGCCAAACTGAGCTATCAGGGTAGAAGAGCCTTGGTGAGAGAGGTAAAGAAGAACCCAAATATCAGTGTGGCTGGGCTCCAGAGATGCAGTTGGGAGATGGGAGCAAGTTGAAAGTAGAAAGTCCACCAGTCTGGGCTTTATGGCAGTGTGGCAAGAAGGAAGCCTCAGTTCAAGACACATGAAAGCCTGCATGGGGTTCGCTAACAAACACCTGAAGGACTCCAAGATGGTGAGAAATAAGATTCTCTGGTCTGATGAGACCAACATAGAACTTTTTGGCCTTAATTCTAAGCTGTATGTGTGGAGAAAACCAGGCACTGCTCATCACCTGTCCAATACAGTCCCAAAAGTGAAGCATGGTGGTGGCAGCATCATGCTGTGGGGGTGTTTTTCAGCTGCAGGGGCAGGGTGACTGGTTGCAATCAAAGGGAAAGATGAATGCAGTCAAGTACAGTGATATTCTGGATGAAACCCTTCTCCAGTGTGCTCAGGACCTTAGACTGGGCCGAAGGTTTACCTTTCAACAAGACAAGGACACTAAGCACACAGCTAAAATAACGAAGGAGTGGTTTCACAACACTCCGAGCCAGAGCCCTGACATAAACCCAACTGAGCATCTCTGGAAAGAGATAAAAAATGGCTGTCCACCAACGTTTACCATCCAACCTGACAGGACTGGAGATGATCTGCAAGGAGGAATGGCAGAGGATGCCCAAATCCAGGTGACTTGTTGCTTCTTTCCCAAAAAGACTCATGGCTGTATTACATCAAAAGGGCGCTTCTCCTAAATACTGAGGAAAGGGTCTGAATACTTAGGACCGTGTGATATTTCAGTTTTTCTTTTTTAATAAATCTACAAAAATGTCTACAATTCTATGTTTTTCTGTCAGTATGGGGGTGCTGAGTGTACATTCATGAGGAAAAAGAAAGAACCTAAAAGATTGTAGCAAATGGCTGCAATATAACAGAGTGAAACATTTAAGAGGGTCTGAATATATTTCATACCCACTGTATGTGTCTGTATAACTGGGCAGGGACCACACATGTTGCTATATTTATCAGTAATTAATGTAGGAGCTGTAGAAATTGTGGTTTCTATATAATTAAATGAATAAGTTAGAAACAAACACTTGTACTTGAGTTAAGTAAGAAACAGATTAAAAAGCAGAAAATGAAGAAGAAAATTTTATTATATTGGAGAGCGCTGCGGGGCTTGAGATCCACTGAACGCTTTTAATAAAGACTGTCATTTGAAGTCGTTATCAGCAGACAGTGTATGGTGTGCCACTGAAGTTTAGTCATTTTGTCCTTCAATCCCGCAGTATCCGTTTCAGAATAAAGAGAAGCATTTTGCTGTCAATGTGTACTAGGTATCTAACAAGTGAAAAAAATGAAGCATGAATGAAATGAAAGCATTGAAGCAGCAAAAAAAAGAAAGAAAAGAAACGTGTCTTTCACTGATGTGACATCTCTTGACTGTCTTCAGATTCCTTCTGCTGTCAGGATCACACTTGTCATCATTTTCAGCCATAATATATCTATTTATGTGCATCTGCTGCAACAGGTTAACATTTAAAAGCAAACTATTTGTAGTAGATATCACCTTTCTGCTTACGTATTTTTCATTTTATATGTGTTATCTTGTTTCGTTTTCAGTCCAGTGTGATCTTGTAATAACCTTTGCAGTTGGTTTCAAATTCCACTGCAAGGGTTATTCCCCATTTTTCAAGGGGTGGAGAAAATTGTTTTTGATTACTCATCCTCTATCCATCATTTTATTCAGGTGGTGCGCCATTGTGTCGGAGGAGCACACACAAGTCTGTTATGGAACTGCAGGGGGAAGGGTGTAGTGGTGCTGATCATCATTGTGCGCTACACTTTGCTTCTCCCTGACTCCACCAAGTTTTTTTAAAGGAAGGTTTTTTCTTTTATTAACTGATGAAACAGGATAGGATTTAGGTAGCATAAAGGCTGCCACACACTCCCGAACGGTGTCCGGTTTTAGCGCTGAGCGCTGTGCGTGCGCACTTGTGGCCGCCGGTCTGCGTCAAAATAGGCTACTGATTGGGGTGCCCACTTGTGGCAACAGATCCCTGTCGCCCCACAGCTTGGTCGGCTGCCGTTAGTTTCAATCGAGACCGCATCTCCATTGAAGCTAACGTCCGGCACACAAAGGGTGCCCGCCGATGCTGTGAGCGACGGAGTGCTGCGTGATGACGTCATCAGGCTGCACTCCATTGCTGATCTGTGCTGCTCTGTCGGCCCCCACTCGGTACGTATGTGGGGGCGTTTACTCTTTTGGGGGTGGGGGCTTGTAAGCCCAAGTGGTTCCCCAGGACAAATGGACCGATGACAGATGACAAGAAGAAGAGTGTTTTGGTCTTCTTTAGAAAGACACTTTGGCAAAACACATCAGAGACAACCAAGCACTAAACAAGAGATCTTGATTGTATAAGACCCTTGTGGGGTTCTCCCACTATTGTGAGGTAGGTTTAAAGGAGGTGCTCCGGATTGTGGAACCCTCTTTACCTCTCAAGATCAAAAACCATGAAACTGTAAGAATGGTGTTTTCCCTTTTCCCCTTTTTTATCATTAATGCATGTAGATTATATGTGTTGTTTTTTATTTGCCGTAGTTGAATAAATAATCTTGATATTTAAACGGGATTTTTGGACACCTTTGAATTACCTTATACTAATAGGTTCTATGAGATTTAATGTTGAAATCCTGACTTCTTAGTGAGGTGGGGGCCAGTGTTTTTGAAGAGTATTGTAAGAATACTAACCCAATTCCATCCAGAGACTGTTGATCTCTTTCCATCACTATTAACTGTCAGATTAATGCCTATAAGTGGTCTGCATCAATGGGAATTTGCTTAAAGCGGGTTTTAGATTACCATGCAAGTCTATGGGACTACAAAGAAATCACAATGCAGAGCATTTGCAAAGGTAGATAGATAGAGGTATACACCTGTTATTGAAAGGAAAAGGATGTAAAAGTACTAATAACTTTATAAACAGTATGAGCTTTATACAAGACCTTAACTGTGCGGATGGCATCATTAATGCGGATGGCATCATTAATCTGCATGGAAAAAACAACCAGATATAAGGTTTTACTGTACCTGGTAGAGTGATCGGACGCTGGGTTGCAAGACCATGTTGGTGTTGAGGAGGTAGGAGCGGATGAGCGGCTGGGGGTAAGCTGCAAGCTGTGTAACAATCCCAATCAGTAACAAGTTTACATGTAAAGAATTCTGCAGCATATTCTCTAATTTTGATAAAACAACACTGATGAATGGACCTGAAACAATACAGATATATATTTTCATTATTCTAGATATTATTCAATAATATAACTATTATTATTGTACAAATATTGGAACACAGTTCAACAGGTATAAAAATACAATACAAAGCAAATAGTAGCAGCCGGGAAACAGCAAGAGAAATATGACCCTGTCTGTACATACTTACAATGTAAAAAGGGAACACTTTATAATAAATGTTAGACTATCCAGATGTATATGAGATGACTGTGTGATGGATCAGAGAATAAAGCCTTGACCTGGAAACCCCAAAGCTTGGAAACCACATACAGATGCTGGATGTGGTTTTCTCTAAGTGTTTCAATTAGTTTTGGTGTGGTAGATTGCTATTTTCAGGTGTAAAACAAGGCGGTTTGATGCTCATAAATATGCAGACATGCAATTCATTCTGGGAGTGAATGGAACTGTCTGGTTATTTTTTTGTACATAACAGACTGAACTTGGACAATGTAGGATATGGTATGATATAAAATGAACCCAAGTCACAATTTAAAGTGCACCTAAACTCACAAACAAAAAGAAAATGTTTACTTACCTCTGCGCTGTTCTTATATCTCAAAGTCGCTCCAAACTCCTAAAAAAATATAATTACCTGCTGTGTTGCAGTCCCCATGTTGATTCCTCTGTAACTTCCAGTCTTCTAGTGGTTAATAAATGCAGTAAGGCTATCTTAAACTTAACATAGAGACGTGTTGACCTGCAGCTTAAGATAACCTGACTAAGTTCAATAACAGCCTCATTGATTTTGCAAAGAGAGGAAACAGGGAACATTTTTTATCTTTATTTTTTACAGATCATCCAAATAAAAGAGGTATTGCCAGTGAGGAACACAAAGTATATCAGGTGAGTTTAGGTGGGCTTGAATGATAGATCTTTATGCTGTAAAGTATACCTACCGTATATACTCGAGTAAAAGCCGACCCAAACATATGCAGAGGTACCCAATTTTAGAAAATAATCTGGAAAAACTGAATGACTCGAGTATAAGCCAGGGGGGGGGGGGGGATGTGTAAACATCATCGAATCTGGATTCAGAAAAGCATAATACTGCATAATATGTGAAATCAAATGATTGATCTGTGGCATTCATTTTAAATTGAAATTTAAAAAACTAAAATAATTACACTGCTGAGCCACTGTTTGACTCTAAACTAGCAAACTGTTTGATGAAAGCTTGATTGGAAGAGTAGAATATACAGGAGAATAAAAAGATGAGCAGTCTTCTATGCAGATGACTATCAAAGTATATCTGGTAAACCCAAACTAGTATGTCATATTGTAATACAATATGCTATATAAAATGAGTGTTGTTAATCATCTGGATGTCCAATTTAATAATGACCTGCTAAACTACTAGAAAAGCAACAGGATTTTATTCATAATAGTAATTATGCGTTTTTAAATACCCTTTCTTCTTTTGTATTTTCTTGTTTTGATATGATTTCAAGCTATACTGTGTGTACATATTGTAATAGAAGGTACCATAGCCATGTATACAGGGCAGCACATAAGTTGTACACAAAAGGACCACAAACTAGCTATGCGTACCTTGATTATTCTTACTACGCCCATCTGCATACTAGTCAGAGAGGGGGAGATCTCCAGCACACAGCGTCCCCCTCTTCCCTGATGTGTGAGAAAGAGGATGGTGAGAATGAAAGGGTGTGGAATTGGGAATTGAGTTGAAAGTCAGAGTAGGCACATGTAAGAGTAAAATCTGACAAGAAAAAAACACTGTTGGAATGCTGACAGTTGGAATATGACTATGAAAGGTTGACATTTGGACTGCAGGTAGTCTCAGGGATTAGTTACTAAGCCAGAAAATGTTAAGGTTGCACGTCTGAGGTATGAGATTTGGAGGTTCACAAGGTGCTGTACTGTGAGAGTTACATTTGACTCAAAGGCAGCTGGTGACCTGTAGATGGAGACAGCTAATTGGAGGCTCAATCAGGATCAGGGAGGTCCATCTGCATTAGAATCTACCATGCAGGAAGCTGAAGCAGAGGACAGTGAGGGAGACAGTGAGGAAGACCACATACATATGGGGTGAGTACCAAACACCATCTCCTGGTACTCATCTGAGGAGCTCACAAAAAAGTTACCCGCACCCCTGAATATAGAGCATGTTTTACATGAAAAATAATTTTATTTAGTTTAGCCTGAGTTATCTTGGGGTGAGTTTCTCAGCTGATAAAACTCACCCAGAGATAACTCAAAGAAAACTCACCTGTCCACTAAATTCCCCAGGTGATTCTGTGCAGCGGCATACAGGCCGATGCTTCTGTGCTTCCCCATAACGCCAGAGGGGCGGGGAGTAGGCGCCCCTATTGACTTCCATGTAATGGAGGAGGTGTCCCTTTTTCGGAGCACACTGGTAACACCTGAGCTGTGTTCGGGCCCTTCCAGAGGGCAGAAGATTGCAGCAGCATTTAATGTACTCTGCCGCGATCGCCCGTGGTGCGCTTTTTAAAAAAGCATGCCAAGTGCGCAATGCCTAAGAGTTTCATTAGGTATCCATTTTCTGTTGTAATATATATCAAAAGTGTTTTCACTCCATATCTGCACTACCATCAATTGATATAATAGATTTGAAAAGAATACAATATAAAAATCTTGTAGTACCTGTGAAAGGTGCTGCTTGTGACCGTGCAGAGTTATCTTTGTATTTTCCAAGCTCCTTTGGTCCAAACGGCGAAGGCATACTTTCTGATGATGGAGTTCCCAGAGAATACTTTTCAAAGTCGTCGTCATCTTCATCGACTAGAGAAACACTTTCATGAGCTGTTGAACTGGATTCTTCTATTGAGGTGGTGTTCAATCCATTTATTATCTCATCACAACGAGCTATAAAATCCTCACTTTCTGGACTTAGAGGATTGTTATTGGAATTCCCATCTGTATCAGGTGTGAAATCAAGGTTCAATTTTGGTATATCCGTATTTTTCCTTTTTATGGTATCCTTACTGAGAGTTACATTTTTTTGGTTGTTTTGTGCCGTTTTATTTCCTTTTTGTCCCTGAGAATTTGCATCATTAAGTTTATTTTGCTGATCCGCTGTCAGACTGTTAGCTGAAAAGTCTTTATTATCATTCTCTATTGTATCAGTGGAATCTTTTTCTGCACACAACCTGTAAACCATCACATCATCCTGGAAATCAGATTCTTCAATATAGGACCCTTTAATGAACATGGGCTCCTGTGCTAACACAGGTTCGGTAGTTGGCTGCGGTGAACAGTTTCCAGAGTCAGGAGATATTCCAGTGTCATAACTATCGTCCCACTCAAGATCCATCTGAAGTTTTCCACCAAGAGAGGGATTGTCAGAAGAGAAAGACCCCACATTACGTCTGTTTGTACCCCTGAAAGTAGGAAACTCCCCTCTTTTGAAACTGCTCTCCAGAAGAGCTTGAAAAGAAGTCTCTGGGTCTGGTTTCTCCCCATCATATGGGGCTGACCATACCTTACAGTCCTCAACACATCTAAGAATATTTTCATGAGCTTCCCAAAGATAATCCAAGTAGCTTGCATCAACTGTTTGCATGATTTCCTCATCAATGTTAGATTCCACTTCAGATGAAGATGATGATGCTCTTAGAGCTTTGGGATCTACACAAAAAACATGAAATATTTGGTCAGTAAGTTTATTTTTCCTGCTCAGCAAGTTATATCTACTCCTTGCCCATTTTCCCACTAAACTACCATATATATATATATATATAATTTTATCTACAAAAACTGAAAACATTTATTGACTTGAGTATAAGCCAAGGGTAGGAAATGCAATGTCAGATAATGCAGTTTTCAATTTTCATTTTTGAATCATAGATTGTAAAAAGTTCAATATGAAATCCTATCTCCAGTTACAATGGGCCACCAGAGTAACCGGCCACCAGATGGCAGTGTGGTGTTTGTTTACATCAGATCAGCTGTGGTCAGGAATCTATGGAGCTCTCAAGCTTGGTGGCTGAGATATTTTCAGCACATTTTTTGGGCTGAAAAACTTGGCTTATACAAGAGTATATACTGTATATGTGATTTGTATAATACACATAACAATACAGATCATGGGCAAAATTGTGTATAGAGGTTAGCATTACCGAAATCACGGATGTCACTTCCAGTATCGGTAGGTTTGCCTTCCCTCCCTCAAATTAAGTAGCAGGGTAACTTAGGAGGGTAGGGGTCAATACATTCCCTCCTAAGTTCCGACCACACTTGGTGGTAACTTAGGAGGAAGAGTTAACCCGATTTCCAGATCCCGGGAAAAAATGGGATACCTCACAGATATGGTATCATTAGAGTAGGCACCATATAGTTTTTGCTTCAAGTGTCAATAAACTCAAAATATTTTTCAATACAGACTCCCAATTAGCATTAGTCTATTACTATTAGTCTATTACTATTTGCAGCATTTTAATGTATTGTAAAGCCCTTCGTGATAATAGAAAATACCTGGAAATTTTGCCAATAGGATGGTCTCCCTTATTCCCAATAGTAATCCTGTGCAGGGTGACATTTCCTCTACAGGGCAAGCCACAAATGGGAGCATGCTCCATTCTCACAACATGTGAATAACATGTATGCATTTGATTTTGTTTTCTTGGTATACTAGAGTCACAGGACTGGAAATAATTCAATTACAGCAAAGAAGAATACAAGTGACACCTGACATTGCAGGTCCACCTACTGGCCAGACCTTGCAGTTAAAGAAAAATTATATGAAATTGCCAGTATAAATTGTTTATAAAAACGTTGTTCATTCTGCTGAGAATATACTGATTAAGCAATGAAATATTTTGTGTAAGGCTTCTCAACCTGTATAGCAAAAAAAGGAGACAGATTTGTTTACTGACACTTGTAACCTACGCTTGGTATTGATTGCAACATATTCTATAATGATAAGTAGAATAGTCATATACCGTATATGCCGGCGTATAAGACGACTGGGCGTATAAGACGACCCCCCAACT
>CM070032.1:169408041-169422758 GCA_036250615.1 Ptychadena robeensis
CCCCCCCCCCCCCCCCCCCCCCCCCCCGCCCAAGAAAAATACTTAAAATCATCTTTAGCTTGACCTATGGGCTAATTCATGTAATTAATTTTAAAGCAGCTGACAGTCAGCAGGGGTTGCACACAGTGTGTGGGTGTTTGTTAACCTTATAGGCAACTGTATAAAAACTGACCAGGGCAAACCTAATGTTGTGTTTCACACACTGCAGTGGTTTTTCGGGAGCCTGTATTAGTCCTATGTGTCATAGTCATATGTAACCTCATAGGTTAGAATTGACTTCTGGTTTTCCCATGAATGTACAGGTTGACAACAATAAGTTATGGTCTATGGAGTTTTAGGCCAACTAATTCCAGTTCAATAGAACCCTCTATAAAAACTTGATTGCTGATGAGCAGACAGCAGTTCTTACATTTGTAGATGGTATACTTTTTATTCCAAAACCAGGGTAAAAAAATCTTTGTCAGTAGTTTTGTTTTTTTATGTGAAGTTTTAAGCAACTTAGAAAGAACTAAAACACATTCAAATAGAACAAAAAAATTTAGAACCCCCACATCACATATGGAGCAAAAAAAGCAGGGGCATTTTTAACACATTGTTAGGAAATGTTTGGTAATGTGTTTCTTTTTACCCGAAATGGTGTGTTTATACGGCTGACCAGTGTGTCCAGGATTTGAACATTTTCATGTTGGTATATGAGAACAAAGCGGAGAAAGTTTTTAAGTAAAGATGGTTCTGAGACACTTCGCAAAAAGAGGTCCAAATAAGCGGTCGTTGTCATCACTTCCTCCACAGTCACCTAAAATACAAATATTTTCATCATATATAATATAAAAATGATAATGGACAGCACAACTGTACTTTAATGACTAACCAAATTTAGCAAAATGTTGCCAGGTACATCAACAAACCAAAAAATGCTCACTCTATGGCAAAATGAAAATCCAAGGCACTGCGTATGATTCAAATCCTCCATGATATTGTGTTCCACTATTCTAATTGAATTGGCTTTGCTTTTCAAACCCTGATCTATCTTCTTCCATTATCTGATTTGAACATGACAAGACAGCAGACCTCACTGATTTATAGAAGTAAATTAAGAAAAATAGCTTTTGTAGAATATAAAAGAACTCAAGGCAGATATGTCAAACTTAATTGTAATGGGTTGTAACCTCGTCACATTGGTCTTCACCAGTCCCATGGAAGTTGTCACAAGTGGAAATCTGACTCCTAATATTTTTGTTATTAAGAATCTAAATTTTAAGAAACATTAACACATATATGTAATAATAACATATTGTATTAGACTTAACACATTTATAGAATTAATACATTGGTCAACTTTAAAGACATGGACTTAACAATAAAATATTTCAAACAGTAATAGTAGAATACAAAGTAAAACTCACCACCTTTCAAAGGGCACTAATCTTGTTCTACCATATTCACTCTCCTTTAATTTATGTACTGACAGGTATGTAAGTCTCTCCTGTCCTAGAACAGGTAAGTTTTACCCCTGCCTATTTCCCCCTCATAATAAACACACATACAGGGAGTGCAGAATTATTAGGCAAGTGGTATTTTTGAGGAAAATTTTATTATTGAACAGTTTCTCAATGAACCCAAAAAACTCCTATTAATATCAAGTCAGCTGAATCGTATTTGTAGATGAATCTATGTAGTAATTTAGTTTTAAGCTATTTTAGGGGGAAAATATCAAATGTGGGTGGGGTTGCATGGTGAACTATTACTGTATGGGCATAATTATTTAGCACACTTAACAACAAAAACCTAATTTTATACCCATTTTCAATTATTTATTTTTTACCAGTAAAAACCAAATAATAACATCTCAAACATTCAACAATATTCAGACATTTCGTAACATTCAAAAACAAAACAAAAACACAATCATTGACCAATATGATAGCCCCACTTTTCTTTGCAAGGACCACTCAAAAGCCTGTCCATCCAAATGATTCTGTCAGTGTTTTGATCTGTGTTCACCATCAACATGTAAAGGTGCAGGCAAGCAGACCACAGCCTCCCAGACACATGTTCAGAGAAATAGAGGTGAATACTGTTATTTCCCTCCTGTGTAAAATCACACATTTGATAAGATGGGCACCACAGGTTCTCAATGGGGTTCAAGAATCAGGTGAACAAGAGAGGCAGGCCAATGGAGTCAAATTTAGTTTCGGTTTTCTAATCTTCTTTTAATACCCTTTCTTGCAGCCATCCACTGCTGTGTAATACTTTGGACGCGTGGAGCTGGAGCATTGGTCCTGCCATGAAAATCAGGATTTTCTTGAAGGATGCAGACTTCTTCCTGACCACTGCTTGAAGAAGGTGCCTTCCCTACCCTGCAGTAGGACTGGGGTTGAGCTTGACTCCTCCTCAAACCGAAAAGGCCCCACAACTCATCGTTGAATGCATACCAGCCCAAACCAGTACTCCACCTCCACCTTCTGGCGTCTGAGTCAGTGAACTGGAGCTCTCTGCCCTTTACATCCCGCCATGTGTCCCATCCAAGACTCACTCTCATTTCATCAGTCATAATACTTAGAAAAATCAGTCTTGAGAATTTTCTTTGGCCAAGTCTTGACGTTTCAGGCTTGTGTGTCTTTTCAGTGTGTCGTCTTTCATCACAGCCTTTCTACCTGGCCCTGTCTCTGTATGCACCCCTTGTGCTTTTGGCACTCCATGATGTTCAGCTCTGAAATATTGCCAAACTGGTGGTCAATGGCATCTTGGCAGCTGCACGCTCTGACTTTTCTCAGTTCATTGGGCAGTTATTGTGCGCCTTGTTGTTCCACACCTTCTTGCGACCCTTTGACTCTTTTGAATGAAAGCTTGATTGTTCGATGATCACGCTTCAGAAAGCTTTGCTGCTCCCTCTCCAGTATCTCACTATTTTTGACCTTTCTAACCTGTCAATTCCCTTCTTTTTGACCCATTTGATTTTGGCCAAAAGGAACAAGGAAGTTGGCCCCTAATAATTATGCACACCTCATATAGGTGTTGATAGTAATTAGAACACACCCTTCTCATTACAGAGATGCAACATCACCTAAATGCTTCAATTGGTAATTAGGCGTTCGAGCCTATACAGCTTGTGAGTAAGACAACATGCAAGAAAGAGATGATGTGGTCAAAATACTCATTTGCCTAATAATTCTGCACTCCCTGTACATGGTACATGGTATGATATATGATGCAATACTACTTAGACGGCTAGACACAGCCATATTTGTTTCAAGCTGCAGTTATTAAATGAGGTAAAATCTACAAAGAGAGACTGCATGAAGAACCTAGTAAGGGGTCAATCTGGCACAGAAGCTGGTAGCTGTGTCCCATCATTATTAGTTGTCTCTTCTAGGGGGCCACCAATAGGCATGCAGGCCTAATAATAAATCATGCCTTACTAATTATGATAATTTCTGTTAAGTAAATTTTTTAATGATGTTGATGTTCTTTTTTAAAATCTGCAACCTCCTTTAAATACCGAAGAAATCAGACTTAAAAGCTAGGAATGTGTTGAGAAGTGGTCTCATTATTCTGCAAGTATCACCTTGAGAACCAATTTTTTTAATAATAAGACCATCAAGCAATATGCAATTTAAATGAGTTAAGTGGTATGTTTTGCGACAGTAGGAAGGATATCTTTATCCTCAATTAAATTGTAATTTTAATCTTTTAATGTCAACCAATATAAAAGTCTGATTTTTTTAAATTGTCTTGCTAATGTATTCTTCAGTGTAGGTACCTTTAATGCTCTTTAATATGTTCCTATAAGTTTACAGAACAGGAAGTAAAGGAAAATCTCCCTAATAGGACACAGAACTGGGGAAAAAAAGAAAAGGGCAACAGCTTTCATTTACATTTTTATCAAAGTAAAAAAAGTTTTGGCTCTATATATAACCTAGGAAAGACTAACTGTTATGGTGAATAGAAAAGGGAACAAACTGTGTAACTCACGACTTTGACCACACCAGTCTTCTGAAATCTTCTGCAACAGATACTTACTGCAGTAATTGAAACCCCATGCATATTTTTCTGTATTGTGAATTTTATATTTGCACCTATTATAAGTATTCAGGTTTAGGCTAGGCTCACAACTAACTGATTACGTGCGTTGCCATGCATTTGCATGAGAACAGCACCATTGAATCTAATTTGAAGTTGTTGGACAAATTAAAATTTTTAAATGAATGGAAAGGTGTGAACATGGACTTACTGTTGCCTCGCTATATGCAACCAGGAGTAACAGTAGCCTACCCTTATAGAAAATAAGTAGAACAGTTTTCATGTCTGGATTGTTATGTGCACTCACTTAGATTCCACTGCATTCTTGCCTTACATCTCGCGTATCTGTTAACAGTTCTTCGCAAAGATTTACAATTTGTCTTTTTCCTTCTGTGATCTTAGCCAGTATGAACACTGTGCGTATTGCACGTATACATTCGCAATGCACGCAAATATGCACGATGTATGCCGGTAAACAATGTTGAAGCATAATGTGACAAATATGCGCCATTGCGGACATCCGAGCGCACATTCATGAAAAATTTGGAATTCTCGGATGTCGAATATTCGTTGAATATATTAGAATTTCGAATAACTTGAATCGTTCAACACTATTCTTAACTAAAATTTACAAAATCTTTAAAAACAACGAATACATAATACTCACCTGTCTGCTGCCTTGTGCCAGGCAGACCAATTTCTGAACAATACCTGAACAAAAAAAAAAAGACATACTTACATTGCCCTCTTCATGGTTTATGGAGTCCCCCTTCTTCTCTCTATATACCACCATCTTCTTAGATGGGTGCTGGAGTCTTACCTTTCTTCCTGTCTCTGCACCGCCCCTTCAGTGCTTGTTACAGATTGGAGGGGCAGAGTGGAGCAGAGACTAGAGGAAAGAATCTTCCTTCACGTCTTCCCTCAGCACCGCCCCTTCTGTGTCCATCACTAGTCTCCATTCTGTTACACTCCTCCAGTGATGCAGTGGACTGTAAGGTCCAAGAGGACATGGAAAGGTGACGTTTACTTTCCCAAGTCCCTTTGCACCAGCAGTGAACCATGTCATCCCAGAAGGGGTGGAGTGTCATCAGATTTTACTTTTCAGGTATGTTTTTTTTAACCCTGCTTTGCTCTAATATGGGCATCAGAAGTGGCAGAGCAGGTGATTGGACCGCTTTATATCCCTGTCTACACCCACCTATTTTAATGTACATAGGCCAAAGCACGCACACATTATATCTAATTGGCCTGTTTAAAAGAAAATTGCATGATAATTCATGTCAACACGTTTAAAGTGGATGTGAATCCAGTTTAGTGATGGTACATGGATGTTCGCATTCCTTCTAGCCAGTGAACAGTACGGATGTTCGACCTGCCCTGTTCGAGTTGGAAAGAAGCTTATTATTCTTCCACTGGCAGGATCAGGAGCAGTAAGATCCTGCCAGGGGAAGAATCTTTTCGCTAGACACCGGGTAAAGAACCCGGTCTTCTAGTGAAAAATCGGCTCAGAAAACCAGAAGTGGCGTCACGTCCGGTAATCTGAACAAGCAACTTGTCACTACCGTTTTTTTTCAATTCGAATTCCCCACAAACAGGCAGGGAATTTGAATCTCCATGCAAACAGGAAGACATCAGACTTTTCTAAAAGTGGCCGATGTTTGGCCATCACTATTTAAAACCAAAAAAATCACATTCTAGAAAGCTTCCATTTCCATTTTTACCACAGATAACATTAAATATTCCATATGCTTTAACTGATAAGAGTAACTTCTGAACACCAATGATTTTCAACACAAGGGTTTTAAATAGTTTAAGAAGTTATCACTTAATGCACACATTGGCACTCTGTCTGGCCCACAGGGAACACAAGGAATGAATATGTGAATTGCCCTTGATTGAGAGCTGCAAGTAACGTGATAAATGTTGTTAATAACGTGACCCTTCTCCACGGAGTATAGAGCAGATGGCTGCCACCAGGAGGGTGATTCTTACAAATATACTGATACAACAGATTAATTTATTAAAAACTCTGACAAATGTTCTAAACAGGTTATAGTGGCCAGAAGGGACCTAAAGTAATGTATTCACTATTTGAACAAGAGGCTAAAGATGATATCCTAATATGATAAATAATATTCTGATGATTCAAATATAAGTGTGCCAGGTGAATATCAGCAATGGCAATTTTAAAATGATCCTTACCTTACAATAAAATTAATTGTCAAAAAGAATCACATTTTACCATTATCAACTTTAACCTCCCTAGCGCTCTTGCAAGGTCCCGATTTCTGTATCAAAACTGCACCATAGACTTAAATGGAAATTTTTTTTATGTTGTAGGCATGCAACTTCCCAAAATATGTCCATACAAGGGTCTAGTAGACATTCTGAATATGATAATGTTTTAAACACTCGATTATGTTCCAAAAAAAATATAATAATATATTATAATAAAATGTATCATTTAAATGATAAAATCTCTAAAATACTTATTCTGTATGAAAGATTTCAAAACAGTATGTTTTTATATTTATATTTTGTTTATAATAACATTTTAATTCAATTGGAAATGTGTTTTGTGTTCTTTGTTTATCCAGTACAATTCCCTTTGCCACCCTCTCTCCCCAAGATGGACCTCGTGACTTTAAAGGGGCACATCTGAGGAATCACACTGAAAACTGTTTTCTCCATAGGTGCTGCTCACCCAGTGCAGTACTAACAGGACAGTGCAGGACAAGATGTTGCCATCAGGAACGCCAGGGGGTTAAATAAAAAGTTATAGTTCAAATAAAATGCATAAGTAGCTCAAGGATTAGCTTTATGTTGTATGTTGAAACCTCTTCAATAAAATGATGTCAAATGGTTAGCCTTATATAATGGGATCCATTATTTCATGGTTATTTTTGTCATAAGGTTTGTCAATGGACATATTTTATATCACTAAATGTAGGTTTTGTTTATACATAGAAGTAACATCAGAAGCAGCCATCTGATGGGTCGTGATGACCCCGTAGACTATGGAGGTAAGGGCAGGGCTTTCTATTAAAGTAGTAAGAGAGAGCATGGATCTATAATCACTGAAGAATAGTTCCACGTTAAGGATTGTTTGCTCATTAAGTGGTCACATTCTGATTAATATAATTAATTCTAGCATAATTTTTACCGAAAGCAATATTACATATTTTTAGGGGTTTACTTTTCATTTAAACTAGCGAATTATATAAAATTTTCATCATTTAAATGCCTGTTTCTAAAAAAAAGATAACAGAGAAGGTTTTAATGGCCATGGATGTTATGGTAAGTCAATGCACACTGAAATGAAAATGCATCAACTTACATTAATTCAAAGCTTACTGTATATACTCACGTATAAGCCGACCCAAATATAGTCGGAGGCACCTAATTTTGGAAAACATTAATGACTCGAGTATAAGCCGGGGGGGGGGGGGACCAGCAGCAGCTAAGGCTCAGAAACACACAGCAAATGTGCTTTTGTTTAGAGATGTTATTATATAATTCAGCAGATTTGTAATGCCCCTGAACATGATATCATCACCAAAATTGCTCGAGATGTAGAGAAGGTTTCTGGGAACATTGTAAAGTAAAAGAATTGCTAGAGCATAAAAAATTTTTTTCAAATGTTCCCTTCTCTACATTCCCAGCAAATATGGTGATGATAGCATGTATCTACATGATTTTTATTTCTTGACCCAAATAGAAGCAGAATTTCATTTTTTGAGCAAATTTCAGGTGCTGAAAAATTCAGCCTTTATTCAAGTATATACGGTAATTGAAAAAACAATTTTGACAAATTATGGAATTACAAAGGTAAAGCCTAACAACAGGATTTTGAGGGGGGGAAATGTGTCTTATAGAGCTGTAGTTCTTTTTAAGTTAGCCATAAGCACACTGACGTTAGTTTGATCGATTTTAAATTAGATTGACTTGTGCAATAAAAATATCAACTGCTTATTAAAAATAAATGTATTGTACTACAACACAGTGTAATAAATATACAATCCATTCTTTAAATTCTATAACTTTAAAGAGTGAGTTGAGAATGAATACCGTATTATCCGGCGTATAAGACGACTTTTGAACACAGGAACATGTGTGTAAAAGTCGGGGGTCGTCTTATACGCCGGGTGTGGCTGGCAGGGGGGTGCAGGGGACCATCTAGGGGAGCCGGTAGATCTGCTCCCTGGATCTGTGCTCACTGGGCTGCGTGCTGGCTAGCAGAAGCAGAGAGACTTCGAAAGGAAAGAGCAGTGTTACCATGACTACGGGATTCTTCTTCATCATCCCAACCAATAAAAAACGCAGGAGAGAACACACCCTCTCCCCCTCTAGCTCTGCTGTAGAAACAAAACCTGAGTGAAACTGTAACTTTGAACATTAATAGTATAATGATGAAACTTTCAGGGTCAGTAATGCTCACCTTCTACTACTTACACCCCGAGTTTCACCACTCTATCTACAACACTTATAAGTTAAATTTCAGCTAAAGTCCAGCTATCAGATAATGCTCCTTCATTGTCAGAGAGATATACTCCTGTATGCAACATTTAACTTGCCTACATTGAACACATATATCTTTGAAACCCTGCATGGTAGAACCTTGAAATTTTGAGGTTTACTAGTTAACCCCTAAGACTACATCCATGCAAATGTTCAGGTCCCTGAGCATAATCCTTCCTACTAAAAGCCCCCTATAAAATATTGCTTTCCTATTAGAATAAAGCACTACTCTGCTGCATACATGCTTTCACTTATCCTATCCTTACTAATACAAAAAAAGATCAGACTTCTAAGGGTTTTGGAGATCTATGGTTTGAAAGTCAGAGTAGACATAACATTTTTTATTTGGTGTGCATTGGAAAAGAGGTAGTCCTATACGGCAAGAATATCCGTATGATTGGATGCCAAACCTTTCGATAACCTAAAGAAACATATTATTCCTAAAACTGATTTCTGGACTATACTTACCTTTTATAACAAATTAAACAGGTATACCTTATTTAATAGTCACTTGCGTATTTGTTCCATCTATATACTATTTCAAGGATCATCTTTGTTTCTTTTTTTGTGTTGGTGCTGGTCTAAAGGCCCCCATACACCGGTCGGATTCCGGCCGGATTCCGGGCCGATCGATTCCGGGCGCGTGCATGTGAATCGATCGTGCCGGAATCGTTTGCAGCCCACCTTGTCCGTCCGATCACGTCCGATCGTTCGGGGGCCCAGAATCGGATCCGTCAGAGAACCAACATGTTGGTCTTTTTGATCCGATTCTGCACAGATCAGGGGGAGTTGCCATTTGTGAGGTGGAATCGGAGGTGGAATCGGACACGAAATCATCCCGGAATCGTGCCGGAATCCGTTGGACAAGGTGGTATGCAGCGATGGATACTCTTAATTGGCCGATTGATCACACCTGCGATTCCCGGCAGAATCGCCGGAATCGATCGGATGATGAATCGATCGGACATGGAATCCGACACGTGTATGGCTAGCTTTAGGTTTTTATTTTTCAAGCTACTACTATATAATGCATCTGGATGTAAGCCATTATTGCTCACAAAGAAATATCCCGGTGAGAAGGAGCATGAATATTGTATGGCTTGTTGGCCTAATATTTTTGCTGCTGCAGTCTTTTACATCGGATCTATGGCCATAAAATATCAGCAGTACACACAGTAAGAACACTTCAGCTTTGAAAGTTCCTAGAGAGAAATTAAAGGACCTCATCTGAAGATAAAAGGACATATTTATTAATAAGTGCTGCTCTGCGAGACTCCTTATAGTTCATTGAAGTGGATAGGCTATAAAAAGCAATATTTAGTAAGCTGCAGATTGCAACGGCCTGTGAAATGAAAATCTTTTTCAGTCTATTTTGCCTAAAAAGCCTTTATTTTTCATAGCAGGAGGCAAGGGCATGGCTAGAAATCACAGAGCCCCCAACAGAAAAATACAATATTGTACAAGACCCTATTTGCTATCACAGGTACCAAAAGGCTGATAGGGACAGTAAGAATACATTTACTTGAGATCCATTTAAGCAGCGTGTACAGTTTGTGCTATTGTGATATCTGTAATGAACAGCACAGTGTTTATCATGAGAGAACAGGGAATATATAGCATGCTTTACAGAGTTCAACATTGAAAAAATTGAAAGTTATAGGACAGAATGTACAAAATGTACAAGAAGGCATAGAGAATGACCCAATGTAGAAAAAAGAACGTGGCATATTGAATAAGGCAGGGGTGAATAGGAGATATACAGCATAGTATACAGATTGAGGTGGTGAAAACTACAGTATTTTTTGGACCATAAGACTTTTTCACCTCCAAAATCGGGTGGAGCTGTGAGATGAGAAATCCCGGCCGGTGTCCAGCTCTCCCATCTGTACTGTATAATTGCTTATGCCAACAGAGCCTAAAGCCCTTCTGGCATAAGCAATGAAGAGTGGGATAGATGAACTGGCATCTATACCTCTCTCCTGTCCATGGGAACTGCAATCCATCTGCAGCTCCCATGGACACAGGAACAGCAAGATCGGGAGAGCAGAGGAGAGACTCTGCAGCTGTTGGCCCCCCTCCTCCCAGTCAGTGAGGAAGATGACGTTGTGCTGTGAGTGTACTGCTGCTATTGACCTCTACTGGCTGAATTGAATATTGCATTTATTTAATCCATTGCATTACCCAATTGATGTGAAAAGTTATTAAATTTTTTCTGGCTCTAAAAACTGGGTGCGTCTTATGGTCCGGTGCATCTTATAGTCCGATAAATAGGGTAGTTAAACATTTAGCATGGTCAATAGAGTAAGGCAATAGGGAACATACAGCTAGGTATATTATGGTGTTGAGGTATACTTGCTGATGTCCAGAATTCTCTGCCTTAAAGGGTTGTTTCTATTATACGTCGGGTATAATAAGCCTATACGCATCAGTGGAGCGGCTCGGCGCCGTGAAGACAGATCCTCCGCCGAGCAGGTTAGTCTATCTGCTACCTCAGGACCTCCCGCTAAGCTTAGCGGAGGGGTCCCGACGAAATGGAAACAAGCCCTAAGGCCCCTTTACATGTTTCTATTTTCCTACTATCGATGTCAGATTGGATCGTAATTTATGATTGATGTTGGTTCAATCCATCGAACTGCGATCGAAATGCCAACCACATGAAGAAACCAATATTTGATTGATGATCAATCGAAAGCATAATAGAAGGAAGTCAATCATAAACACACCAAAATGTCTGCCACCGGATGTATACGTATGCTTACTATTTAAATTTAACCAAAATCGGTCGGGCACAACAAAATAATTTTGGATAGACATTTTGGATAGACATTAGAATTAGATCAAAATTTTCCGTCATGTCTGATCATCTTTATTCAATTTTGATCGATTAGGTTGTTCGAACCATGGGGACAGGCATCGATATCCGGTCAATCCACATAAAAATCATTCGGTTTGAATTGATTGAACTGGAAAATTGAAACGTGTATGGGAGTCTTTACACCGTTTTTACTATCTCCTCCCAAAAAAATCCTATCCCATTACCTTGTGTCCACAGCTAATTTACACTCCATGGTTAGTTCACATCAACTTCTATTGCTTCCTTGCTTCCTATTGTGTTATAGCCCTTTCACACCATGTGCGCTGGGGCTGCAGTTCCATTTTTTGCCAGTAATGGACACGCTAGTCCGTCACTGGCTAAAAACCCACGTTTTGCTCTGTGGTTGCATCACATGTGAATGTGTGTTATTGCTAGCTGTGCTACTTTGTGGTACTGTAACGCACCACAGCTGCAGCATGGCGAGTGTGAAAAGGCCCTTATAGTACTACACTTTGCTTGTTTCAGATTCAATGTTTAAGAAAAACTTGCTCCCATATGAAAATATTATTTATAGATATTTTCTATAGTTATCAATGTTAGCCCACGACTTTTGTCAAAGTTTGTAATTTTCACACACTTTGTCTGAGTTTGGCACCCCTGCCATACATACAGTACTATATATTTAATGTTTTATGTTGCAGACTGGCTTAAAAGTAGATGTCATAATTTGATTAACCTAGTGGCATTTCCCAATGGATTATTTGTGTTTTTAATTTTTATAAAAGTATTTATAAAAGTAAAAATCATATTCACTTTGTATTAACATTTATATTATGCATAAGTATATGAGTAAATCTGATTATTTTATACCTTTTAAACTGGTAGATCAGCATGATAAGCAGGCAGATAGCATTATGCTGTGTGATAGTATATTGAATTTGAGTATATATTTGTGTTGATGCCAGCAATGTACTGTACATTACACAGCCTAAAATAGGCCATTAATAACGCCAACATTGCTCTCAGAAAGCCCTGTGATTGCCAATTTGATATGACACACGTAGCACCATGATGTCTCTTCATTTGTCATTGAGCTGGGAAGCAGACTTAGAGCTTGCAGGAGGGGTTGACAATCTGTCTGTACATCTCTCAAGTTACTTGTGAAATAGTTGAGATGTACACATTCTACATTCACAGCATACCATAGAACATAGAAGGGGTCAGTCTGGGGCATTATTACAAATATACATCTACATGTCTATAAAGGACCGCAGAGGGCAGCATTATTTCAAGAACTAGTAGTGAAAAGACAGTTTGCTGAGTGTTAGAACAGAGTACTGTGGGAAGTGTAAATTGCAAGATGTAAAAATATTTGGAATGTGCTAAATATTTGTTAAAGGAAAGTCTGTGCTGGTATTGTGTAAATCAACCGCACAGTAAAGATAGAAGTCACATTTCAAAATCCAGTGATCACAAACTAATACTGGGGTTCTTTTAAACATCTGAGCCTAGTCCTGTATTGACTGTCATCTTATTAATAGTATGGATGGGAAACAGTATTGTAACTCTGCTATAGTACATTTCCTAGTAAAGGTATTTCACATATAATGGATATAGCGTCAGCAAGCATTCCTATTGTAAAATAGTTGTGATTACAAGAGGAAGAAATGAAAGATGTGATGAATCTTAAAAATTAAAAAACTAGTTCAGTTATGTAGAGTTAGGGCATAACCTTCATAATATTAAAAATTGCCAAAGGTGAATAATTCAGTGGAATAAATGTCCAAGAGGTTACATTATCTCTCATGAGAACCATGGCTTAGTTCAAGAAAATGATGTCACTGCTTTGGTAATTAGAGAATAACAATAATAGAAGAAGGTGTCATTTGTTTTAGTTTAAACCTTTTAGTTTAAACGCCTAGCCTTCCTGACTGCACCATCTCGCCCAGCGCTGTCCTGTCAGTACTGCCCTGGACGAGAGGGTGCTGTCCGGCAAAGATCGGAGCCCCGGCAGCGTATACTTACAGTTTCATGCTGTCCCTGCGGCTCCAATCATCTTCTGCACTGAAGCTGATGTCCCCACCGCGTGATGACGTCACACCCGAGGGAGGGGGGGGGAGATACAAATGTAAATCGCATGAGAACAGTTTTCTATGGATAAAACTGTTCCCAGTGTGATTCCCCAAATGTGCTCTTTGAAGTTAACCCTCCCTCTGCTGGTGTGTTCATCCAACCAGAGGAGAGTGGGTGCCAGAGGGAAATGTACTGGATACAGTAAAAAAAACACATTTCCAATTGTAATAAAAATTGTATTATAAACAAAACATAAATATGAATACATACGGTTTTGAAATCTTTCATACCAAAAATTTATTTTTGAGATTTTATCATTCAGATGATACCTTTTATTCATTTTTCTATTTAAAATTTTTAATTTTTTTACATAATTGTTTCAAACTTTATTATATTCAGGATGTCTACTAGACCCTTGTACAGAAATATTTTGGGAAGTTACAGGCCTACAACATTAAAAAAGAAAAAATTCTATTTAAGTCTATGGTGTGCTTTTGGGACAGATCTCTGGACCTTGCAAGAGCGCTAGGGTGGTTAAAGCAGATTTGTTATCTAAGTATATAAAATTTAAATTTGACTTACCTCAGTTGGTGTGATGGTGGCGTAGCACTCCATGATCCTAAGAAATATACTTACCTGCTGTTCCTTGGAATCATATCAAAGATTGGGATTATTCAGTGCAATATCGCAAATGGACACTGGGGGCATCATATAATAATGTATAATGGATTAATAGTATAATGGAAAGGATTCTGTGTAGTTTTCAATTCAGAGCCATGAGCAGGTTTCTTCATGGCTCTCAGAGATACTGGCTCTTTCGCTCTACAGCGTCACTGCGCCATCGATCGGCAGAGTTAGAGGAGAGGTTGCGAGGTGCATGCCTTAATTTACTCAAACGGTATGTTTTCGGAGGGGGTACTGGCTGCATTTTGCCCTATTATCTGCATTTCTAGAGCCAATCAGAAGAGATACCAAAAGCAGATCTGCTTTAAATCCTTAAAAAATAAAGCCATTGAAAAGAACAACAGAAATGTACATGCCTGAATTAGATGATGGATGCTGTATGACAAAACCATTTATACGCATATATTTCAACCTGAAATAGGCAGACATTGTCTATAAAAGTGACAGCTGTAATCTGACTGGGTTATAGTTTTTCTTCTATAAATGTACAAAGCAACAATACAGCAATGCAAAGCCCAGTTCCTATGCTATGTCTATGAACACAGCTATTAAGCTGTAAAACTAGCAAGATGTAAGTGCGGAGACCAAAGACACTCAGAGTACT
>CM070032.1:169429172-169451628 GCA_036250615.1 Ptychadena robeensis
TGCACAAACAGTGACCATGTCTGGAGGGTTCACATACTTTCAGGCAGCACTGTATATCTAAGCAATCTGTTAATGTTAAACTGCTGTGATAAACTGGAATTAATAAGATCAGGAGGAACATGTGGCTTTCACCTGTGAAAACAATGAGCCAGTTAGCCAAAGTGCGAAACACAACAGAAGGTAAGTGTTACATCCTGCTAAGTTAGGTATAATAAACTACCGGCACAGCTACTGGAAATGTAATTTCAGAGCTGAATTAATAATATCACAGCAACCTTCAAATGTTCTTTAGTGTCTAAATGAGCCTGGCAATAAAATAATAGGCTTAGCATTTTAAACAAAACACTTCTCATGTAAAAAACACTTATTGTTAATTATCTTATACAGAAACTACGTATGAATGTAATTATATTTTATACAACCCAAATAACAAAATAAATGACCAAACACTATTAAGAACTTTCAGTAATAAACAGAAATCTGACCGGTGGCACATTCTTTTCATGTACAAACTTCCAATTGTAAAAGATTAAAAGATGCTTAAATTACATAGTGATGAAACAAAGGTAACATAATATACTAGTTCTGTGGTGTGAAGTAACAAAGTTTCCAACCTGTATTACTGCATTGCAGAACTCCAGAGAATTCATGAACTGTATGAGTGCTGGAACTTGAAGCCAGTCCTCCTTAACTAGACAATGCCACTCTTCCCCTTTGTCATCTAGCTTAGTGGGTAACGATGAGTAAAGGCCACTCAGTCCTGTTGCTAGAACCTGTAAATAGAATATTAGCACATTAAAGACATTTGCTCTGTTTCAAAGAGATATAAACATGCAGGGAAAGGTACATAACACAAAATGCTTTTCTTTCTACCCACTTAAAATTTGCCTTTAACTACTCTTGGAAGATAATGTCTAAGTATACCTGTATTTGATGGCCCAGCTCCCCTGCCCCTTTGTTCAACTTTCTTTCTACCTTTATGTAACTATATGGGGAGCTAGGAAGAAAAAAACTTAGCATCGGGTGATGGGCTGATACCCTAACACCACAGAATGCCAGAACATTCCCCCTGTAAAGGCCAGGGGCTAGGGGACTTTAAGGGCTCAAAAAGATAAGAGGTGAAAAAAAGGTATGTACTTTATTAATGCACGGTGGGCACAATAGGCCCTAAATCACAACAAATAACGCCGACAGATTAAAATGCACAAATATTGATACAAGGACATGACATGACAAATAACAGGTGAGAATAAAAACCACGGCTCAATGTTTTGGATGGTACACGGTTTCCCCACCCGACGCACGTTTCGTCTTACAAAGACTTCATCAGGGGTACTTGGGAACAAACATGGAGCCAGCATAGGCCGAAAGGCCTAGGGGTGTATATAAAAAAACACCTAAGAGGAGCCCAGGTCACGGTCCAGGAACGGGGAGCGCAAGGAGCACCAGGTAGTCAGCCCACTAGCTAAAGGTTATAGATGCAATGGTAGAAGGTTTCAGGTAGGGTGAATACCAGGCAGCGAGTGGTTAAAGAGGTAGGGGTGTAGGTCCGCTGCCGTTCAGGGTCGAGTTGAATATATGGGGAGCTACATGGAAGGTGACAGATCTGAGTTTACTGGGGACGCAAACATCACATCCCGAATGGCAAGAGTTTTAGGTCATTAGCATATTTAAGCAAAGGGGTGCATATAATGCAGTAAATCAGATAAACATTGATATTTTTAAATTTTCCTTGCTCACAATGTCAAATTCATGTTAATATATTCAGATTATCCATGATAATATTTCATCAGACGCTTTGTAGCCTCTCCAAGGCACGCTATTTTAATTCAAAGATTGCACTTGGGATTTTTTCTGAAAAACCTGCAGCGAGAGGTTCAGATAAAGAACAAATTACCTGGAGAGTATATTTATTTTATACAGTGTCTAAATATGCAAACTAAGCCTACAGTAAGTAACTCTATTTTCTGCTTAGCTATAACGGGATGACAAAACATCTTGAAACACGCCTGAAATCTGCTTACCCCAATTACTGGCTTTCCTGGGTGAATGGAACATGACACTGTTAGATTGAGTATGTATGAAATGAACACTATGCAAATGCACTCAGCACTTTTCTTCCTTTCAGAAGTTAGTCCAAGCATACTAACTATGAATCTGTTGTAGGATGCATGCAAGATGCATGGAAATGTAAATTTAAATGTAACAAAGGTATATACGTAATCACTGGAGATTAGTACATTTATTTGTATGAGCAGAAATCACAAGGAATGTGACAAGTTCATTCCCAGCCAGAGATTAACACATGTCAGAGCAATATACTCTAAAATAATTGGTCATAGTTTTCAAACTGAACTGGGGAAGAAGTCCAACCGACATTGCAGCAGTTCACTTCCCCTAATATTCACAAACGCCCATGCTGGAGGTGGGAGGAAACTGAAGTGGAGTCACCCAGGGAATAAAGTTCACACTCATTAGATCAGACTTTTTGCTTTCTGGCTTGGTTTCCACGGTGTTCCATATAAATGCCTGTTTCCACAGCTTTCAGCCGGTTAACGTAGTGCACAATTGAACCCCTGCTGTCGGCTTGGATGGGGGACTGGCTCAACGCCATGAAAATAGGCAGGGCGTGATATCATGTATACGGATAAACTGCGTCGACACCCCAGTCAAAGTATGCAATTACATAAGGGGTATCAACGCAGCCCTGAATGCCATGGAATGCCATGGAAATCTAGCTTATGGAGGGTGGTAATGCAAACCATGAGGATCCTCAATATTAGTATATATTTTACCCATTTATTATCACACCAGAAGAAGTAAGGACTATTGAATTTCCAAAATTAGAATCATGGAGTACAGTCCACCTCAACTATTCCAAAACTGATAATGCAAATATTCCTTCAAATATCATTTCAGTTTTTGACACAAAATGTTATTGCTACATAGATATCTGCTGGTATCACAACTATCATTATATATCAATTTAAATACTTCTAGTTAAAAGGGTATCTTGTATCTTGTGTTTTATTTATTGTGCAATGAACAATTTTGCTGTAACCCCTTTAATACAGTACAGCAACCCAATGTTGTTTTCTTCTATTTTACATTTGTCTGCTTTGATGTCAGGTTCTCTACTCATGTCTGCATCAATGAGTGTGGGTTGCCCCTTTCTAATTTTCTGAACCTTATCATATGACACTAGATACTGCAGATCTGCAGAGTAAAATCCACTGACCAGAAATTTACTTGTGGAATGTGGAACGCCCCTTTTAAGACAAGGTGCCAGGCATGGCGGTGCTTGTCTTGGGAATGTACAGTAAGGACTGGTGCCCTATGTTTGATTTGATTTACCAAGGAGGTTGTAAATTTGAGTGTCAATCAACCTTGTCAGGGGCGTAGCAAGAAATAGGTTGTGCACCTCTGTCCTTGTCCTTATGCGTAGCTAAAAATTACTGGGCCCCATAGCAATCATTTTTATGCCCCCCCCCCATCCCAACTCGTCACTCCAATCGCTGCCCTTCCAGGAGTGGTGGGCCCCCTTGTGAATATGGGCCCCATAGCACTGCTATGGCTGCTATAGTGGTTACTACACCACTGAACCTTGTCTTGGCAAAAAATTTAAGGGGGCAAATACCAAAACAAAAATGAAGACAAACATCATTGTACAATCATAAATTCTGCCTTTTATAATGAGAATGGGGAAACTCGAACAAACTAATTAGACTTTTATGGTGCAACATCTATTTAAGTAGCTGAAATCTGACTTTATCTTAATTCTTTGGCACCAGGACTGGATATGAAGGGTTAACACTAGTAGAATCCAGACAGGGTCCTGCCGCATTGCTCAGTGCTGTTTCTATAGCTGTGGGAGCTTTGCCAATTCCTAATACAGATGAACATGCCCATTCCCTTAAGCCTCTTGCATTTGCCTATTGACTACTTACCATAGTTGTAGGTCTCAGGTAACATGCAAAGGTTTTACATTAATTTCAAAGCCTCTTTAAATATTTATTTATATATTTCTTATATAAAAAAAAAAAATTATTATTTGAAAGCTACAGAGCACATAATATATGTGTGATTGTATTAGCACATGTCCTTCTGATACAGAAATGATTGAAAAATATTGAACTAGTGCTATTTTTATATTTTCACACAGCTACAATTTGTGAAGAATAAACTTGAAGCAATCTGCTGCTGCTCTCAACGAAACAGTAAAAGTATATCTTCTTGCAAAAAATAAGATACATTGATTTTAACAGGATTTTTGGAAAATTGTCTTTGTTGACTCCATCTGCCCCTACTGTAAACTGAAAGAGGACGCAGCTGTGCCTACAAATGTAGCTGCATGCTAACATTAAGATACTTTGTTAATTTATTAATTTTTAGATGTTCAGTGAATAGCTAAGCATTTCTATCTTTCTCAATGACAAAGGGTGTTTTGTTTGTTTAATGGGCATTTGGGAACCACAATATATTTTTATGAGAGCTCAGCTGACCATAGCTCTGTGAAATACTGTTTACCAAATCACAATTTCTTATAGTATTCCGCTTTGCCCCATATACTGAATGTATCTTTTTGAAGATCTGGCAATAACATCAAATATTTAAGGCTGGCTAATGTATTTGGTTCCCAGCATATGGCGGTATATTACCACGTGTTGTTGTGCACAGCTTCAGCCAAAAACCTCAAAACTACCTCAAAAAACCTACTTAACTTTTTTGGCCATTTTGCTGCATTAGCAGCCCACAAAAATAATATCATGTGAGTTAGCACCAGAGATGAGAGGTGTCCCTTA
Source organism: Ptychadena robeensis (assembly GCA_036250615.1). NCBI lineage: Eukaryota > Metazoa > Chordata > Amphibia > Anura > Ptychadenidae > Ptychadena > Ptychadena robeensis. The sequence goes on from CM070032.1 coordinate 169,433,975, forward strand.
ATATTAATATTAAATAAGCAGAACAACATGGACCATCCATGTTAGCATAGAGACAAGACAAAGCCACACATAAGAAGAGAACAGTTTGGAGGCTGTAGACACAACCACACAGAAGAGAGAAGCTGCAGAGGCAGCGAATTACAGTGAAGACCCTAGTAAAGTGTTTAACAGAAGGAGAATTTCATACTGCATGGCAAAATTCAGTGATTTAACTCAGGTAGTTAGATGCATATGTGGGATTTGTTGTCATATGTATAGGCAGTCATCATGTTGACTGTTATGTGGGAGGGGATATTCTCTTAGGAACAGGAGTTTAGAAATAGGAGAAAGACACACTTCTATTTTTAAATAATGTAAGCTTCTACGCGGGGTTCTAGGTGGTTCTCGATTGGAACCGACCACAGAGGGAGGAGTCTAGTCCGAAGAGCCTGGTCTTCTACCCAGAGCCCCCCTAATGGGAGATGGGCCGATGTCCCTTGAGGGGGCACCGTTGGTGTTTCTGCGGCAGGCAGGACAGGTCTCCCTCTATGGTCGGTACCCCTGCGTGTGGAAGCAGTAAGGGTGATTCTACCCCGATGTAGAGGTCTCCACGGGGAGCGAGTAGTCAGGTCCAAATCCGAGGTCACGAGGGCAGGAGAGGTCAGAGTAGTCAGGACAAGCAAAAGGTCGGGGCAGGCAGCAATCAAGAGGTTAACCGTAAAACGTGCTAGTGTCAGGATTCCAGAGGTCGGGTAAATGGGTAGACAAGCCAGGGGTCGGTACACGGGAGATCGATCAGAATATGGGTAAGGGAATAGCATCTAACACTCGGTCAACTTTTGCAACTGCAATTCAACAGCACCTACACTGTGCTGAGCTGGGGCTTATATGGCCCAGCTTTGATTGATCACCCCTCCCCTCTGCAGGAAATGACTGCAGAGAGGAGGGGAGTATCTCTTTAAATACGTGCACTCTCGTGCGCGTGCCCGTCTAGCAGCGCCGGCCCGCGCATGCGCAGAAGCGCCACACGGCGGGCACCATTGCTCTGCACGCTGGCTGCGTGCAGAGCCTACAGCAGACTCGGGGTACCCCATGGCAGGGGTACCCCCACCATCTACAGGTCGGTACTAACCTGGGGGAGCAGCTGTGACGCCCGGGGACCCCACTAGCCACACTGGGGACCCCGAGGACGCCGCACTTCCCCCAGGACATACAGAGGGCTGACAAATAATAAGATAGGATTAGCTTAATATTCCACCATGTCATGTCCTGACCTATATCAGTATTGAATTATGTAGTGGCATTGGGAACAGGAAGGAGAACCACAGCTCCAAGATGAGGACAATAACTAACACACATTTAGAGGCAGTGATGTTGCAAGGTTTGGTGTCACCCAGTGCCGGAAAACAATGGTAGGTGCTGCACAGGACAGAAGCCTCAGGACCCGAGACTGTACCATTGACAAGGGGCAGGGGGGGCACTCTGACAGCTGGGGTTCTTGAGGAAGATTTAGTTTGAGTCCTCTTGCCGACTTACAAGTATTTTAGTCCTTGAATACAAAATAAATGGCTCTGGTTGCAAAGTTTGGATCTGGGAATGAAATTTTGTCCCCCGGTACAGCTTGCACTTGCCACACTGGAATAATAACACCACTGCTCAGAGGGGTCAGAAAGTGTGATGGCAAGAGCTTGTCAAGAAAGAAACATACAGACACACTGCTTAATGGAAAGTTTAGTATTGATCACCTTTGTTTGCATGAAAACTATAGTTATATAGTTAATAGTATTATAGTATCTGTTAGAGCTTGTTACCTCCCTGAGGGGTCACCAGTGTTGGCGTAGGTTCCACAGGGTGCAGGGGGTCTAGCGTGTACAGGGTTTTCCCCCAGAACCCCCCTAATGGGAGATAGGCAGGTGCCCCTTGAGGGGGCCCTGTGAACTTTTCTCGCGCTGTACACGCAGGTCCTGCCACCCCGTGTTACCCACCGGTTGAACCCCAAGGAGGATAAGGAGACGAGGGAAGCTCCCCTTGAAGGTGGCGTCACGAGATGCGAGGTACCAATCAGGGATGAGACAAAGAGAATGGTCGGACAAGCGTAGGTCAGGGCTGGCAGCAACTTCGGAAACGATGTGACGAGCGGAGTCAAGGCAGGCGGCAATCGTGGGATAATCGGGAACAAGCCAAGTCAGGAGTAGAGAAATCAGGATTGTCGGGGTCAAAGCAGGGAGCACTGCACTGGACACAGGGAAGGTCTTCCCTTACATAGCCAGTGCTGTCTATGACCACACCCATGGGAGGGGTGGTCTCCCACCTGAATTGGCTCCAAGTATGCTTTAAAGCTCAGGTGAGACCGAGCGCGTGCCCCTAGGAGTCCCACTCAGACTGGAAGCAGGACACTGAGAGCTACCAGCACCCAGGGCTTGCTGAGGATCTGACTGAGGTAGGGAGCGATTATGGGAAGGGGGGGTAACAGAGCTACATACAGGTTTGCTTGAAATTTGAACTCCACTGTTGAAGAGAGTGTAAAAGAGACAACCATGGAGGTAAAATATTAGAAGGTTAAAAGTTTGCTTTATATGCTCTAAGAGTATGTAGAAGGGATATATATATATATATATATATATATACATATATACATATATATTTTATTCATATTTTATTCATTTTGCAATCAAATACAATACAACCAATCAGCAGCGAAATTGGAAATAAACATGCGACTAAACGGAAATGAGAAGATATACAGTTACAGGGATGTGGCAGTATAGAAAAGTAACAATACAAATAAGCATGCACTTTGAGAAAGAAAGCCGTGGGAACCCCCGTTCCCACCAACCCATGTATAGATTGAAACACATCCACCCCCGTAATAAAACATCCAGTTCTTCAAATTCCGGGTGAAGTGCCATACAACGGTATGTCGATACCAATTAAATCAAACCTGATCCCTAAATTGGATCAACTCCCACCTCCCTCCACTGGCCACCACTTCCTCCCCCTCAGGGCTGCAGTAAGAGTCATATGTGTAGGCAATAATAGCAGCAATATAATCAACAGCAACAATGGGTACCATAGGCATAGCTCATTCATCTATACTAGCATGATAAAAATAAGACCGCTGATGGATGGATGGGGCAAATAGCTACAGATCCCGCATGACAACATGTCCTTACACCAATGATATTTATATTTTTCAACTATAATGCCATTGAACATTAAGTAGATCCTTGAAGAGCTGGAACTAGCATGTTTCAACTGTGTGCGAGCAGCTGCAAATTATTTAAATTGTGAGGCATGTCACATGATGAGAAAATCCTACTTTATCTGCAATAATCCACGTTCTGAAAATAGTTAAGAACTTTTCTATGTACACTTCAGTAAAATGTCTCAAGCAATATTTATTCAACAAAGTCCATGTAAATGTTTTTGAAAATTAATCCCTCAATAAAGATTGTCATAAATATGTATATATATTCCCCATATATAACTTTAGGGCTAGAAATCAAGAAAACTGAAAAGGATGCAGCTAAATAAAGAGCAATAAACATTATTATGGATACTTATATTAATACTTATAAGTGTCCACCATAGAATAATGATTTTGTAGGTGGTACTCGTACATATGTTGTGTCGAGCTAAAGATTGGGAATACCTTTGGTACAAGTCAGCAGGCCATGATGTCAACACTACAGGAGTCCCCTACTCACAGCCGGCACCATGGGCTCTTCCAGCAAATGAGTCATCTCAGGTCTTCCTCACAGCTGAAGCTTTACAACTACTACTACACAACCAGCTCCAAATAGAAACACACACTGCTTCTTCAACATATCACCAGCTAGTCACACATGCCAATACTGGCATTTTACCTGAGCTGATATGATAAACAGAGAAAACATTACTGTAACAAACAATTTTATGTATTTTTATCAACAGTAAATGTTGAGTAGGAATGAAGTAGGAAAATCAATCACTCATTTAAAATGTAATTATTTAAAAGCATATTTAGGCGTGAGTCACTTTGCAGTGCACCTGGAAAGTACCGTATATACTTGTGTATAAGCCAAGTTTTTCAGCCCCAAAAAATGGGCAGAAAAGGCTCCCCTCAGATTATACTCGAGTCATATCTTGCCTTGCATATCTTGCCTGAGCTCCGTGTTTCCAGATTCACAGCTGATCCATTTAAACCAACTCCACACTGCCACCTGGTGGCCGGTTACTAGTTTGAAAATCATTTGTTTAGAAACTCTGACACAAAAGACCACCATACATATAACATCCAACCTTAGTTTCACCAAAACTATGTCATACAAGGACCCTTGTAAACCATCTAATCAATCTGTATCCAATTAGGGAGGGTGCTGAACTACATAGATGTTGGTGGATGGTAGATGTATAAGATAGAAAGGTCCTTGGTGAAGCCAATCCAGAAAGAGCAATTAAGCATGGTAAAAAGCTGTTAATACCATATTTTGCAGGCTATAGGACACACCCCCATATGCAGCTGTATAGAGATGCATGCTTTTCCGTCCACACATACCTGGCAAACTATAACTACTACAGAAGGAAGTGATTGAGGAGCAGCCAGCAGAGAAATGGGGGCAGGCAGCTTCCCAGCCTCCTAGAACTAAAGCTCCATGTTACCAGCCACTGGCCGTGCTTGAGTTCTAGGAAGTAGAGAGGCTAAAGGAAGAGCCTCCCATGGGCGTATCTTCCCAATGACAGCTTCCCCATCTCTGTTGACCAAGCTTTTTGAATAATCTTTCAAATAGCCAAGGGTGGTCATGCCTTCACTGTATAAAATGCATACATATGCGCAGTGTGTCACACAACATTAATAGTTATAAGCAACATAGGCAATATTTGTATTTGCTAAATATTACAAATATTTTGCCTAATATTCTAAGCAAATTCGTCAATTCGAGAATTCATGGTCACCAATCCTTATAACCTTCATTGTGAAAATAATTTTCCCAATACAAATTTACAAATTCGTGATCAACACTACTGAGTATTCGCGATTACAAAGATATAGCCCTATTTTATTGTAATTTTGAAGTGAATTTTTCCAAAGAGGGGTGGAAAACTTTTCTTTTTTAAAGCTCCCTATCATTACATCTCAGCATGTTTTTGGACACCTCACACAATGCAAACTTCACAAGTGGACTCAAGGTATATATTGTTGTAGAAATATTTAAAGAAAAATTTTTAATCCCCCTTCTAACATAGTGTGCCGACATCCATATATCTCTCTATAAATTGAACAATTAATTATGTACCTTGTTTTTAATAAAAATCTTATATATACACAATGATTAATTCTAATATGTGCCCTAAAAGTCCAGGAGTTTGAGCCTCCATTCTGGAGAGGCTAGATGAGAGTTGATAGCTCTCTGTCCCCCTCTCTGTTTTTGTTTATTGTTGTAGAAATACCTGCCTTTTGCACAAAGACACTGCGGTAAAGGCCTTTGCATTACTAAAATAAAGGCCTATTAGCAAATAATAAAAACAGGCTATAGCAGTATCTTGCTTCTGTAGACATGGTGGACATTGGTTTAAGTCTTTAGTACAGGTACTTACACATTCCTAGTACCGTATATACTCGTGTATAAGCCAACCCGAATATAAGCTGAGGTACCCAACTTTAGATGATTATGTCTAACCTGGTCTTTGGACCAGAACGATTGGGAGTAATGTGTTAAACTCCTAGGGTGACCACGTCAAAGTCCCCTTGCCCCTGTGGTTCACAGGGGAAAACCTGTAGGAAGGATAGGCCTTATTGTTGGCCTCTCCTCCCACTATTTTCTCTTCAACTTTAGAAAAAAAATCTGAAAAAACTGAATGACTCGAGTATAAGCCTAGGGAGGGAAATGCAGCAACTAAGGCACAGAAACACACAGCAAATGTACTTTTGTTTTAAGGTGTAATTATTTAATGCAGCAGATTTGTAAGTTAATTACAAAGCCCCTGAACATGATATCATCACTAGAAGTGCTGGAGATGTGGGAACATTGTAAAGAAAAAAGTATTGTTCTAGCATATCAAGTTTTTGCACAAAATAAGTTCAAATTTGGCTTGACTTTGAACCTAATTTATACAAACACTACAAATGCTAGAGCAATATTTTTTTCCTACAATGTTCCCACAACCCTTCTCTACATCTCCAGCGAATTTGGTGATGAGAGCATGTTCGGGGGCTCTGCAATTCACTAATAAAGTCCACCTACACAATGCAACGATTTTCATTTTTTTACCCGAATATTAGCCGAATTATTTTTTAGCACATTTCAGGTGCTGGAAAATTCAGCTTATATTCAAGTATATACGGTATATTTTACATGATCTATTTTTTTTATCCTAACTGAAAGTCGTCCCTAAGTACGAAAAGTATAGCTATTTTCTATAATTGTTTTAACATAACATATCCATTTTTCACGTTTAGAAAAGGAGGCATTTTCTGCTTAAATAGGCAATGATCCATTGTAAAGGACAAAAATTCTCTCTCCCTTATCCAAGGAAATTGCTGGCAATATAATAAAATGTTGGGACGGTTGAGCTCTATGTAAGTAATTGCACAGACAGGCAGTAAAATTGTAGATATCCATTTGAAGTATTAGCATATTTAATATTAAACTGAGATGTTAACGTTGCTGCGCTGATTTGCAGTTTTCATACAGCGGATGTTATAGGTGTATTTAATCTTAATCAAGGTCACAATTAATATTTTACTACACATTTAAAAATTCTGTGATAGATTTCTGAACTATTCTTGGTAAATTGTTAAAAGGAACGGCAGAATTTAACTTCTTAATATAAAGTTTCAGGCTTATTTATTAGAAAGTTGTTGTTAAGGAAAGTATAGGGTATGGCTTTATTGATTAAAGCTAGCCATACACGGCACGGATTCCCTGGCTGATCGATTCAGCACCCGATGGATTCCGGCGATTCCGCCGGCATCCACAGGTGAGAACGATCAGCCAATCAGGGAATCCGATCGTGGCAGCCCACCTTGTACGGCCGGATCCGTGTCCGATGGATCGCCTCCCTGACCGCAACGCCCCCTGATCAGAGCAGAATCGGACCCGAAAAGACCAACAGGTTGGTTCTTCCTCGGATCCGATTCTGTGCCCCCGATCCATCGGATGCGGTCGGACGGGCAAGGTGGGCTGCAGGGGATTCCGGCACGATGGATCCGCGTGCACGCGCCCGGAATCCATCGCGCCGGAATCCGGCACGAATCCGTGCCGTGTATGGCAGCCTTAAGTGATTAAGGCATTGACTAAAGAGTAACAATATGACAGCTATACAGCTAGCATATTTTTTATCTCAACAAATGATAAATCATTGATTGAATGATTAATTAATTAATAAGAAAACTTTGAAAAATACACATAGGTTCTTCCCACCAAAGCATTCAGTCCTTTCTATGTCCATGCAAATGGGAGGTCACACAATCTTTTTAAGGAAATCTGAGGATCTAGAAGAATATATTCCTACCCGGATTCAGGAGACATGAGATACTTGAGATATCCCAAGGATCTGAATCAAGCCTCAAAAAGCAATTGCTATAAACAACTCAAAAAGGGTTAACAAAAAAGAACATAAAACATACTTTACATCTTGAAAACCAAAGTACTGAAAGGGCATTAAACAATGAATGATCTGCTATAAGTAGGAAATAAGCGTGAATGTCCTTCAGACCAGGCCTGTAAAACCAATAAATCAATAGTCAGCAATAACAGCAGGGGTGTGCAAACTTATTGACCCGTGGGCCACATTGGCTTCTGAGTTTGACAAAGGGGCTGGATCAAGAGCTTGTTATGGCCAACCAAGTGTGCCAATTCCATTCATCGCCAACATCACTAATGAAGGCTGTGCTGTGTGCAACATGTGGCATGAACGTTGTTATCTTTCCTGTATTTAATAATTGCTCATTCAGAGCAGAGATATCTCCTAGAGACTGCCTGCTGGCATCATGAGGATGCGCCTACAGTATCATCACATGAACACCACTGCATTGTCCCCAAGGCAACGTATGGACACCTCTGGAGGGGAGCACCTTTTCAACAAGGTGACAAAGGTCAGCAAAAGAATGCCCAAATGGGACCTTAGTTTGCCCACCCCTGGTCTACAGGATCTTAAAGTCTTCATGAAATCAGACTGGTCAAGAGTGACCACTAACAAATATAGAGGCGCTGGTTGTGATGGCATGCTGGATGGGTCACATATGATGGGTAATGTACAAACATTTGCACAAAGAAAATCACTAATGGGAGGATACACCTAGCAGTACATGAAAATGAATATGTTACCTACTTAAAAACTGTAGTAGCCTTTTTCTATTGTTTAAATATTCTACAGTCTACAGATCTTCCCTTCAAGTTAATTTTCAAGTTCTTATATATTATACTTATATCAGAAGGCTTTGTTCAATGTTTTGTGCTGGTAAAAATCCAAAAGTGACTTGGAAAGTTTGTGTGTTGGCCAAGCAGGGGTTCCCTATTCTTTTTAGTTAAAAAGGAATCAATTTCTAATAATTGGCTTAACCTATCAATCTTAAAGTTGAGCAAACAGAAACTGGAAAGTCTGGAAACTGTGAGATAACCATGATTGCTGTGTGCCAGATTTGTTGCAACAATTTTCTTAGTATCCTGCCACCATTTGTCTGCATTAATTTAGAAAAAAATCAGCAGCATTTATTCCAGTGGTTCTCAACCTTTTTAGATCCGTGACCCCAGAAGTGACGTCACAAAGTGTCACTTCCTATATTTGTAAGGCGAACATGCCGGTGTGGAGTGCCACTTTTGAATTCCAAATACCGAAAATGACACTCCACGCCATCACTTCCAGTACGATCAGATAAGTGTAATGCCCCTACCTTATGTTTTGCCACCTGCACATCATTTGCACAAGCGTAAGGAGTTAGGTAGGGGCATTCCCCTCCCTTCTAACTGTTAGCAGCAGATTTGATTCTTTCAGTGAGCTCAGCGACCCCTGTGAAATGGTTGTTCGACCACCAAGGGGGTTCCGACCCACAGGTTAAGAACCACTGATTCATACCAATCTATATAAAGAACCTTTAGGGCTGTTCTACCAAACCCTTAGGTCAAAAATAAGGATTTAGCAACAGCCATTACTTTCTATATGATGAATATAGCAACAGACACTTTTTTCCACCTACCTAAGCTAATTCCTGCATTGCCTTATTTATAGTGTAATCATAAAATTATTGCCTCCCCCTCAGTACAGAAAGCCAAACCTTGACAAATTCCACCAATAAGTTGATCCTGCAAAATTGAGGATCTATTTTAAAATATGGCAATGGAATTCCCAAGTCATAAATAACCTGAGATACCTGGAGGAGCAACTGGAAATGTACACCACAAATGCACTCTCTCTACAGAAAAATGTATTAAAACTTGTTGCACACCAGCCTTAGTCAGCCCAAGAGGCTTCATCCATGGACATCTTTTTATAAAAATCTAACAATCAACTTATTTTGAGACCAAGGGAATTTATAATCTTTGCATTTAGCACTCTGAATCAAATCAGTAGCAAAATATAGTTTCTATCATTTTTATGTCTCGCCAATTGCTGAAAATGTTTTCTGGTTGTCATTCCAAAAGATTCAAACTAAAAATGTTGAGTTCCATTACAAAAATCCCCTACACCTACTAAAATAATATAACTATTTTACATTACATGGTCTATAGACGCCTGTAAAAAAAAAATCTAATCCGCTTTGACCACTATGTGACACACAAGATGATGTTCCTTGAAGAAGAGTTTATCCAAAATGATTCTCACTATCAATATCCTTCAAATGAACATATTTTGGTATGCAGAAGTATTAGATTTACCTGAAAAAATATGGGCTAGATTGTGTAATTGCTAGTATAAATAGTCATACACCATATTCTTTGAAGATTTCTGAAATGTTTTCTAAACAATTCAAGTTTTTTTCCTCTACTGGTAATAGAGGTTAGAGGTTTATACAATTTTTTGGATGGTAATTTAAATAAATGGTATTCGTTGAATAGCATGAAAAGCAAATCTTTGGTAGACTGTGTAAGGAAATCGTTCTTTATGACCTTTGGCATCTGATACATCTGCAGAAGGACAATTTTCTTGTCATTCTAAAACATAACAAATTGTACATATAGATATCTCCACTCCGTTATCATGGAGCCTAGGGGATCTCATATTATTCTATCTAAAAAGGTATAGTAGTGGTGATCCCACTGCTCCTAACCTCCTGTCTGAGGCCTAAGGAGCCCCTAATTAAAGCCGACAGAATTAAAAAAACAGTACTATTTCATTTGGCCTATTCATAATGCAGATTAGCTGTTATACTTGCCATATTTATGTATAATTCATAAAAGAACTGATAATCCCTACTACTTACTGACCCTGTTGCTAGTTCATTTGCAAAAAACTAAAAAACAATATAAATGTTTCCCTAATTTTTCCCAAAGGGGAACTAAGGGCCTTTATGGGCATACACAGGTGTTAACCATACAATAATTACATTATTGAAAGATGTTACATTCAGAACACATGGGCATAATCTTTAAAGTATATGAGTCACTGATGCAATCACCCGTTTTGCAACTCCCCACTTCCTCAGGGGGTGCTTGAGTGAATCTGACAAAAGTGCATATGCTATGTCAGCGACTGATAAACAACAAACCAGTGTTAAGCAGTGGAATACTGAGATTTCAGAACTGCTTGGGACATAAGAGGGATAGAGAGGATTGTAGATCAATATGTCTAAATGATTACTAATTAAGTTAATAATTGCTGTAGTAACAATAGTGGATGTTTACTTTGTCCAGGAAGTATGTGTTCATGATTAATAATCCATTGGCATCTTGTCTTAAAGTGCGGGTCCATCATAGAGCCCTTAAGCAGGGTACAGAGGTGGAAAGGTGTGCGCTCACAGCCATCTATCTGACCCATATATTGTGTGCCCATCGCTGTTTTTGAGCGGGACAAATCAATCCCGCTCGAAAACAGCCTTATCGGACATGACCGTTAATACAGCTGAGGAGGAGGAGCCGGGAAGAGAGTCATCCCGCTGCTGCAGGGTACATGGGACGGCTCGAATATCAAGCCATCTGTACTCTGCTTTAGAGTTCCTTATTCTGCAACTGAATAAGACCTCCGTCCCATGTGTGTTCCAACAGGATTGCCACTGTATGGATCACAAATTAGCATTTGCCATATTATCTGTGGTGTTTATGAACAAATACAATGATCATCACTTGCTTTAATCATCACAACTGATAGATGCAATGCAAGTCTAGTGGGCTACCACCATTACAGTTCTGGTCCAACTGATGATCCATTGCTTTATTCAAGTTAATGGAGCTACCTTCAGGTGAGCTACGGAAAGTATGTTTGTATGTTTTGACACATGTTTCACTATGTGTAATAAATATTTTTTTATAATACTGTAAAGTTGATGTATACTTTTATAATTAATATATATGTTTTTTCGGACTATAAGATGCACTTAGTTTTTAAAGCAGGAAAACCAGGAAAAAAATTTATTGATATATAAAAGTGTACACATAAATTAATGCAATATCAAATTCAACCAGTAGATGTCACTAACAGCAGTACACATACACAGCACCTGTCACCTCTTCACTGATCAGGAGGAGGGGGCAGGAGGCTGCCCAGTCTTCTCTGTTCTCCCTCTCCTCTCTGGCTGCCTGTGTCCATGGAAGCTGTGATTGCAGTTACCATGGACACGGACAGAGAGATAGATGGCAGTTCATTTATCCCTCTCTTCATTGCTTATACTAGCAGGGCTATGGACTCTGCTGGCATAAGCAATTATACAGTTCTGATGGGAGATCCAGCTGTGGGAGGATCTCACATCTGACGGCTCCCCGGCTTATCTCCTGGCCACTTGGCTGCAGGGGGGGGGGGGTGTCTCGCATTCGTACCATAAGATGCAGGCACTTTTTCCCCCCGATTTTGAGGATCCGAAAAATATGGTATATTAAATTAAACTTTCACTTAGTAACAGCTCAGAATAAGAAAGAAAATGTTTAAGTAGTAATGCAGAAAAACATCAGTGAATATTACTAGATGGGTTTATGCTCACTTAAAATCCAGTTTGCCTTGGTGTATAGGATTTTCACCACTCATCACTTTTTCAATCACTGACACAGAATAAGTATATACACTTCAGGGGATCAGCTCATAGTGGGACGATGTGCTAAGTCATCTGTATTTTGTTTTAAATGTGTGACAAACTACTGAACCCAAAAATATGAGCCTTAGGCTATCTCCCGTGCGGCTAAGAATTTGGTAAATATGTGACGGTCCAATTAATTTTCATTTAGAACAGTAAGATTTGCATTCTAAAATACAGGACACACTACAGGTATAGTTGCAAATACTACAGTGTTGAGCTTTGAATATATTCAACAAATATCAGCTATTCGGGAATGCGCACATTTCGCAAATATGGCTCCTAATTTTGAATATTCATGATATTATGCATATTATGGCCATTTCATGGCGATTTTAAATTTGTCACCATTCATTTTCAAGGTAATCGCGATTTTCACAATGTATTGCCATAAACTTTAAATGTGAATATTCACGAATATTGAATCGAATATTAGTAGAATTAATTGCTAAATATCAGGAATTTGAATATTGCCTATGCCGCTCATCACTGCAAAGGACACGACATTGTGTTTTTACTGCATTGGTAGCAAGACACAGTGGAAAATAAGCCCTACTCCCAGGAAACTAGCATTCATTAAAATTAGCTCAGTTATGGATTTTTTTTCTTATTTTCTCAGTCATGGTTCTGGTGAGAAACATTCCATTCCAATTTCCAAACTTTTGCACTTTTCCCAACTTAATTCAACAAAATGGATTTTGTCTATACTGTGTAAATACTGTATGAGAACATTTATAGGAACATCATATAGTTATTTAGTTTATACTGTATACATTATATTTTTAAGTATTAACTACTGTAGTTTGCTTTGATTCTCTTTTATAGATTTAATGAAACAAGAAATTAGGGACAGAGTAGAAACATTAAAAACAAACAAACAATGTATTTACTATATGCTTCCTAAAAGAAAAGGGAGAGCATTAAATTATTCAGAGAGAAAGCTATTCACCATTTCAACCCAAGCACATTTGTTCCAGGTTACTAAATTTGGGTCAGTTTACAGAGTGCTAATTGTGTGGAAAGGACCTAGTTTAGTTAATAGAGGGTGTACGGTGTGACATGCAGACTGACAGATCAGCATAAACTCACATGAATCTGGTAACTATCCAAGAATCCTAGACTGGGAAAAATAAGCAAAGTTCTTCCTGCATACACAGCGGAGTGTTGTACATCTTAGTACTGTCTTAACTTAAATGTTTTCCAAGAGAATAAGATAGTAGGCACGTTCTAGCATGATTATTAATTTATAAAGTAAAACCGATTGCATATCCGGGTTTACTTATGCTTTAGATAAACTATTAATCAATGATGTAACCTGCAGTCAAATAAAAAATGTCAATGTCTAGCAGTCCCACCATATCCAAACTCTTCATTACAACTGAAACATTGGGGGCATTTGGGGGGAAACTGAAAGCTTAAATACAATTTCTACTTTTTAATTCTATTTCATTAAATAGTTATTAGCCCATTAAAACAACAGTTGTTGTCTATTAGCAGCAGAAAGTAACAAGAATGTGTCCTGCTCAACCATTGGTGCATGAAAACAAAATTGTTGGTAAAAATATGAAGGAGTGAATTAAACACCTAATTAGTGCTTCAAATATTAAGTCCAAGTCAACGTTGTTTGGGTGATTGAGCACTGATTAGACCTGTCACTATAACAGTTTGCTGACTTGAAGAATAAGGCTATGTTCCCACTTAGACGATTAATCGCCTGAGCTGGATTTTTTCAATCGCCTACACTACTTTCAATGGACTTGTCCCCATTGATAGGATTGAAAATCGCCACATCAGGCTATTAACTGCCAGCAAAGTGGGAACATAGCCTTAGCTACCGATACAGAAAACACCATATGGGTCAAGCAATCACTGGATCACGGTCATGGATATATATTTCTTTTAATAGTAAAGTGATGTTGAAAAAGGATCAACACGGGTGGGTAGTTCCCAGGCCCTGCTCCTATGTCCTAGTAGACTTAGGGACCAATCCAATAATGTTGCCCCTAAAAAGATGGCACATCTAAGTTTTTGAACTTCCTTGAGGTACTGCTATTGGGGGATCAGGTTATACAGTGTCAATCTACCTAATGCACTATGAATTATTGTAACATCAAGGGTAGATGTGATGCATTAAGATTGCTCCAAAGCTTGCTTACCTAAGATTCCACTCTATACGGATTTAGTATATCATACTGCATGTCCACTCTTTGGGTGAAGACCTTCTATGGGCTAAATACCTATTGACTTTGGAAACTAAGGCACAAAACAGTTACCCCAGGCAGAATTGTGAAGCAGAAGAGACACAATGACTAAAAGCTTTACCACTTAAGGCTCCCATACACGGGTCAATTTTTCATTAGATTTTTGACTGACGATCACTGTGGGCGTTCACCAGATCGATTGGCGATCAATTGAGTTCTGCCCACCCTGAACGATCGACCAAACAAGAATCAATCAGAATCGACTAAAAATCTGATTGAACCCACATGTTGGAGTTTTTTGGTCGATCGTTTGGCAATCAAAGTACGTTGGTAGACCCATAGCTCCCTACGCAGCAGCCTTTCCGATCAATGGATTTTGTAGAATCGCCCACCGATCGGATTCCCAAGGTGATGTTCCATCAATTCCCGATTCAATCAATCACCGATTCCACAATCGCTTGGATTGATCGGATCAGGAGTCGATCGGTGACAAATCGACCCGTGTATGGCTACCTTAATGCTGCGTTACTGTCCAGTGATTTTAAGTGTTACTAATGTCTGATTTACAACTCTCCACTGTATATACACTTATGCCTTTGCATGTAGACAAGCCCGTTGGATATAGTGTACCTTTTTTTTAGACATGCTCAACATATGTTTTGCCTAATGCATGTAAAAACTTCATTCACCCACCTGTTACTGTCACCCGTTCTACTCTAGTCTGCTACTTCTGTCCTTGTATTCCTGCTTGCTTTTCTGATTTGGAACCTGCGTGCCTGGCACTGACCTGTGTACTGCACCAGACCAGACTGTTTTACAGTATCCCAGAGGCCCATTCCTGGCTGGCATAAGCAGCTAAGCATATTACCACCAGACAGCTCTTTATATACTAAGCCTTAGCTATCTTCGTGGATGCATTCCCATGATCATGACAATTATACTATTAAATAATAATATCAATTTCACTGTATAGATGTTCACCATATTTCACTTTAACAAACATATATGCAAAGTTATAGAGTGTCCTTTCTTTTCTTTAGATGGTATGGTGGGCTTGTGTGCTGTTAGTGCTGCTTATTAACTTTGATCAGTTCAGCATCTAGGTTTCTGCATTTGTCCCCATTTGTTTTAAGCTATACCAAGTAATGACCGACCTCATAAATACAGTTTAAACATCAGTTAAGCTCTTAAATAGACCATGTTGTCCATGTATTCAGTTAAATAGATTATTCATTTACAAGCTATAGTTTTATGTGCATATAAAACCCTGCACCTAATATAAGATACAGATTTGTATTTATAAAGATCATTGTATGGCTGTATTACCACAAAAGGTCAGATTAATTGTAGAAATACAAATTTGAACTGACAACAGTGCCACCGTGAGGAGAAAAAGAAAACAAACTTTACAGTAATCTTTGTTCAGTGATAGAAAACCATGGAAGCTGAGCTCCTGAGCCTCTTTCTGAAAATATTACTTTTCTGTCACGGTGGGCTTCGGAGACTCAGTATCTCTGGAAGCCAAAGACAGAGAAAGTATCCTCCAATGTCACTCTCAGTTTTAGGCTATGGCTCCACTACAGCAGGACAGAAAAACACATGCGGAAAGCATGTGTTTTTCTGTCTGGTTTCCCTGCAGTGCACTCGCAGGTTCTCATCGCAGTTTGTAAACCACATATTTTTTTCCGTGTCTGCACTGCGCCACGGGCAATCCGCGGCAGTGAACTCCGGCTCGCTGGGGGCAATGGTAGCGGTTCGGCTAAAATACCGTGCCATATCCACTCCCAAACTGCCTAAGTGTAGGCTTACTCTAAGGCTGCACGAAAAACTGTGCGTAAACTGTGGGGAAAACCGCACAGTGCAGCCGCCCCCTGTAATTCCCTTTGGAAAATTACGTGCCAGTCTATACTTGCGTGTCATGCCCATGGTTGGAAACGGCAACAGGCGTGGATTCAGAAGGCCTGGCCAGGCATTCTAGATCCGAGGGTGTCCCGTAGTTTGATGCAAACCTCATTCACCGGCGTGTCTATAATGCCGCCCGTGGTTTAAGGTGCGGCATAGTGTAGACCCAGCCTAAGGCTTCAATTTAAATTGTTGTAATACAGATAGGATTAAGAAGGTAACAGCTAAAACCACTGCCAGCTTTGTTTTCCCTAAACCATACAAGTGTATACAGATACAGAACCATACACCTGAGGATTTTACCTAACTTCCTGTCCTACAACACAAAGTAAAGTTAGCAGATCTCTATGGAGGTGAGTGAATTTCCCTCTTATGCTAGCCATACACATGCCGATAAGCGGGCGATTTTTAATCTGACCGACGGGCGTGCACGCTCGCGCCGTCGGTCAGGTTAAAAATCGGCCGCTAATTGGCATGTGCCCACATGGGGTGACAGATCCCTGTCGCCCCACTGCTCGGCCGGCCAGAGAACGGACATGTCCGATCTTCTCTGGCCGATGCAAGCCGATGCCATAAGCTGCAATGGAGACAGCGTCTTCATTGCAGCTTATGGCCGGCACACAAAGGGTGCCCAGCCGACTGAAGGGGCCCCAAAATGCAACGGGGTGCTAACGTGATGACGTCATCACGTTAGCATCCCGGAAAGATATCGGGACAGGTCTGTTACACACATCGGCATGTGAATGGCAGGCTTTAGACAGTTATCACTAAAAAAAAATGGTCTCATTAAAGATGGTTTCTGTTCTGCCAACAACTAAAGCGTCAATTTTGTCACTTTGAGTATAACAAAAACAAACAGAAAGGGAAGATCATCCAGATGGGAATAAATTCATAAAGTTTTAACCTTTCTCCACATACATAAAAAACAAGAAAAGATAGACCTTGAAAGTATGATACTGGTACATTTTATATGAAAGTCAGAGTGCAAAATGATCTGGCCATTTGTATTGGTAAAGTAAATTCATATTTATCACCTGAATTTTCACTTGTGATGCTAGGTAGCACAATAACCTCACAGCCCTCTGTGCCACAGCATAGAATACCTCCCACATCTCTGAGAGCACTGACAGTCGGAACAGAAATCATCAGACTGTGTAATGACAGCAGACAGAAACGTATTCTCTACTGAAAACCATTATATGGTGCCCCCTGTAGCCACTCAGGATATTGCACAGAATGAACCCCTGGAATTGGCAGATAATATGGACTCTCTCATATGATTCAACAGCAGGTAAGTATATTTATTTAGGATTGTGAAGCGCTACACAACCATTTCCCTTTTATATATATATATATATATATATATATAT